>JAKELL010000215.1:0-82422 GCA_021524915.1 Lactarius akahatsu
GTTCACCACTATGGTGTTCTGCAACCAGATACCTGCCTTGTAGCGGCAATGGGAAAGGATTCAGTAAAGCCACTTGTGGCGATGAGGCAACCAACAGGCTGAGGAGGCTGAGGTAGACAGCCTTGGGCTCTGAAAGCATTCATTCCATATCCCCCTGATGCAAACTAGTGAGCCGTGTCCTAGACACATCCTGGCTGGCAGCTGGCTCCTAGTATGGCAAAGGGATCTTCCATCCTGGGCCTAGCCCTTGTATCACTGGCATACCACAGGAGGCAGGACGCGTTAGCGTTCTGGCCTTACAGATTCACAGACAGGAGTGGTATCCCCATCATATGTTGCAAACTGTTAGAAGCACTGTCGCTGACTGCTCCTCGGTGACAGATAAACCATCCCAATGTCTGCTCACACCTCTCGCTCCGCCTCGCCCACTGGTGTTGCCACCACCACTGCGGCTGCAGGTGCCACGGCAGGTGCCTCAACCGGCCTGCCCCCCATCACTTCTGGGTCCACACCCTCCATGCGCCTGTCCAATGCGTATGGCACAACCTTCGGCATGCCTGCGGGCATTCGCCTCGATCAATTCGACGGGACACACTGGAATGAGTGGTCTGGAATGCTGGAGGCAATCCTCACCCTTCATGAGGCTGAGGACGTGTTTACACACCATGCCCCGCCAACCGGAGTCACGGCCGACGAATGGGACTCTATCCAACGTCAGTCCAAGGCGTACCTTCGCCTATACCTCAAACCAGATGTGTACTCCCTTGTCGCTGATCCCTATGCCTATCCCACCTTCACTGTGAAGTGGGACAAGCTAAAGGATGTGTATGCTGGTGCTTCGGGCAGCACCACCATTTTTAACTTGTGGATCCAGTTAACTCAAGCCCGCCTTGACGACTCCGCGCCCATGGCCTCACAGTTGGCCAAGCTCAATGAGCTGCGGGTCGGCCTTACCAACGCACAGATGGGTGTCACTGACACCCAATTCTGTCTCATACTCCTCCACGCCCTGCCAGCCTCCTACGAGGTTCTGGCATCCACCATCCTTGCCAGTGGCGCACCCTCCAAGCTCAAGCACGCTGAAATAATTGCGCGCACTGTTTCGGAGGAGGCGCGCCGCTCTGGCCCCTGTTGCGCAGCAATGCACGCAGTGTACAGGTAGACCCTTACCTGAATAGAGAGCTTAGACGAGGCTTAGAGTGAAGCAGAGGAAGCTCAGAGTGGGGTGGAGAGAGATGTGTGTAGGTACTCGCTCCTATAGTAGGATTTATATACTCTATGGTCCACCCATGTCCGTTTGGGGAAAAGTGATGAGTAGAGGCGTCCACAATATCGCGTTTTCAGTGTCGCCTAATGTCTAATCACTGGTGGACTCGGAATAATCCCTTAAGGGGATTCTGTACGTATACCGTATGACTAAATACTCCGAATTACGTGTATAGCATAACTAATCATACTGTCATTCCTACGTAATGAGCCTTATAGTAAGTATTACGGCTCAACACTCCCCCTTGCTAAGTGCAGCTACTAAGCGCTCTAAGCAAGTGTGTAAGGCGAATTAATATTCTAGCCATGATTAGAAGGGAGTCTATCTCGGAACCATGAGAGCAGTTTCGAGACTGAGTTCTCTTCACCATCCCATTTCAGCTTTTGAACTATTACAGTTCATTGGGCTGATTTTTTGGTATAATGAGCGGAAATGTTGTGATTCTCTGGTTGAGAAGAATCTATGTATGCGGAAGACAATGTCTTCAAGCGTCGCTCGATATACCTTCCATAGTATTAATGGAATTTTCAGGCTTGTCTCAAGGCCAAGTTTGTTGCCTTGTGACTTAGTTGGACGAGTAAAACTCAAGTCCTAACTGACTTCTGAATTTTTCGAACTTAATACGCCCTAGGTTCTTGGTAAACATATCTGCGGGATTCTCTGAACCATCTATAAAGAATAGTTCTATTTTCTTGTCCCTCACTACTTCTCTTATGTAGTGATAGCGTATATCAATATGTTTAATACGCTTCTCTTGGACAGGGTTTGAGGCCATAAAGATGGACCCTTGATTATCACCGCAGAGTGGTATTGGGCTTAGTTTGATGCCAAGCTCAGTAAAGAGTGACTTTATCCAAACTAATTGTCTGCTAGTATCCGACAGCGACATATATTCAGCTTCAGTGGAAGATAATGCGACTGTCTTTTGCGCTCTAGAGTTCCAACTGAATATCCCATTAGCCAGTTTAACCATGTAACCTGTGGTAGATCGCCTATTATCTGGGTTTGAAGCCCAGTCAGAGTCTGCATAGGAAATTAAGCCTCCATTTGATCTTCCATCATACACCAAAGAGTATGAAGAAGTCCCGAGCAAATAGCGACAGATATAGAGTGCTCTGTTTAAATGGTCCTCTGAGGGGTTTGCAGCGAATTGTGATAGTTTAACAACTGCATAGGCGATGTCAGGGCGAGTCCCAAGCATTATGTATAGGAGTGAACCTATAACTTGCTGGTATTTGCTCCTGACACTTGGGTTGACTGGTGAATTATTAGGTACAGGTTGGTACCCTTCAGGAAGTGGAGTTGCAGTTGCTTTCGCATCTGCGAGTCCAAAGCGTTGCAGCACCTTTTCTAAGTAAGCGGTTTGATCTAAAAAGATCTTTCCATGTTTCCGCTGAATGCGCATACGCAAGAATTCCTTTGCATCACCTAAGTCACGACATTCCCAAGCCTTCATGAACCTATTCTTAAGTTCATTTAAAAGGGCTTTGTCCAATCCCATAAAGATCACATCATCAACATAGACAATGATCACTACAAGGGCGCCACTCTTTCCTCTATGGGTAAAGAGTCCTGAGTCAGATAATAGCCTTTTGCAGCCCATCGCAGCCATGGACTTATCCAGCGCTTTCCACCATGCTAGAGCAGCTTGTTTAAGTCCATAAATGGCGCGTTTTAGTCGCAGTACTTTGTTTTCATGCCCTTTGGCTTTGAAGCCCTCAGGTTGTTCCATGTATAGCTCTTCATCGAGCTCTCCATATAGGAAGGCAGTTTTAACATCTAGTCCAGTGATGTGCCAATCCTCTAGCGCTGCAAGCGCGAGCATCATCCGGACAGTCTCAAAGCGCACTACTGGTGAGAATATTTCATCATAGTCAACGCCTTCAACCTGAGAAAAGCCTTTGGCAACAAGCCGGGCTTTCTTGCGACCATCAGTCTTTTGATCAAAGTGTCACGGTACGCGCGGAACGGACTCTTACTTACGGTGATGACCTCGTCTGTAAGCAGTAATGTGTCATGGACAGTAGTATCAGTCAGCAGAGTAGCACAATCACATGCCGATGAGGCATTAGTCAACACTAGGATAGTTGTAGTAGGGTTCGAGCTACATACGCTATTCGTCGTACGGATTCGGGAGGAGCTTTAAAGCGTCCTCATACATGTATAAATAGTGGCTCGATGAGACCAAGATTCGCCATCTTGGTCTTCTTCAATTCACCACTTCTATTCGTCTCTTCACGCGTGCTTCGCTTGTCTCTCTCCGAGCAAGTCGTCTTCATCGATTATCGGATTACCTAGTGGCACGACTTGCCCTAGTGTACGTTCAGATCACGTGCCCGTAAGCGCCGTGTATCCCGTGATCAGGTCACGTGACCTCGAAGGGATATTCTGCTAAGTCGTGAACGCCCTCTCGCGTCCAAGTCGGACTAACGCCAGTGGTGGCGTTACAAAAGACCCATCTATTTTTTATTATTTTCCTCCCTTTAGGGGGTTCCACAAGCTCAAAGACATTACGTCTGCGAAGTGCCTCTAGTTCCTCGCGACAAGCAGTCTTCCATTCCTTTTGTTGTGCTGCAGGCATGCGTATTATATCTTTATAGGTCCACTCCCGTATATTAGAAGTGTCCAGTGGTTCCAGATCATTAGATGGAACTGCCTTGGCAAGCAGATGATCTAGGAATTTTACTCCCCCTTCCTGAGCAAGGCGTGACAATAAATCATCTACTTCATCCTCTGAGGGTTCTGGCGGAGCTTCACTCTCAGCAGGTGGAGGGTCAGGGTTTGTCTCAGGAAATCCTCCTGGAATCTGCCTTTGCCCTGGCGTACTATCAGCTCTGGAGCGACCAGGCTGTCTTCCAACCATTTCTTTCCACTTGCTACTCCATTCAACGTCTTTAGTAATGTTTGTGGGGTGCCTGTCTTCCCCATAGACGTTGCCAGGACGAGTAGGTACTTTCCTCAAGCGCGCAGACCGTCGTGGTAGTGCTGGTTCTGGCGCAGGAGGCGGAGGCTGTTGCGCTTCTGGTTCCTCTGGTTCCACAGATCCGCCGTCGCAGTCTGGCGCATCCTCCCTATTTTGCCTCTGTTTAGGGGGACGATGAGTAGGCATATCATCGTCAAAACCACTTGGAATGGGCTGTGTAGGTGATGGCTCATCCTCCATAGGAGGTTGATTCTCTACTGGCTCATTTATGCGGGTTGTACCCCGCACCCTTTGTGTTTCGCACTTAGGGTATACGGTCTCATCAAATAATGCAGTAGTGCTGGTGAACACTGTGTTGTTTTTGATCCGCATGAATCTATATGCTTTTATGCCCTCAGTATGACCAATATAGATCATTTGTTCGCTTTTGGGGTCAAGTTTGTTCGATCTGCGATCCTCTGGTATGTGCACATATGCGCCACATCCAAACACTCGTAAGTGTGAAAGACTAGGTGCTTCACCATGCAAGCTCGTATAGGGTGTCTGCCAATTAAGGCGACTTATAGGAGTCCTATTATAGCAATGTACTGCATGTAGGACCGCAAATTCCCACCAGGATTGAGGGAGACAGGCTTCAAGGCGCATAGCCTGAGCCTTATCCATACAAGTACGCATAAAGCGTTCAGCACGACCATCTTGTTGGGGAGTATGCGGTGCACTTTGTAGGATAGTAATGCCCATATCTTTCAGTACCTTAGTAAACTCATCAGACTTGTATTCTCCTCCAGCGTCAGACATCCACTGTTTAATAGTAGCGTTATGCTGATTTTTGACCATGGCAATAAACTGCCTTAACGCATTGATGGCCTGTGCTTTGGTGCGTAATAGCACGACCCACGCATAGGAGGAAAAGTCGTCAAAGAAACTAATGAAGTATTTGTATTTGTGGTACGAGTCAACTGGGAAGCTCTTAAGATCGGAATGAATCTTTTCAAAAGGCTTCTTAGCACGCGTCTCAGAGGGTTTATGCGTTGAAGCAGGCATTTTCCCTTGAGCGCAACCAGGACATATGGGTGTCTCAGAAGGATATTTAAGGTCCTTAGGGAATCCCTTAGTGTGATCCTTGGCACGACGTAGTACTTCCTTCGAAGGGTGTCCTAGACGTCTATGCCAAATGTCGTAGTCAGCAGTATAGATTGTACTATGGGCTTCATGTACATTTTTTACTTGCGTGACTTCGGCATCAAGCCAGTAAAGTGTCTGACCATCTGCTAGGGGTTTTGTTTGTAATATGGGCATCGTACTGCCCTTATAGAATAGAGATATATGCTGCAAATCCCCATGAACGCGCAATCCCTGTTGAAGAAACTCCCCCATTGACAATAGCTTAGTTGTCATCTGTGGTATATGAAAGACAGGATATATGCGTGTAATACGCTCTGTTTTAATGCTATTGTGTTCCACAGAATGCTTTAGTAAGACTGAGCCTTTGCCTTGTATATAGAGAGCATGGGCTGCCGTCTTTACCATAGGCTTTTGTGAAAGGGGGGTATAACTTATAAAGTCCAGTTTATTGTTTGTAAAGTGTGCCGACGCACCAGAGTCAAGTAACCAAGTAGGTTCTCGCTCTGTTTTACTTTTCTTTCCCTTACATTTCGAGCATAAAGCGAAATCAAGACCATGAGCGCATAGATTAGCGCTATTTACGAATTTATTTACAAGTGCACTGTAACTACTATTTCTAGAAGCGCCAGTCGGCGCCGTCTCCAGTAGCACTGTAGGGTGGTCAGATTCGCTTATTTGGGGAGGGAAAGTTACTAACCCGTCCTCATAGGGAGTAAAGTCATCTTGTCCAACTGTATCAGCGAAGTTGTTGTAGACGTTGTCATCATCGTCCGCTTCGCTTCCCCAATCCAGAGAAATATCTGGGGAGGGGGCACGTACTGCCGCCTTCTTATGAAAGCCTTCCCACATTTTGGTTATTTCAACCGCAGTAGGGCTATCTGGGCATTCTTCGATAGGCTCAACCGTGCGAATGGGCTCCTTGCCCTTGTCTTTACGCGCCTCTTGTTCAGCAGGCAAGACTAAAGGGGTCAAGGTCAGTTTAGGAGTATCTGGAGGCGAATTAATGGGCGCACTGCATCCTGTAGGGAGGTCCTCATCCTCATCTGACATTTCCCAGTCCTCTGCGAAGGTGTTCGGGTTCTTGGTCCACGGAGAATCCGCGACCATCTGCCCAAGACGTTGCTCAAGCGTCTTTACTGTCTGTACTGTACCAGGAGTTTCTAAGGCCTGGGTGACGTCCAGAGCCTTGTTAAGGGACTTATAATGTCCTGGTACGCGCTTCTTCGCAGGAGGAGCGGAGGAGATGCGCTGCTCGAGCCCAGAAGGCGAGATATGCGCAATGGTCGTAGAGGTTGGCGCTGGGAGCGCCGCAACGTCGGCAATGTGCGTATGCCCTTGCGTATGTTGCTTTTTGAACTTCTTGCCGGTGCGTTTACTACGCTGGCGATGGTTCCCTCCCTGCTGCTGGGGCTGCTGCTGCTGCTGCTGTTGATTACCGCGCTTCTTGTTCTGCTGGCCCGAAGAGCCTTGCTGCTGCTGCTGGAAGTCGGGGTCGTTACGCTTGCGCTTGACCACCGACAACTTGTTGGCCGATTCCTTGTTAGAGGACTGGCCTTTTGTACGCTCGATTTCCCACTGATTGACCGCTGCAGTACGGATGTCGGTCAAAGTAAGCTTCTTTGCCGTAGTGCCCGACATGAGGATAGGGACAAGGGATGACTCCCATTTGGCAGGTAGCTTCGAAAGAAGCATCATGGCCTGAAGACCGTCGGGTACTTTGGCGGAGTTGGCAGAAAGGTGGTCGTAAATCGTTGCAAGCTCATCGATCTGGGGGCCAGGATGCTTGGCGTAGTCCAGACGGAACGTCATGGCACGCTTGAAGTCCTGGTAGACGTTAGCAGCACTAACGCCCCCATACTGGGACTTGAGATGATCCCAAACCAAGCGAGAAGTCGCATATTTTTCGACCTGGCGTTGAATAGCCGGTGAAAGGCGCAGCACGATCGAGCCAAGGGCACGATCATCATCAGTAGCCCAAGCATTGTACGCTTCAAGCTCCTTTTCAGTGGGCTTGTCTTCATCTACAGCACTGGGGGCACCACGCCTCCCAGACACTACATCCCACAGCGCAGAAGACTTCAAGAAAGCCTCCATTTGCTTAGCCCAAATTTGATAGTTGTTGCCGTCAAGGACGGGGACAAGAGTAGTAAGAGTCGACATGTTTGATAATAGGTTTCTGAATAGAGAGTAGTCAGCACCGTATGTGACTAATAACAGAAAAATAAACCGGCATAGTCTCCCCTTATAAGGAGACTAATGTCTGCCATTAAAGGCGACATACTGTCATAGTCTCCCCATAGTGGAGGAGACTAATGTCTGCCAATGAAGGCGACAACCCCACTGCAGGTACTAAAGGTAACCCGCCGTCGTTGCAGCCAATGAAGGCGCAAAGCGACTTATGGCAGGGCCCATAACCTGTTGCGCAGCAATGCACGCAGTGTACAGGTAGACCCTTACCTGAATAGAGAGCTTAGACGAGGCTTAGAGTGAAGCAGAGGAAGCTCAGAGTGGGGTGGAGAGAGATGTGTGTAGGTACTCGCTCCTATAGTAGGATTTATATACTCTATGGTCCACCCATGTCCGTTTGGGGAAAAGTGATGAGTAGAGGCGTCCACAATATCGCGTTTTCAGTGTCGCCTAATGTCTAATCACTGGTGGACTCGGAATAATCCCTTAAGGGGATTCTGTACGTATACCGTATGACTAAATACTCCGAATTACGTGTATAGCATAACTAATTGTACTGTCATTCCTACGTAATGAGCCTTATAGTAAGTATTACGGCTCAACAGCCCCTCTGGTTCCTCGCTCAATAAGGCTGCCCCTATCAAGCCTAGTGGTGGTGCCCGTAAGAAGAAGGATCACTCTCAGCTTACGTGCCACTACTGTAACAAAAAGGGGCATATCAAGCCTGACTGCAGGCAGAGGAAGAAGGATGAAGCTGCGGGGAAGTTAAAGGACACTGGCAACAAGGCTGCCAACTCTCATGTACTTGTACCTACCACCGCCTCCATTAAGGAGGTCAGTGATGAACCGGCCATTGATTGGGCTGCAAATACAGTTGGAGTTGCCTTGTATGCTGCCTCGCGTGTGCGTTGGATGATGGAAAGTGGTGCAACACACCACATCACACCACATCGGTCAGACTTCAAGGACTATACCCCATGTCAAGGCAGTGTGCGCCTAGGGGATAAGTCCACAATCGACCAAGTTGGTGTAGGCTCCGTCATCTTCACTACGAGCCAGGGCATTCCTATCACCCTAAGTAATGTGCTGCACCTACCACAGGTGAAAACACGCTTCTTGTCAACGCGTGCACTAGCACAAAAGGGTGCGGAAGTGGCCTTTGACAGTGGCTCTTTTAAAATATCTGTCAACAAAAGTTGTGTGGCTGTTGGCTACTTGGAGGACAACCTATACTGGTTGGACGCTTCAAGCATTGGCCTAAATGCTCACGAAAAAAGTGCTGCCACCACTCTTGATATCTGGCATCGGCGCATGGGACACATCTCCTCTGCTGCTCTCAAGTCGTACGGTCCCTCTGCCACTACTGGCATGGACATTGACAGCTCTACCACGCACACTGGTGTGTGTCGTGGGTGCGAGTTAGGCAAATCCACTCGCCAACCCTTCTCTGCGTCCTCTACCAAAAGGACAACACGTATCTTTGAGATTGTGCACAGTGACCTAGCTGGTCCTATGCAAACTCAGTCCCTGCAAGGCTCCGCCTACACCGCCACCTTCATAGACGACCACTCTAAGTTCGCAGTGGTATACTTCATTAAGTCGAAGGATCAGTTTGTGAAAGCGCTGCAGATGTATTTGGCCTGGGGTGAAACCCAGATGTCCCATAAACTGCGCGCACTCCACTCTGACCGCGGCGGCGAGTACATGGCTAGCCAAGTGCAGGACATTCTCAAACAGAGGGGGATAGAGCATCACCTTACGATGCCAGGTTCACCACAGTCAAATGGGAAAGCCGAGCGGTTTAACCGCACCATCACGGATAAGGCGATGGCCATGCTACACACATCTGGCATCTCTAAAGGCTTCTGGGAGCATGCGATGAGCACAGCGGTACACATCTATAACCGCTCTCCCACCCGTACGCTTAAGTGGCGCACACCTTTTGAGCTCTGGTACTCTGGCAAAGTACCAGACGTCTCACATTTATGCGTCTTTGGATGCAAGGGGTACATGCACGTACCCGCTGATAAGTGTCGCAAATTGGATGCGAAGGCCATTGAGGTCACGCTTATTGGGTTTGAGCCTGAATCTAAGGGCTATAAGCTCTGGGACCGCCAAACCCGCTCTGTCAGATTGTCCAGGGATGTGACATTCGACGAGAGCAGCTTCCCGTCCCTCCAGGGTGTTGAGCCACACCCACAACCCTCTCAAGTGGTGTCACAACCACTACCTCCACCAGTAATTGCCGTACCTAGCACGTCGGCGTTACCACCACAGCGAGTTCCCTCCCCTGCACACTCCAGCAGTAGTGAGGAGGAGGATGTTGAAGAACTCCTAGACCCAAAACAAGAGCGTCCACACATACCACCACCACCACCTGCACTGCCCACTCTGCCTACCACGCCAAAGCGTGAGCAAGCCACTCCTACCTCACCACCGCCGCGTCAAAGTGCAACGCGCATTATGCGCCATGTCCCGCCTCCCTCACCAGACATGCCGGGAGGTTTTGAGGCTCGTGCACAGCGTAGTCAGCTGTTGCGTGAGATGGACAATGCACCAAGGCGCTCTAGCCGTGTACCTGTGCCCTGTCATGGACGCGTATATTATTTTCCCTATTTTTTCTGTATTTTTACGGAATTATCTGAGGAAGATATAAAGGGCCAAAGTACGAGATACTGTTAGTCACATGCTGCCATCATGTGCACCATTGAGCACGTGACCCTGGGATAGTTGCACCCTTAACGGACAACCTAATCCGGTCACATTCCACTTACGAACTCACGCGATTGGTAGATAAGGAAGGAACCTTCTAGATAGTTCTAGACCTCGCTTAGTAGTTTACGCTTACTCGCTGTATTAGGTTTTACTCAGCAAGATAAGGCATCGCGTCAGCGCCATGACTAGTGCATCAGTCAGCACAATAGATAGCGCTATTAATAGACACGACGCGTCAGCTCCTGAGTCATGGAGTCTTACTATACACTTAGTAACAGTGTTCAGACTCAGTTCAAGCTCAGCCACAGTAGCGTATATAAACCCTCCTGTAGCGTCCTGAGTGGAACCAACTTGTCCTCTTGGTTCTCCACTCAGGTGCGCATCTCCTTGTACTCCTTACTCCTTACCAATCTAACTTGTCCTCTTGGTTCTCCACTCAGCGTACCACAGCGTGATCACTGACGTCTTGAGTTCTTGCATAAAGACTCTGAGTTATTCGTCCACTCCGCTGTGACTGTGCGTTAGCGCGTGATTTATCTCCGCGCCGAGCTTGGGTGTGCTCACCAGACGGTTCACTTACAGTTTACACTTGAGCTTGACGTAGCGAGGTTACCACACCGCTACATGCCCAACCCTCGCTACTACAGTGGGGACAATGTGGCACTGCGCGGCAGGCGACTGGGGTATGTGGAACTGCTAGCTGCGGCCTATGTTGGCAGAGACCCTGCATCCTATGCAGAGGCCATGCGGTCTGCAGATGCAGATGAATGGACTAAGGCGTGTCAGTATGAAATGGACGCACTCGCCCACAATGGCACATGGGAGTTAGTGGATCTCCCGCCTAATCGTAAGGCAGTAAAATCCAAATGGGTCTTCAAGCTCAAAGCGGATGGCCGCTACAGAGCTCGCTTGGTGGCTAAGGGATTTACGCAGATCCCTGGCATAGATTTCGATGAAACCTTCTCTCCTGTCGCACGATTTGAGTCGCTGAGATTGCTTCTGGCGTTGGCCGCGCTGGAGGACTGGCACATCCATCAGATGGATGTTAAGTCCACGTTTCTCAATGGTGTGCTTGACGAGGAGATATACATGGAGCAGCCACAAGGTTTCACCGTTGCTGGTGCAGAGACGAAGGTGTGTCGCCTAGTCAAGGCGATATATGGTCTCAAACAAGCCTCCCGTGCATGGAACTTGCAATTCCATGGAGTGTTACTTGCACTCGGCTTCAAGCGGACGTTTGCCGATGCCGGCGTATATGTGTTGCCTCAACGAGAGGGGGATGGACCACTCTTCGTTATCGTTTACGTTGACGACATCACTATATTGGGTGCTTCGTTGGAAAGAATCAAGCGTTTGAAGTCAGACCTTTCTGAACGCTATGAGATGACAGATCTCGGGGAGATAGAGTCCTATCTTGGTATGCGCATTGTGCGCGACCGCTCCCTCAGACGCATCGAAATAGATCAGTCTGGCTATGTCAAGGATGTCCTTGAACGTTTTGGCATGTCTGATGCCACTCCACACTCCACACCCCTGCCCGCTGGTGCTGACGAGCACCTTCATAAATATACGGGTCAGGCTACTGCCTCTGACATTACGCACTACCAGTCACTCATTGGTAGTCTGCTGTACGTTCAGATTGGTACTAGACCAGACATTTCCTTCGCTGTGTCACGTCTGGCGCAGTATGCAGCGAATCCCTCACCACAACATCTGCGGCTTGCACAATACGTTCTGGCTTACTTAGTAGGCACTGTGGACATGCGGATAGTCTACGATGGCGCCAGTGGAGACGGCCTTCATGGCTACTCTGATTCTTCCCTGGGTGACCAGGTTGACGACAGACACTCCACTTCGGGTTATGTGTTCCTTTTAGCCAATGGTGCAATAAGCTGGTCTTCGCGAAAGCAAAAGACAGTGGCCCAAAACACTACAGAGGCGGAATACATGGCCATGACCGATGCGGCCAACCAAGCCGCTTGGTATCAGAGCTTCCTTGCGGAACTCGGGTATGAGGTCGACGACCCCATCCCACTACATGGTGACAACAAGGGTGCCATTGACTTGGCCTTGAACCCTGTCACTGGGAGGCGATCAAAGCACATTGCCATTAGGCATCATGTCATAAGGGAGTACATCGAAAAGGGGACCATCACCCTTATTAGAACCCCTACTGCGGAAATGGTTGCGGACGGCTTCACCAAGTCGCTTGCGCGTGTCCTGCTGCAGCAACACAATATTGACATGGGCTTGTGCTAGTCCCAGATTGCTGATCACGGGGAGATGTTGATAAGTGACCTGTGCGCACTTAGCGGCTCAATGGACACGCAGATAAACGGACTGCTTTAGATTAGATACACAGGACTTGTAGATTAGATTATTTTGATCTTTACAATCTCGGACTTCTTGTATTCTCTTATCTATGACATCACACATGTACATGACATCATGGACCACTCTGGATTGACCTTGTACTTCGTCTATGTACTTTCCTTTGTTCTTATCTTTATTGTGATGTCACTATGATATCATAGTCCGAACTGTTCTTGTTCTTTATGCCTTGTTCTCTTTACAGTCCACTCCTTTGTCCGTGTACAGAACAATGCGCCTTGTATTTACTGTGACCTGCTGTTACCAGCGTCACCCTCTGTAGCAGTATAAGTAGAGTACCTTGTACGCTCCTGGTCCACATCAGTTCTCATCTGTTGTGTGCCAGGTATGTCTCCACTTCTCCAATGTAACATCAGTTCTCATCTGTTGTGTGCCAGACACCCATCTGCTTCACCTGCAAGATCTCTCTTTTGCTGCTTCCAGCCACCTTCTGTATCTCACCACAGTCTACCTTGTCACTGTGAGTATAGTCCCTTCATGTGCGCTGTTCATCAGTGATGACTCACTGTCACTCGACAGGGAATCACGACGGGTTCAGAAGACCGGGGGTGGTGGAGAACGTGGAGCGGGGCACAGGGACTACTGTGATGGAACGCTTTGGCTCAACCATCAGAACTGGCGCGACGGCTCAGGGAAAGTGGCGCTTAGTGGCAAGTCGTGCTTGACAGCTGAAGGGGCACTAGTGCTCAAGAGGCGGGAAGAGGCAAAGGGAGGATGTCACAAGTGGACAGTCTGAGGGACTGTCCATTCTATTGCGCTGGCTTATATACCCAGGGGGATGGTCTGTGCATAAGTTTAGGGCAGGCTTAAGGTCTGCCCATGGGTACTGCGGAATACTGCGGAATGGAACATTCCAGTAACATCTAAATATAGTGTCCAATGGGAAAATCGGGATAGTATCGTACAACTGCTCCGCAGTCGATGACGCCATATGATGTGACTGCTCCGCAGTCCAATCAGAATAATTGTAGGAGTGGTATGACTGCGCCGCAGTCGAGTTGGTCATAATGATTTGACTGCTCCGCAGTCCAATCAGATAAATCCAAGGAATGGTACGACTCTCAGTCGTCAGGTGATTTGATAAACGATGAGAGATCACGTGACTGATCACGTGATCGTCGGAGTACGAAATTCAAACTCCGATTTCGGATTTCCCCTTTAGGAAGGTGATTAGGTAAGACTGGGCCGGTGCGGACCAGTCTTAGACGCCTGAGTCACGACCCAAGTTTCTAGGTTCGTGACAGGTGTCTGGCACACAACAGATGAGAACTGATGTTATTACAAGAGAAGAGACATACCTGGCACACAACAGATGAGAACTGATGTGGACCAGGAGCGTACAAGCTGCACTACTTATACAAAAATACAGGGTGACGCAGGTAACAGCTGGTCACAGTAAGTACAAGACGCATTGTTCTACAAGTGGACAAAGGAGTGTACTGTTCTGGAGAACAAGGCGTATAGAACAAGAAGGGTCTGGAATATGATATCATAGTAACATCATAATAAAGATAAGAACAAAGATCAGAGTACAAGGACGAAATACAAGGGGAGTCCAGAGGAGTCCATGATGTCATTGTACAGTGATGTCATAGATAAGAAAAGTCCGAGATTGTAAAGATCATATATACTATAATCTAATCTATATAAGTCCAATATATCTTATCTAAAAGCAGTCCGTTATCTGTATGTCCATTGAGCTGCCAGATGCGCTCAGCCCACTTATCAACATCTCCCCGTGATCAGCAATCTGGGACTAGCACAAGCCCATGTCTATGTTGTGTTGCTGCAGCAGGACACGCGCAAGCGACTTGGTGAAGCCGTCCGCAACCATTTCCACAGTAGGGGTTCTGATAAGGGTGATGGTCCCCTTTTCGATGTACTCCCTAATGACATGATGCCTAATGGCAATGTGCTTTGATCGCCTCCCAGTGACAGGGTTCAAGGCCAAGTCAATGGCACCCTTATTGTCACCATGCAGTGGGATGGGGTCGTCGATGTCACGATCGCAGGAACGGACTCTTACTTACGGATATGACCACGTTAGTAAGTAGTAATGTGTCATGGACTTCATCATCAGTCAGCAGTCGTAGTATCACATGTAAACGGTACTACGACTCATTCCTAGGATAGCGGTAGTAGGGTTCGAGCTACTTACGCTACTCGTCGTCTCGGATTGGAGAGGAGCTTTAAAGCATCCTCGTATGTGTATAAATAGTGGCTCGATAAGACCAAGATAAGCCATCTTGGTCTTCTTCAATCACCACCTTCTATCCTTCTTCTTACACGTGCTTCGCTTGTCTCCTTCAGAGCAAGTCGCCTGCGTCAATCCTCGGATGGCCTAGTGGCACGACTTGCCCTAGTGTACGCTTAGATCACGTGCCCGTAAGCGCCGTGTATCTCGAAGTCGGGTCACGTGACCTCGAAGAAACATTCTGCTAAGTCGTGAACGCCCTTTCGTGTCCAAGTCGGACTAACGCCAGTGGTGGCGTTACATTAAGACCAAGATCTACTCACTGTGGCGTTCACAACCCGAGACCAGTGGAGAGATTTTCAGACTTATTCCCTCGAACAACGAGGAGATCGCAACGTACCAACACAATTTCTAGGAGCGGCTCGGTGGAGAGAGTATCGCGGAGAAACCGGATACTTCGTAGATTTCGCATCAGGGCCAACCCGATACCGCCCCGTTGAGTTCAACTTCGACCATCTATGCTGGGTTGAGATTACGTGGAACCCAATAGACAACCGCTACGACGCAATACGACCCGCAGGAAGAAACTACAACTGCGACATCGACTCAAGAGAACTCCCTACACGTGCAGAGTGGGGACGCATAGACGGACAACCAGAGGAGGAACCCAGCACATCCGAGCCAAGAACCCCCGCCCCATCCAAAACTAGCGGGGACGACGAAACCGACGACGACGAAGAATCAGAAGTCGGGGACATAATACAAACAGCTGAGTCCCTACGTATCAACGAACCCGAAAACATCGAGGTACACCCACCCGCAGATATGGCAACAGCAACCATTACCCAAGAAGACCTGGCACTCGAAGAAGCCAGGAGAATTACCGAAGAAGCCGAATCCTACTTACGTCCCATTAACCCAACCACAGGACACCGCATGACGGCCGACGACGCAGCCATATTTAGAGCAGTGGGACCGGACGTCCCTGATCCTCCACCAGGCGCCGGAGGACCTCCACCACCTAGAAGACCCGGAGGCCCCTTCGGTCGAGGACCACCAGGAGGCAGAAGACCGCCACACGGAGGAAGGCAACCCCAATTCGGAGGGGGAGGCGGAGGAGATCCGTTTGGCGGAGGACCACCCCCACCGCCACCACCAGTAGCAGGGCCAATACCCGAAGCACCGCACGGGTCGGACAAATTAGTAGGAGAAACCCCGACCATATTTGACAGAAATAGAGATGAGTACGAATCCTTCCTCACGCAGTGGCACATCTACTGGGGACAGAATTCGGAAGCACCAATCATGACCAACGTCTACCGGTGGTGCCTATTGTTCTTAGGCTTCATCAAAGGCCCACGAGTATCCAACTGGACGCTCGGATTCCTCCAGTGGCTCAACAACGAGCTGCACCAGGGACGCAGCCGATATGACCCATTTCTGTGGGACACACTGACGGCCGGATTTTCTGACCGCTTCTCAAATGTGCTCGAGCAGGAGCAAGCGCAAGCCACACTGGCCAAAGGGTTTAAAATGATCGGTGACGATATCGACTCGTACGTCACCAATTTCGAGCAACTAGCGCGGAAAGCTGATTACCGCCTCAACGACCGCCAAACGCTGGATCGATTCACGGCGGGCCTCCCACGAGCCCTCTTCACCAAGATATACGAGTTGGACGACCCTCAAACCTTCAACGAATGGAAGGAAGCAGTGCTGCGTCGCCAGAAGCAGTACATACACCTGCGCGCACGCCTAGGGCTCAGTACCACATCTCGCAATAACCCACCACCACGACCACAGCAAAACTGCGGATATGCCCCACAATGGGCACCACCCAGGTTCCCGCCATCTCGCTATGATCCGAACGCCATGGATACATCGGCCGACCGAACTCGCGCACGCGTCGCAGAAGTAGGGGACCCAAACCGCGGAAACCAACGACCGCCATTCCCACCAAGAGGAGGCCCAGGCCAAGGACGAGGAAGCGGGCAACGCCACGACATGAGGGAAGTGATATGTTACAATTGTGACAACCCCGGCCACTTCTCATGAGACTGTACGCGCCCCAGAAAACCAAGGCAGCAGTTCCAACCACGCGCAAGCACAAGCCGTAGTATGGAAACCAACTACTATGCCCAAGAACCCACAACGGCACGCCGCGTAGAAACCACACCCGAAGAACAAGCCAAGGGGTGGATGGAAACACTCAGAGGGGCAAGTGACGAGGTCAAGGACCTCGTATTTAAAGATCTCTGGACCCAAGAGGGTTTTCAGGACGCCTGAACCCATCGGCCTGGGTGAGGGCAGTCAATTGTAATTCTGTAATAATGACTCGCTACCGTTCGCTCCGAATTCCAGTATCGATTCGTACAAATTACTCAATGGCCGACATCAAAGGGCTTGTCGACTCCGGAGCCACAGACAATTTTATAAGACCTGCGTTTGCCAAACGCATGGGCCTCGGGCTACAAGCCCTTGAGAAACCAAAAAAAATATGGAACATCGACAACACGGAAAATAAAGCTGGGTCCATCACGCACTTCATCGATCTAAATGTCCAGACCAACAATGTCTCTAAGGTTATGAGATTCCTAGTCACCAACATAGGAGACGAAGATCTGGTCCTCGGATATCCCTGGCTAGCAACATACGAGCCGACAATCAGTTGGGCACACGCCACCATACACGAAGGCGCCCTTCCAGTAGTACTCCGGTCGATCAACCCCGCAGAACAGCAGACCACAATCGCCGGTGCAATGACCCAAGAGGAGGCTGAAGATGTGGTCCGAGAACTCGAAGAGGAATGTCAGATACGTACCACAGCCACCGAACTCGCTATTGCCGCTAACCAAAACACTGTCGTGGCCGCTCTCCCCGAGCCGTATCAACGATTCGCAAAGATCTTCAGCGAAGAAGCCTCCCACCGATATCCACCATTGCGACCATGGGACCACGCCATCGACTTCAAACCCGGAACGCCTCCCAGCATCGATTGCAAAATCTACCCGATGTTGCAGGATGAAGACGGACAACTACGCGAGTGGCTAGATGAACAGCTCAAGTTGGGCTACATCAGACCCTCAAAGTCACCTTACGCATCATCATTCTTCTTCATCAAAAAGAAAGACGGAAAACTGAGACCGGTACAAGACTATCGACGTATCAATGCCTGTACGGTGCGCAACCAATACCCATTACCCCTCATGTCGGAACTCATTAACGACCTGGGAGACGGACACATCTTCACCAAACTAGACGTCCGTTGGGGATACAACAACGTACGCATCAAGGAAGGCGACGAATACAAAGCGGCATTCAAAACGAAATACGGGCTCTTCGAACCGCTCGTTATGTACTTCGGACTCACAAACTCACCGGCAACGTTCCAGAACATGATGAATGACATCCTAGACGACACGATCCGAGTCTTTGCAACAATGGGTACCATCATTCGTGTATACATGGACGACATCGGAATCGCAACGCTTGAGCACGCAGGCCTCCAAGCCCATATTGACGCCGTTTGCGCTGTACTCCAAGTCGCATTAGACCACGACCTCTACTTCAAACCGTCCAAATGCACCTTCCACCAACCGCGAATGGATTACCTGGGGGTAATTCTTGAAAAGGGGGTGACTCGCATGGACCCAGTAAAAATCGCTGGCATACGCGACTGGCCCACACCCACGAAGGTACGCGACGTACGCTCCTTTCTAGGCTTCTGCAATTTTTACCGCCTCTTCATTCGCGGTTTCGCCACGTACGCACGAGCCCTCAACAAACTTACATGCAAGGACGCGGAATGGACATGGGGCAAGGACGAAGAAACCGCATTCCAAACCCTCAAACGCCTAGTCACCAGCGAACCCGTACTCGCACACCCCACACTCACCGACCAGTTTGAACTCGAAGTAGACACATCAGGATACGCAGTGGGTGCAGTACTCCTTCAAAAGAAGCAAGACGGGAAGAGACACCCACTCGGCTACTTCTCGGCCACCCTAAATGAGGCAGAGCGCAACTACGACATCTATGACCTGGAACTCCTGGCGATCGTCAAGGCACTACAACACTGGAGACCATTCCTGGCAGGATCCCCCCACAAAATCAAAATCTTCTCGGACCACCTCAACCTTACGCACTGGAAAACACCGCAGAAGATAAGTCATCGTGTAGCTCGAGAAGTCTTGAAACTCATGGAATACGACTTCGAGATCCATCACATCAAAGGAACCAACAACGGCCGTGCAGACGCCCTATCACGAAGACCCGACTACGACCGAGGAGAACACGACAATGAAGGAGTCGTCGTCCTACCTGAAAAAGTATTCGTGCGAAACGTCACCACGCAGTCACCAGAAATCCTCGAACAAGACGAAAACACCCTACGCCCCTGGGTAGACCCGCACAAACTCAAAAAGGTCGATGGGATTTGGTACCACCAAGGCGCACGAGTAGTTACTGGAAGCCCAGAAGAAATCCGCACGGTTATCGCCAACCACCATAACCCCCCTGTTTACGGTCACCCCGGAATCAAACGAACCGCGAGAATCATCGAACGCGACCACTGGTGGCCGAACATGCTGAAGCACGTCACCGAATACGTCCAAGGCTGCGCGGAATGTCAACGCCACAAGGTCAACAACCGCCTGACAAAGGCTCCGCTAGTACCCATCACACCGACACCCGACGCTAAGCCATTCGAGGTCATTGCCCTTGATTTCATCACTAAATTACCGGAATCGCAGGGATACGACTCTATCCTCACCGTAACCGACCACGACTGCACCAAGGCGTCGGTATTCATCCCCTGTAACGAAGAAATAACCACGGAGGAAACGGCAGGGTTGTACGTCACCCACGTGTTTCGAAGATTCGGGCTACCGGCAAAAATTATCAGCGACCGCGATCCAAGATTCACGTCCAAATTCACGCGGGAACTCTGCCGAATCCTCGGCATCCACCAGAATATTTCCACAGCGTATCACCCACGAACAGACGGGCAATCAGAGCGCACCAATCAATGGCTAGAACAGTATCTAAGGTTCTGGACCAACGAGCGTCAAGATAACTGGGCGCGATTCCTACCTATGGCGGAATTCGCGCACAACAATTGGCCACACGAGGCAACAAGGAAGTCCCCATTCTCACTCATGATGGGATACGACCCGCGCGCTGATTGGATCGATAAGCCCTCTCCTATCCCACAGGTACTCACGCGGCTTCAACAATTCTGAGAAGCACGAAAGGAAGCCCAAAACCTTATCAGGAAGGCACAATCGCTATGGATCAAGCACCGAAACACGCCCAAATACCAAATCGGAGATCAAGTGTGGCTGGAAGGACGACACCTCCGAACCAACCAACCAACCGCTAAATTAGCAGCGCGACGACACGGTCCATTCAAAATCACACGCGTACTGTCACCGGTCAACTACCAACTGGAACTTCCCACACAGTGGAGTATTCACCCCGTGTTCCACGTCGATTTACTCACACCTTATCGCGAGACGCCCCTGCACGGGGAAAACTTCCAACGCCTGCCACCGGATCTAGTGGATGGAGAAGAGGAGTATGAGGTGGAGCGTATTCTAGACTCCAGAAGATTCGGCCGGAGCAAGAAATTGCAATACCTCGTGAAATGGAAAGGATACCCCGACTCGGAAAACCAGTGGGTTGATAAGGATGACGTATTTGCCGATGAGGCCCTGGCGGAATATGAACGGAGTTCGAAGTCCAGGGGAATACGTACAAAACGAGGGCGAACGACGACTCAACCCCCATCCTCCCAACCTGGATTCCTCACTCATACCGACATGTCCTTTTCCGCTTCCACCTCTACCTCCCCTCTCGCTCCCCGCCTCGTCGACAACCTCACCCACGAAGAGCTTCGTGAGGCTCTTGCCACCACACAGTCCATCATCGACGTCGAGGACCCCGACCAGCCAGCCACTTATTGGCTCCTCAATGACAACGGGGACCGCCTCAACATGGTGCCCTATACCGAAGCCGAAATTACTCGGCTTCGTACAGCTGTCGGACTCTTTACGAGTCCCCCACCTCGACCTCTCCCCGTCTGGGTCGAAGACCAAGAAGACCCCGGCGACATTGAAGTGGCAGGAGTGGATGAGGAACAGGCCATGGAAACCACCCGCGGAGCAGTGGCGGCGAGAACAACTGGCGGCGGCAGCAGCACGGAAGGCATGCACGCTTATCAGACGCCGACAACACACCGCGATGCTGAAAGGGCAGTGTACGAAGCGGTCGAAGGGACTCTGAGGGAGTGGTACCCAGCTGAGCAACCCTACCTCATCACTGCCACCGATACTGATGATCCCCGCGAAACCCCCTACGCGTGCGACACCACGGGTCGCCCCCTCTACCGAGGCGGAGTTGTTGTTGACACGGAGGCGAACCCCCTCCCTGCCGTTCGCCTCCGGTATCTTGGAGGCACCGCACGCTCCGCCCCCCACGGCTACAAGCACAACCGCGGGGACGACTTCATTCACTACCCCATCACCGATACCCAAGGGGTCACATGCCAGGCCACATTCGTGCAAGTAGTCGGAGGGCCAGACCCCCTCGTGCTAGGCCTCGTCGACGACAGCGACAAGGTCTACAGTCGCCCCTTGTATGCGGAACCCCAAGTACGCGAAGCGGGTAAGCCACACTACGCCCCGGAAGACCTATACGCCCTTGTAGCCGGGCACAGTAACCAGCACCGTACGGATCGGGCGGTAAACGAGTTGAAGGATGTAGGGCTCAAGGCCAAACTAACCCGATTCCGCGCATACCGACACGAGGCGGAGAGGATGGAGCAGCGGCTTCACGCCCTGGCGCAGGCGCTCGGTGGGGTACAGGCGGAACTCGCCCGGTGCAAGTTTAGGCTGGAGATGGCTAACGTGCTAGATCGAATTACGGAAAGGCAGGAGGCATGGGTCGGTGGCATTGGACCCACTCGGCGCCGCGGGCGTTGCAGCTAAAAAGGGGGTGATGTCACAATCGCGGGAACGGACTCTTACTTACGGATATGACCACGTTAGTAAGTAGTAATGTGTCATGGACTTCATCATCAGTCAGCAGTCGTAGTATCACATGTAAACGGTACTACGACTCATTCCTAGGATAGCGGTAGTAGGGTTCGAGCTACTTACGCTACTCGTCGTCTCGGATTGGAGAGGAGCTTTAAAGCATCCTCGTATGTGTATAAATAGTGGCTCGATAAGACCAAGATAAGCCATCTTGGTCTTCTTCAATCACCACCTTCTATCCTTCTTCTTACATGTGCTTCGCTTGTCTCCTTCAGAGCAAGTCGCCTTCATCAATCCTCGGACTGCCTAGTGGCACGACTTGCCCTAGTGTACGCTTAGATCACGTGCCCGTAAGCGCCGTGTATCTCGAAGTCGGGTCACGTGACCTCGAAGAAACATTCTGCTAAGTCGTGAACGCCCTTTCGTGTCCAAGTCAGACTAACGCCAGTGGTGGCGTTACAGTCGACCTCATAGCCAAGTTCCACAAGGAAGCTCTGATACCAGGCGGCTTGGTTGGCTGCGTCGGTCATGGCCATGTATTCTGCCTCTATAGTGTTTTGGGCTACAGTCTTTTGCTTTCACGAAGACCAGCTTATTGCACCATTGGCTAATAAGAACACATAACTGGAAGTGGAGTGTCTGTCATCAACCTGGTCACCCAGGAAAGAATCAGAGTAGCCATGAAGGCCATCTCCACTGGTGCCATCATAAACTATACACATGTCCACAGTTCCCACTAAGTAGGACAGAACATATTGTGCAAGTCGCAGATGTTGGGGAGAAGGGTTTGCTGCATACTGCGCCAAACGTGATACAGCAAAGGAAATGTCCGGCCTAGTGCCAATCTGAACGTACAGCAGACTACTAATGAGTGATTGATAGTGCGTAATGTCAGAGGCAGTAGCCTGACCCATATATTTATGAAGGTGCTCGTCAGCACCAGCAGGTAGGGGTGTGGAGTGTGGAGTGGCATTAGACATGCCTGTAACGCCACCACTGGCGTTAGTCCGACTTGGACACGAAAGGGCGTTCACGACTTAGCAAAATATCTCTCCGAGGTCACGTGACCTAATCACGAGATACACGGCGCTTATGGGCACGTGATCTGAACGTACACCAGGGCAAGTCGTGCCACTGGGTAACCCGATGCTCGAGGAAAACGACTTGCTCGGAAAGAGACAAGTGAGGCACGTATGAGAAGACGAGTGAAGGTGGTGAATTGAAGAAGACCAAGATGGCAAATCTTGGTCTTGTCAGGCCACTATTTATACATGTTTGAGGACGCTTTAAAGCTCCCCTTGAATCCGTACGACTAATAGCGTAAGTAGCTCGAACCCTACTATGGCTATCATGTGATAAGTACATGCCTCATTGGCATGTGATTGTGCTACTTCTGCTGACTGATCCTTCTGTCCATGACACATTACTACTTACTAACGCGGTCATGTTCGTAAGTAAGAGTCCTTCCCGCGTGCCGTGACATCACCCCCTTTTCAGCCGCGACGACCTCGGCGCCGAGTGGGACCGATCCCCCCAACCCAAGCCTCCTGCCTCTCCGTGACTCTGTCCAATGTGTTCGCCATCTCCAGTCTGAACTTGCAGCGCGCGAGCTCCGCTTGTACCCCCCCGAGAGCCTGGGCGAGGGCATGAAGCTGCTGTTCCATGCGCTCAGCCTCGTGCTTGTAGGCGCGGTAACGGGTCAACTCAGCTTTTAACCCCACGTCCCTCAGCTCATTCACCGCCCGATCCATGCGGTGTTGGTTGCTGTGTCCACCCACGAAGGCGTACATGTCTTCGGGTGCGTAGTGGGGCTTGCCTTCCTCACGTACGTGTGGCTCGGCATAGAGGGGGCGACTGTATACTTTGTCGCTGTCGTCCACGAGCCCCAGGACGAGGGGGTCGGGTCCCGCGACCACTTGGACGAAGGTGGCCTGACGCGTCACTCCCTGCGCGTCGGTGATGGGGTAGTGGACGAAATCGTCCCCGCGATTGTGTTTGTAGCCATGTGGCGCGGTGCGTGCGGTGCCTCCTAAGTATCGGAGGCGAACGGTGGGCATGGGGTTGGTTTCGGTGTCGACGACCACGCCTGCTCGGTACAGGGGGCGTCCCGTGGTGTCGCATGCGTAGGGCGTTTCACGGGGGTCGTCAGTGTCGGTTGCAGTGATGAGGTATGGTTGCTCAGCTGGGTACCATGCCCTCAGTGACCCTTCTACTGCGTCGTATACAGCCCTTTCAGCATCTCGGTGTGTTGTCGGCGTCGTATGAGGATGACGGCCCTCCTCGCTGCTGCCATGGCGAGCTGCCGTTGCCTCCATTCCTCTGCCGGTTCCCTCCACGACCTGGCCTTCATCCAATCCTCCCATCTGAGCGTGGCTTTGTTCTTCTCCTTCTTCGATCTGGGTGGCGATAAGTCGAGGTGAGGAATTCTCACCGATTCCGACAGCTGCACGAAGCCGATCAATCTCGGCTTTGGTGTAAGGCGCCGTTGACAGGTGCTCCCCTCGGCTGTTGGTGAGCCAATAAGTGGCTGGCTGCTCGGGGTCTTCGAGGTCGATGATGGATCTGGCGGTGGCGAGGGCTTCGCAGAGCTCTTGATGGGTGAGGTTGTCGGTAATGCGACCAGTGAGAGTGGAGGTAGAGGTGGAAGCGGGAAGAGACATTTTGGAGTAAGTGAGGAATCCAGTTTGAACTGATGGGTGAGACTTAGCGTCGTCTGCTTGGTTTATATGTGTTCTGGCAATCCTTGAACTCCGCTCGTACTCCGCTACGGCTTCGTCAGCGAATACATCATCTTTGTTGACCCACTGGTTCTCCGAGTCTGGGTATCCCTTCCATTTCACGAGGTACTGCAGTTTCTTGCTCCGGCCGAATCTTCTGGAGTCTAGAATGCGCTCCACTTCATACTCCTCTTCTCCATCCGCTAGATCCGGTGGTGGGCGTTGGAAGTTTTCCCCATGTAGGGGCGTCTCGCGATACGGCGTGAGTAAATCGATGTGGAACACGGGGTGAATACTCCACTGCGTGGGAAGTTCCAATTGATAATTGACCGATGACAGGACGCGCGTGATTTTGAATGGGCCATGCCGTCGTGCCGCTAGCTTGGCAGTCGGTTGATTGGTTCGTAGGTGTCGCCCTTCTAGCCATACTTGGTCCCCAACTTGGTACTTGGGTGTGTTCCGATGCTTGACCCATAGTGATTGTGCCCTTTTGATGAGGTTCTGGGCTTCTTTTCGTGCGTCTCGGAATTGTTGGAGTCTTGTGAGTACCTGTGGGATGGGCGACGGCTTATCGATCCAATCAGCGCGGGGGTCGTATCCCATCAGAAGCGAGAATGGAGACTTCCTTGTTGCCTCGTGAGGCCAGTTGTTATGCGCGAATTCTGCCATTGGTAGGAATTGCGCCCAGTTATCTTGACGCTCGTTGGTCCAGAACCGTAGGTATTGTTCTAGCCACTGATTGGTACGTTCTGATTGTCCATCCGTTCGGGGGTGATATGCCGTGGAGATGTTTTGGTAGATGCCGAGGATTCGGCACAATTCGCGTGTGAACTTTGATGCGAATCTCGGGTCGCGGTCGCTGATAATTTTCGCCGGTAATCCGAATCTCCGAAACACATGAGTAACGTACAGTGCAGCGGTTTCCTCCGCGGATATTTCTTCGTTGCAGGGGATGAACACTGATGCCTTGGTGCAGTCGTGGTCAGTTACGGTGAGGATTGAGTTGTATCCCTGTGACTCCGGCAGTTTAGTGATGAAGTCAAGAGCGATGACTTCAAATGGCTTAGCGTCGGGTGTCGGCGTGATGGGTACTAATGGGGCTCGCGTCGGGCGGTTGTTAACTTTGTGGCGTTGACATTCCACACAACCTTGAACGTACTCCGTTATTTGTTTCAGCATATTCGGCCACCAGTGACTTCGCTCGATGATTCTCGCCGTTCGCTTGATCCCTGGGTGGCCGTAGACTGGGGGGTCGTGGTGGTTGGCGATGATGGTGCGGATTTCTTCCGGTCCTCCGGTGACTACTCGTGCGCCTTGGTGGTACCAGGTTCCATTGACTTTCTTGAGTTTGTGTGGGTCTACCCAGGGTCGTAGAACGTCTTCGTTTTGTTCATGGGTCTCCGGCGATTGCGTGGTGGTGGTTCGCACGAATACCTTTTCGGGTAGGACGACGATTCCTTCATTGTCGTGTTCTCCTCGGTCGTAGTCGGGTCTTCGTGATAGTGCGTCCGTGCGGCCGTTGTTGGTTCCTTTGATGTGATGGATCTCGAAGTCGTATTCCATGAGTTCCAAGACCTCTCGAGCTACGCGACGACTTATCTTCTGCGGTGTTTTCCAGTGCGTAAGGTTGAGGTGATCCGAGAAGATTTTGATTTTGTGGGGGGATCCTGCCAGGAATGGTCTCCAGTGTCGTAGTGCCTTGACGATCGCCAGGAGTTCCAGATCATAGATGTCATAGTTGCGTTCCGCTTCGTTTAGGGTGGCCGAGAAGTAGCCGAGGGGGTGCCTTTTCCTGTCTTGCTTCTTCTGTAGGAGTACTGCGCCTACTGCGTATCCCGATGCGTCTACTTCGAGTTCGAATTGGTCTGTCAGCGTGGGATGCGCGAGTACCGGTTCGCTTGTGACTAGGCGTTTAAGGGTTTGGAAGGCTGTTTCTTCGTCTTTGCCCCACGTCCATTCTGCGTCTTTGCGTGTGAGTTTGTTGAGGGCTCGTGCATATGTGGCGAAACCGCGAATGAAGAGGCGGTAAAAATTGCAGAAGCCTAGAAAGGAGCGTACGTCGCGTACCTTCGTAGGTGTGGGCCAGTCGCGTATGCCAGCAATTTTTACGGGGTCCATGCGAGTCACCCCCTTTTCAAGAATTACCCCCAGGTAATCCATTCGCGGTTGGTGGAAGGTGCATTTGGACGGTTTGAAGTATAAGTCGTGGTCCAGTGCTACTTGGAGTACTGCGCAGACGGCGTCGATGTGCGCTTGAAGGCCTGCGTGTTCGAGTGTTGCGATTCCGATGTCGTCCATGTAGACCCGGATGATCGTTCCCATTGCCGCAAAGACTCGGATTGTGTCACCCAGGATGTCGTTCATCATGTTCTGAAATGTTGCTGGTGAGTTCGTGAGTCCAAAGTACATGACAAGTGGCTCAAAAAGTCCGTATTTCGTCTTGAACGCCGCTTTGTGTTCATCGCCTTCCTTGATGCGTATGTTGTTGTATCCCCAGCGGACGTCAAGTTTCGTGAATATGTGTCCGTTCCCCAGGTCGTTGATGAGTTCTGACATGAGGGGTAACGGATATTGGTTACGCACGGTGCAGGCATTGATTTTTCGGTAGTCTTGTACGGGTCTTAACTTGCCATCCTTTTTTTTGATAAAGAAGAACGACGATGCATAAGGGGACTTCGATGGACGGATGTACCCTAGCTTGAGTTGTTCATCTAACCATCCGCGTAGTTGTCCGTCTTCGTCTTGCGACATCGGGTAGACTTTACAGTCGATGCTGGGGGGTGTGCCGGGTTTGAAGTCGATTGCGTGGTCCCATGGTCGCGAGGGTGGAAAACGGTGGGATGCCTCTTCGCTGAAGATTTTTGCGAACCGTTGGTATGGTTCTGGGAGGGTCGCGACCACCGTTTCTTGGTTTGCGGCGATGGCGAGCTCGGTGGCTGTGGTACGCAGTTGGCATTCTTCCTCAAGTTCCTGAACTATTCCCTCTGCTTCATCTTGAGTGATCGCGCGCGCGATGGTGGTCTGTGTTTCTGTTGGGTTGATTGATCGTAGTACCACCGGGAGGGTATCTTCGTGTATGGTGGCATGCGACCAGCTGATGGTTGGTTCGTAGGTGGCTAGCCATGGGTATCCGAGGACTAAATCTTCGTTGCCTATGTCGGTGACCAGGAACCTCATGACCTTTGAAATGCCGTTGGTTTGAACATCTAGGTCGATGAAGTGCGTAATGGACCCAGCTTTATTTTCGGTGTTGTCAATGTTCCAAATTTTCTTTGGTTTCTCGAGGGTTTGTAGCCCGAGGCCCATGCGTCTGGCAAACGCGGGTCTTATGAAGTTGTCGGTAGCTCCTGAGTCAACGAGCCCTTTGATATCGGCCATAGAGTAACTTGTGCGAATCGAGACTGGAATTCGAAGCGAACGGTAGCGAGTCATGATTACAGAGTTACAATTGACTGCCCTCACCCAGGCCGATGGGTTCAGGCGTCCTGAAAACCCTCTTGGGTCCAGAGATCCTTAAATACGAGGTCTTTTACTTCGTCGCTGGCCCCTCTAAGCGTTTCCATCCACCCTTTGGCCTGCTCTTCTGGGGTAGCGTCCGCGCGACGCACCGTTGTCGGTTCTTTGTTGTAGTAGTTGGTGTCCATGCTTCGACTCGTACTTGCGCGTGGTTGGAACGGTTGCCTTGGTTTTCTGGGTCGCGTACATTCTCGTGAGAAGTGACCCGGGTTGTTACAGTTATAGCATATGACTTCCCTCATGTCGCGACGTTGTCCCCCTCCTCGGTTCTGTCCTGGTCCTCCTCTTGGTGGGAATGGAGGTCGGTTACGGTTTGGATCTCCTACTTCCGCGAGGCGTGCGCGGGTTCGATCTGCCGATGTATCCATGGCGTTTGGATCGTAGCGCGGTGGTGGGAATCTGGGTGGCGCCCATTGTGGGGCGTATCCGCGATTCTGTTGTGGTCGCGATGGTGGCATCGTACGGGGCGTGGTGTTGAGTCCCAAGCGTGCGCGTAGGTGTATGTATTGTTTCTGTCGACGCAGCGCTGCTTCTTTCCATTCGTTGAACGTTTGCGGGTCGTCTAGCTCGTAGATTTTGGTGAATAAGGCCCTCGGGAGGCCCGCCGTGAACCGATCGAGTGTTTGGCGGTCATTGAGGCGGTAGTCAGCTTTTCTTGCTAACTGTTCGAAGTTGGTGACGTACGAATCAATATCGTCACCGATCATTTTGAATCCTTTGGCCAGTGTGGCCTGTGCTTGTTCTTGCTCGAGTACGTTCGAGAACCGGTCTGAGAATCCTGCCGTTAGGGTGTCCCATAGATAAGGGTCGTATCGGCTGCGTCCTTGGTGCAGCTCGTTGTTGAGCCATTGGAGGAATCCTAACGTCCAGTTCGACACTCGTGGTCCTTTGATGAAGCCTAGGAACAATAGGCATCGTCGATAGACATTGGTCATGATCGGTGCTTCTGAGTTTTGTCCCCAGTAGATGTGCCATTGGGTGAGGAATGACTCGTACTCATCTCTGTTTCCATCGAATATAGTCGGGGTTTCTCCCACCAACTTGTCTGACGCGTGTGGTGCTCCCAGCGCTGGTCCCACTGCCGGCGGTGGTGGTGGTGGTGGTCCTCCACCAAACGGATCTCCTCCACCTCCTCCTCCAAATTGCGGTTGTCTTCCTCCGTGCGGCGGTCTTCCGTCTCCAGGTGGTCCTTGACCAAAGGGTCCTCCGCGTCTTCTGGGTGGTGGAGGTCCTCCTGCGCCTGGTGGTGGGTCGGGGACATCTGGTCCTACTGCTCTGAAGATAGCCGCGTCGTCTGCGGTCATGCGGTGTCCCGTTGTTGGGTTAATGGGGTGTAGGTAGGATTCTGCTTCTTCAGTGATCCTCCTGGCCTCTTCGAGGGCTAGGTCTTCTTGGACGATTGTTGCTGTTGCCATATCTGCGGGTGGGCGTACTTCGATGTTTTCGGGTTCGTTGATACATAGGGACTCAGCTGTCTGTATTATTTCTCCTACTTCGGACTCTTCGTTGTCGTCGGTTTCTTCGTCGTCCCCACTGGTCTCGGATGGTGCGGGGGTTCTTGGTTCGGATGTGCTGGGTTCTTCTTCGGGTTGTCCGTCTATGCGTCCCCACTCTTCACGTGTGGGTAGGTTTCTTGCGTCGATATCGCAGTTATAGTTTCTTCCTGCGGGTCGTACCGCGTCGTATCGGTTGTCTACAGGATTCCAAGTAATCTCAACCCAACACAAATTGTCGAAGTTGAACTCAACGGGGCGGTATCGGGTTGGCCCCGATGCGAAGTCCACGAAGTACCCTGTCTCTCCTCGGTATTCTCTCCACCTAGCGGCTCCTAGGAATTGTGTTGGTACGTTGCGGTCTCCTCATTGTTCGAGGGAATAAGCTTGGAAATTTCTCCACTGATCTCGAGTTGTGAACGCCACGATGAAGGGATCTTGGTCTTAATGTAACGCCACCACTGGCGTTAGTCCGACTTGGACACGAAAGGGCGTTCACGACTTAGCAAAATATCTCTCCGAGGTCACGTGACCTAATCACGAGATACACGGCGCTTATGGGCACGTGATCTGAATGTACACCAGGGCAAGTCGTGCCACTGGGTAACCCGATGCTCGAGGAAAACGACTTGCTCGGAAAGAGACAAGTGAGGCACGTATGAGAAGACGAGTGAAGGTGGTGAATTGAAGAAGACCAAGATGGCGAATCTTGGTCTTGTCAGGCCACTATTTATACATGTTTGAGGACGCTTTAAAGCTCCCCTTGAATCCGTACGACTAATAGCGTAAGTAGCTCGAACCCTACTATGGCTATCATGTGATAAGTACATGCCTCGTTGGCATGTGATTGTGCTACTTCTGCTGACTGATCCTTCTGTCCATGACACATTACTACTTACTAACGCGGTCATGTTCGTAAGTAAGAGTCCTTCCCACGTGCCGTGACAATGCCAAAGCGTTCAAGGACATCCTTGACATAGCCAGACTGATCTATTTCGATGCGTCTGAGGGAGCGGTCACGCACAATGCGCATACCAAGATATGACTCTATCTCCCCAAGGTCTGTCATCTCATAGCGTTCAGAGAGATCTGACTTTAAACGCTTAATCCTCTCCAAAGAGGCACCCAAAATTGTGATGTCGTCAACGTAAACGATAACGAAGAGTGGTCCATCCCCCTCTCGTTGAGGCAACACATATACACCTGCATCGGCGAACGTCTGCTTGAAGCCGAGTGTAAGAAGCACTCCATGGAATTGCAAGTTCCATGCACGGGAGGCTTGTTTGAGACCATATATCGCCTTGACAAGGCGACACACCTTTGTCTCTGCACCAGTAACGGTGAAACCTTGTGGCTGCTCCATGTATATCTCCTCATCAAGCACGCCATTGAGAAACGCGGACTTGACATCCATCTGATGGATGTGCCAGTCCTCCAGTGTGGCCAATGCCAGAAGCAATCTCAGCGACTCAAATCGTGCGACGGGAGAGAAGGTTTCATCGAAATCTATGCCAGGGATCTGCGTGAATCCCTTAGCCACCAAGCGAGCTCTGTAGCGGCCATCCGCTTTGAGCTTGAAGACCCATTTGGATTTTACTGCCTTACGATTAGGCGGGAGATCCACTAACTCCCATGTGCCATTGTGGGCGAGTGCGTCCATCTCATACTGGCACGCCTTAGTCCACTCATCTGCATCTGCAGACCGCATGGCCTCTGCATAGGATGCAGGGTCTCTGCCGACATATGCCGCAGCTAGCAGCTCCGCAAACCCCAGTCGCCTGCCGCGCAGTGCCACATTGTCCCCACTGTAATAGTGAGGGTTGGGCACAGGTACATGGCTAGAGCGCCTTGGTGCATTGTCCATCTCACGCAACAGCTGACTATGCTGTGCACGAGCCTCAAATCCTCCCAGCATATCTGGTGAGGGAGGTGGAACATGGCGCATAATGTGCGTTGCACTTTGGCGCGGCGGTGGTGAGGTGGGAGTGACTTGCTCACACTTTGGAGTCGTGGGCAGAGTGGGCAGTGCAGGTGGTGGTGGTGGCGTGTGTGGACGCTCTTGTTTTGGGTCTAGGAGTTCTTCAACATCCTCCTCCTCACTACTGCTGGAGTGTGCAGGGGAGGGAACTCGCTGTGGTGGTAACGCCGACGTGCTAGGTACGGCAATTACTGGTGGAGGTAGTGGTTGTGAATAAATTAACTTCAACTTGTGATACCACTTGAGAAGGTTGTGGGTGTGGCTCAACACCCTGGAGGGACGGGAAGCTGCTCTCGTCGAATGTCACATCCCTGGACGTCTGACAGAGCGGGTTTGGCGGTCCCAGAGCTTATAGCCCTTAGATTCGGGCTCAAACCCAATAAGCGTGACCTCAATGGCCTTCGCATCTAATTTGCAACGCTTATCAGTGGGTACGTGCATGTACCCCTTGCATCCAAAGATGCGTAAATGTGAGACATCTGGTACTTTGCCAGAGTACCAGAGCTCATAAGGTGTGTGCCACTTAAGTGTACGGGTGGGAGAGCAGTTGTAGATGTGTACTGCGGTGCTCATTGCATGCTCCCAGAAGCCTTTAGACATGCCAGCTGTATGCAGCATGGCCATTGCTTTATCCATAATGGTGCGGTTAAACCGCTCAGCTTTCCCATTCGACTGTGGTGAACCTGGCATCGTAAGGTGATGCTCTATCCCTCTCTGCTTGAGAATTTCCTGCACTTGGCTTGCCATATACTCGCCGCCGCGGTCAGAGTGGAGTGCGCGCAGTTTATGGGACGTCTGGGTTTCACCCCAGGCCAGATACATCTGTAGCGCTTTCACAAACTGATCCTTCGACTTAATGAAGTACACCACTGCAAACTTAGAGTGGTCGTCTATGAAGGTGGCGGTGTATGCGGAGCCTTGCAGGGACTGAGTTTGCATAGGACCGGCTAGGTCACTGTGCACAATCTCAAAGATGTGGGTTGTCCTTTTGGTGGAGGACGCAGAGAAGGGTTGGCGAGTGGATTTGCCTAACTTGCACCCACGACACACACCAGTGTGCGTGGTAGAGCTGTCAATGTCCATGCCAGTAGTGGCAGAGGGACCATATGACTTAAGAGCAGCAGAGGAGATGTGTCCCATGCGCTGATGCCAGATATCAAGAGTGGTGGCAGCACTTTTGACGTGAGCATTTATGTCACGATCACGGGAACAGACTCTTACTTACGAATATGACCACGTTAGTAAGTAGTAATGTGTCATGGACTTCATCATCAGTCAGCAGTCGTAGTATCACGTGTAAACGGTACTATGACTCATTCCTAGGACAGTGGCAGTAGGGTTCGAGCTACTTACGCCACTCGTCGTCTTGGATTGAAGAGGAGCTTTAAAGCATCCTCGTATATGTATAAATAGTGGCTCGATAAGACCAAGATACGCCATCTTGGTCTTCTTCAATCACCATCTTCGATTCTTCTTCTTACGCGTGCTTCGCTTGTCTCTTTCAGAGCAAGTCGTCTTCGTCGATTATCGGACTACCTAGTGGCACGACTTGCCCTAGTGTACACTTAGATCACGTGCCCGTAAGCGCCGTGTACCTTGTGATCGGGTCATGTGACCTCGAAGAGACATTCTGCTAAGTCGTGAACGCCCTTTCGTGTCCAAGTCAGACTAACACCAGTGGTGGCGTTACATTAAGACCAAGATCTACTCACCGTGGCGTTCACAACCCGAGACCAGTGGAGAGATTTTCAGACTTATTCCCTCGAACGACGAGGAGATCGCAACGTACCAACACAATTTCTAGGAGCTGCTCGGTGGAGAGAGTATCGCGGAGAAACCGGATACTTCGTAGATTTCGCATTGGGGCCAACCCGATACCGCCCCGTTGAGTTCAACTTCGACCATCTATGCTGGGTTGAGATTACGTGGAACCCAATAGACAACCGCTACAACGCAATACGACCTGCAGGAAGAAACTACAACTGCGACATCGATTCAAGAGAACTCCCTACGCGTGCAGAGTGGGGACGCATAGATGGACAACCAGAGGAGGAACCCAGCACATCCGAGCCAAGAACCCCCGCCCCATCCAAAACTAGCGGGGACAACGAAACCGACAACGACGAAGAATCAGAAGTCGGGGACATAATACAAACAGCTGAGTCCCTACGTATCAACGAACCCGAAAACATCGAGGTACACCCACCCGCAGATATGGCAACAGCAACCATTACCCAAGAAGACCTGGCACTCGAAGAAGCCAGGAGAATTACCGAAGAAGCCGAATCCTACTTACGTCCCATTAACCCAACCACAGGACACCGCATGACGGCTGACGACGCAGCCATATTTAGAGCAGTGGGACCGGACGTCCCTGATCCTCCACCAGGCGCCGGAGGACCTCCACCACCTAGAAGACCCGGAGGCCCCTTCGGTCGAGGACCACCAGGAGGCGGAAGACCGCCACACGGAGGAAGGCAACCCCAATTCGGAGGGGGAGGCGGAGGAGATCCGTTTGGCGGAGGACCACCCCCACCGCCACCACCAGTAGCAGGGCCAATACCCGAAGCACCGCACGGGTCGGACAAATTAGTAGGAGAAACCCCGACCATATTTGACAGAAATAGAGATGAGTACGAATCCTTCCTCACGCAGTGGCACATCTACTGGGGACAGAATTCGGAAGCACCAATCATGACCAACGTCTACCGGCGGTGCCTATTGTTCTTAGGCTTCATCAAAGGCCCACGAGTATCCAACTGGACGCTCGGATTCCTCCAGTGGCTCAACAACGAGCTGCACCAGGGACGCAGCCGATATGACCCATTTCTGTGGGACACACTGACGGCCGGATTTTCCGACCGCTTCTCAAATGTGCTCGAGCAGGAGCAAGCGCAAGCCACACTGGCCAAAGGGTTTAAAATGATCGGTGACGATATCGACTCATACGTCACCAATTTCGAGCAGCTGGCGCGAAAAGCTGATTACCGCCTCAACGACTGCCAAACGCTGGATCAATTCACGGTGGGCCTCCCACGAGCCCTCTTCACCAAGATATACGAGTTGGACGACCCTCAAACCTTCAACGAATGGAAGGAAGCAGCGCTGCGTCGCCAGAAGCAGTACATACACCTGCGCGCACGCCTGGGGCTCAGTACCACATCTCGCAATAACCCACCACTACGACCACAGCAAAACCGTGGATATGCCCCACAATGGGCACCACCCAGGTTCCCGCCACCTCGCTATGATCCGAACGCCATGGATACATCGGCCGACCGAACTCGCGCACGCGTCACAGAAGTAGGGGACCCAAACCGCGGAAACCAACGACCGCCATTCCCGCCAAGAGGAGGGCCAGGCCAAGGACGAGGAAGCGGGCAACGCCGCGACATGAGGGAAGTGATATGTTACAATTGTGACAACCCCGGCCACTTCTCACAAGACTGTACGCGTCCCAAAAAACCAAGGCAGCAGTTCCAACCGCGCGCAAGCATTAGCCGTAGTATGGAAACCGACTACTATGCCCAAGAACCCACAACGGCGCGCCGCGTAGAAACCACGCCCGAAGAACAAGCCAAGGGGTGGATGGAAACACTCAGAGGGGCAAGCGACGAGGTCAAGGACCTCGTGTTTAAAGATCTCTGGACCCAAGAGGGTTTTCAGGACGCCTGAACCCATCGGCCTGGGTGAGGGCAGTCAACTGTAATTCTGTAATAATGACTCGCTACCGTTCGCTCCGAATTCCAGTATCGATTCGTACAAATTACTCAATGGCCGACATGTTGAAGCGCAGAACTAACGAGCGGAGGTTTAGTAGCGAAGGGCTAGTAAGGACAAGTTAACTTCAGAGGTGAAGGGAACTCTATTACAACTGCATACCTAGTAAGGACAAGTTACTATAAAGGAACGCCTTATGAGCAAAGGTATGGTAGGAGAGGTAAAGAGAAAGGGGACTTACACTTCAGAGGTGAAGGGAACTCTGAAGTGTAGAGGCGAAAGCAGCAGTCCTTTTATACAGGACGCTTAGCTAAGAATGGTCTGTGCGCACAGGTGATCCAAACACAATACAGGTGGTCTGTGCGCCAGAGGGAGAAATGCCATTGGAGGGCAGAGAACAATAGCTGCCTAAAGCAGACAATACCGGTATCTTAATAATAGAGAACAATAAGAGCCATATATGACTCTAACAATAAAGATAAACAAAAGCGGTCCGTAAGAGTCTGGCCAAGTCCAAATCAGTCCGTAAGGGACAGATACCGTATTTAGTATATGGGATGACTCAATCATATCCCACGAGACATGTGACTTGAATCAGTCGCGTCTCAACATCCCTCCATGATAGAGGCAGTCCATGTTAGGTATAGGTGTTTGTATAGAACTCAGAGTTGTACAGAAGTTCGGGATTGAGGTTGGAATCTTTGTGCAGATAATGTTCAATCCGAAGCGGTTTTTACACCCACTTCATGATAGTCCTGTGATAAAGGACTATCTTCTGTACTGAGTTAGGACAAGGTCCAACTCCTTCAGAGTTCTAAGAGGGGTTTTTCATAGCTCTCATGGATTAGAGAACATGATGTGTTTTGTACAAGATTACAGAACAATGTGACGTCCTTGTTGATAAACCAAGGATCGACGACCATTGACTGTGTACAAGTTTTCCTTTTAACCCTTCTTACACCATTCCTAGGTCAGTGACCATTTTGTCAAAGGATTCTTTGGGCAGTGACTTAGTAAGTCCATCTGCAACCATTTCCCCTGTAGGAGTACGAATCAGGTCTATGACCTTATTTTCTACGTACTCCCTGACTACATGGTGTTTGATCAGGATGTGTTTGGACTGCCTTCCAGTGACAGGGTTTAATGCTAGGTCTACAGCACCCTTGTTGTCACAGTGTAAGGGGATAGGGGAGGTAACCTCATACCCTAATTCCCCTAGGAAGGTAGTGTACCACTGAGCTTGGTTGGAGGCCTCAGCGAGGCTCATGTACTCTGCTTCTGTGGTAGACTGGGCAATAGTCTTCTGCTTCCTGGTGCACCATGAAATGGCTCCATTGGCAAGCAAGAAGACGTAGCCTGAGGTGGAGTGCTTTTCTTCCTGATCTCCCCAGGAAGAGTCGCAGTAGCCATGTAGGCCAGCTCCATCAGTGTCGGTCCCTCCAGCATAGCGTATCTTGTAGTCCTTTGTTGTGTTTAGGTAGGCTAGGACATACTTGGATAGGCGTAAATGCTGGGGTGAGGGATTGGAAGCAAATTGGCTAAGGCGTGCAACAGCGAAGGATATATCGGGTCTGCTTCCTATCTGCGCATATAGCAGAGACCCAATTATCTGTTGATACTTCTTGATTTCAGAAGTAGAGGCCTGATCTTCAAATTTGATCAAGTGTGCCTCAGCGCCAGAGGGAAGAGGGGTATATACTGGGTTGGAATCTAACATTCCAAAGCGCTCAATTACATCACGGATGTAATCTGATTGGTTGATTTCCATGGTGCGGTTTGCATGATCTCTGGTGATGTTGACACCGAGATAGGATTGAATTTCACCAAGATCAGTCATCTCATATCGGTCTGATAGAGAGACTTTCAGATCATTGATCTTTGACAGAGAGCTCCCGAGTATAGTGATGTCATCTACATATAAGATCACAAATAATGTGTCACCCCCCTCTTGAAGATGATACACATATACTCCTGCATCAGAGTATGTCCACGTAAAGCCTAGGTCACAAAGGACCCCATGGAATTGCACGTTCCATGCGCGGGAGGCTTGTTTCAGGCCATAAAGGGCCTTCTGTAACTGGCACACAAGGTGCTCGGAGCCAGCTGTGACGAAACCGATAGGTTGCTCCATATAGATTTCTTCCTCCAGTTCCCCATGAAGGAATGCCGATGTTACGGTACGCGTGGAATGGACTCTTACGATACGGTGATGACCCCGTCTGTAAGTAGTAATGTGTCATGGACAGTAGCATCAGTCAGCGGAGTAGCACAGTCACATGCCAATAAGGCATTAGTCAACACTAGGATAGTCGTAGTAGGGTTCGAGCTACATACGCTATTCGTCATACGGTTTCGGGAGGAGCTTTAAAGCGTCCTCGTACATGTATAAATAGTGGCTCGATGAGACCAAGACTCGCCATCTTGGTCTTCTTCAAAATAACCACTTCTACTCGTCTCTTACACGCGTGCTTCGCTTGTCTCATTTAAAAGAGCAAGTCGTCTTCGTCGATTATCGGACTACCTAGTGGCGCGATCGGCCCTAGTGTACGCTCAGATCACGTGCCTGTAAGCGCCGTGTATCCAGTGATCAAGTCACGTGACTACGAAGAGATATTCCGCTAAGTCGTGAACGCCCTTTCGTGTCCAAGTCGGACTAACGCCAGTGGTGGCGTTACATTAAGACCAAGATCCCTTCACCGTGGCGTTCACAACTCGAGACCAGTGGAGAAACTTCCAAACTTACTCCCTTGAACGACGGGGAGACTGCAACGTACCGACACAATTCCTAGGAGCGGCTCGCTGGAGAGAATACAGAGGAGAAACCGGGTACTTCGTTGACTTTGCATCGGGGCCAACCCGATACCGCCACGTTGAGTTCAATTTCGACAATTGTTGCTGGGTCGAGATTACCTGGAACCCCATAGACAACCGATACGACGCAGTGCGACCCGCAGGAAGAAACTACAACTGCGACATCGACACAAGGAACCTACCCACACGTGAAGAGTGGGGACGTATAGACGGACAACCCGAAGAAGAACCCAGCACATCCGGACCGAGAACTCCCGCACCATCCGAGACCAGTGGAGACGACGAAGAAACCGACAACGACGAAGAATCCGAAGTAGGAGAAATAATACAAACAGCTGAGTCCCTACGCATCAACGAACCCGAAAACATCGAAGTTCACCCACCCGCAGACATGGCAACCGCAACAAGGACTCAAGAAGACCTAGCCCTTGAAGAAGCCAGAAGAATCACCGAAGAAGCCAAGTCCTATCTACGCCCCATCAACCCAACAACGGGACATCGCATGACTGCGGACAACGCAGCCATCTTCAGAGCAGTAGGCCCAGACGTTCCAGACCCACCGCCGGGCGCAGGAGGGCCCCCAGCACCCAGGAGACCGGGAGGCCCCTTCGGTCAAGGACCCCCCGGAGGTGGAAGACCGCCACACAGAGGAAGGCAACCCCAATTCGGAGGAGGAAGCGGAGGGGATCCCTTCGGAGGAGGACCACCACCCCCGCCACCGCCAGCAGCAGGACCAGCGCCAGGAGCACCACACGGGTCGGACAAACTAGTAGGAGAAACTCCGACTATATTCAACGGGAACAGAGATGAGTACGAATCCTTCCTCACGCAGTGGCACATATACTGGGGACAGAATTCAGAGGCGCCGATCATGACCAACGTCTACCGGCGATGCCTACTGTTCCTAGGTTTCATCAAAGGCCCACAAGTGTCCAACTGGACGCTCGGATTTCTCCAGTGGCTCAACAACGAGCTACACCAAGGACGTAGTCGATACGACCCATTCCTATGGGATACTCTGACGGCGGGATTCTCCGACCGCTTCTCAAACGTACTCGAGCAAGAGCAAGCGCAAGCCACGCTAGCCAAAGGATTTAAGATGATTGGTGACGATATTGACTCGTACGTCACCAATTTCGAACAACTAGCACGGAAGGCTGACTACCGCCTCAACGACCGCCAAACACTGGACCGATTTACGGCGGGACTCCCAAGAGCCCTCTTCACAAAAATATATGAGTTGGACGACCCCCAAACATTCAACGAGTGGAAGGAAGCGGCGCTGAAACGACAAAAACAATACATTCACCTACGCGCCCGCCTAGGACTTAACGCAACACCCCGCAACGCACCACCACCATGACCACAGCAAAATCGAGGATACACCCCACAGTGGGCGCCACCCAGATTCCCACCGCCGCATTATGACCCAAATGCTATGGACACATTGGCGGATAGAACCCGCGCACGCCTCGCAGAAGTAGGAGACCCAAACCGAGGCAACCACCAAAGACCCCCATTTTCACCAAGGGGAGGACCAGGGCAAAACCGAGGAGGCGGACCGCGCCGAGATATGAGGGAAGTCATCTGTTACAACTGTAACAACCCCGGTCACTTCTCACGAGAATGCACACGCCCCAGAAAACCAAGGCAACCCCTCCCACCACGTGCAAGTACGAGCCGAAGCATGGACACCGACTACTACGGTCAAGAACCGACAACCGTGTGTCGCGCAGAGGCCACACCAGAAGAACAAGCCAAAGGGTGGATGGAGACGCTTAGGGGAGCTAGCGACGAGGTGAAAGACCTCGTATTCAAAGATCTCTGGACCCAAGAGGGTTTTCAGGACGCCTGAACCCATTGGCCTGGGTGAGGGCAGTCAATTGTAATTCTGTAATCATGACTCGCTACCGTTTGCTCCGAATTCCAGTATCGATTCGTACAAATTACTCTATGGCCGACATCAAAGGGCTCGTTGACTCCGGAGCCACCGACAACTTCATAAGACCCGCGTTCGCCAAATGCATGGGCCTCGGGCTACAGACCCTTGAGAAACCCAAGAAAATCTGGAACATAGACAACACCGAGAATAAAGCTGGGTCCATTACACACTTCATCGACCTAGACGTCCAGACCAAAGGAGTCTCTAAGGTCATGAGATTCCTAGTCACCGACATAGGAAATGAAAATCTCGTTCTCGGATACCCCTGGCTAGCAACCTACGAACCAACCATCAGCTGGGCGCATGCTACCATTCACGAAGAAGCCCTTCCGGTGGTACTCCGATCGATCAACCCCACAGAAGCGCAAATCACCATCGCTAGAACAATGACCCAAGAAGAAGCCGAAGACGCAGTCCGAGAGCTTGAGGAAGAATGCCAGATACGCACCACGGCCACTGAGCTCGCCATAGCCGCTAACCAAAACACTGTTGTGGCAACCCTCCCCGAACCATACCAACGCTTCGCAAAAATCTTTAGTGAAGAAGCGTCCCACCGTTTCCCACCTTCGCGACCATGGGACCACGCAATCGACTTCAAACCCGGCACACCCCCCAGCATCGACTGTAAAGTCTACCCGATGTCACAAGACGAAGATGGACAACTACGCGAATGGTTGGATGAACAACTCAAGCTAGGGTACATCCGCCCATCGAAATCCCCTTATGCGTCGTCATTCTTCTTTATCAAAAAGAAGGATGGCAAGTTAAGACCCGTACAAGACTACCGACGAATCAATGCCTGCACCGTGCGTAACCAATATCCATTACCCCTCATGTCAGACCTGGGGAACGGGCACATATTTACAAAACTTGATGTCCGCTGGGGATACAACAACATACGCATCAAGGAAGGCGACGAATACAAAGCGGCGTTCAAGACAAAATACAGCCTCTTCGAACCCCTCGTCATGTACTTCGGACTCACAAACTCACCGGCAACATTCCAGAACATGATGAACGACATTTTGGGCGGCACAATTCGCGCCTTCGCAGCAAAGGGTACAATCATCCGCGTCTACATGGACGACATCGGAATCGCAACGCTCGAACACGCGGGCCTCCAAGCACACATCAACGCCGTCTGCGCAGTACTTCAAGTCGCACTAGACCATGACTTGTACTTTAAACCATCCAAGTGCACCTTCCACCAACCGCGAATGGATTACCTGGGGGTAATTCTTGAAAAGGGGGTGACTCGCATGGACCCCGTAAAAATTGCAGGTATACGCGACTGGCCCACGCCCACGAAGGTACGAGACGTATGCTCCTTTTTGGGCTTCTGCAATTTTTACCGCCTCTTTATTCGCGGTTTCGCCACATACGCACGAGCCCTCAACAAACTCACACGCAAAGACGCACAATGGACGTGGGGCAAAGACGAAGAAATAGCTTTCCAAACCCTCAAACGCCTGGTCACAAGCGAACCGGTACTCGCACATCCCACGCTGACAGACCAATTCGAACTTGAAGTAGACGCATCGGGATACGCAGTGGGGGCAGTACTCCTACAGAAGAAGCAAGATGGGAAAAGACATCCCCTCGGCTACTTCTCGGCCACCCTAAACGAAGCAGAGCGCAACTACGACATCTATGACTTGGAACTTCTAGCGATTGTCAAAGCACTGCGACACTGGAGACCGTTCCTGGCAGGCTCACCACACAAAATCAAAATTTTCTCCAACCACCTCAACCTCACACACTGGAAGACACCGCAGAAGATAAGTCGCCGAGTGGCCCGAGAAGTCCTAGAACTCATGGAATACGATTTTGAGATCCACCACATCAAAGGGACTAACAACGGACGCGCAGATGCTCTATCATGAAGACCCGACTACGACCGGGGAGAGAGGGACAACGAAGGAGTAGTCGTCTTACCTGAAAAGGTATTCGCACGGACCATCACCACGCAATCGCCAGAAACCCATGAACAAGACGAAGACACTCTACGACCCTGGGTAGACCCACACAAGCTCAAGAAAGTCAATGGAGTCTGGTACCACCACGGTGCACGAGTAATCACCGGAGGACCGGAAGAGACCCGTATCGTCATCGCCAATCACCACGACCCCCCAGTCTACGGCCACCCAGGAATCAAGCGAACAGCGAGAATCATCGAGCGAAGTCACTGGTGGCCGAACATGCTGAAACAAATAACGGAGTACGTTCAAGGCTGCGCGGAATGTCAACGCCACAAGGTCAACAACCGCCCAACGCGAGCCCCTCTAGTGCCCATCACACCGACACCAGACGCTAAGCCATTCGAAGTCATCGCTCTCGACTTCATTACTAAACTGCCGGAGTCACAGGGATATGACTCGATCCTCACCGTAACTGATCACGACTGCACCAAAGCATCAGTGTTCATCCCGTGCAACGAGGAGACATCTGTAAAAGTGGGACCTGTCAAAAGCTGTCGGCGACTGGTCCCGACCGGTCTCTGACAGCTTTTGACAGGTCCCACTTTTACAGATGGATATCTGCGGAAGAAACCGCCGCACTGTACGTCACTCATGTGTTTCGGAGATTCGGATTACTGGCGAAGATCATCAGCGACCGCGATCCGAGATTCGCATCAAAGTTCACACGTGAATTATGCCGAATCCTCGGCATCTACCAAAACATCTCCACGGCGTATCACCCCCAGACAGATGGGCAATCGGAACGCACCAATCAATGGCTGGAACAATACCTGCGGTTCTGGACCAATGAGCGTCAAGACAACTGGGCGCGATTCCTACCAATGGCAGAGTTCGCGCATAACAACTGGCCCCACGAGGCAACAAGGAAGTCTCCATTTTCGCTCCTGATGGGGTACGACCCCCGTGCTGATTGGATCGATAAGCCGTCGCCTATTCCCCAAGTACTCACAAGGCTCCAACAATTCCGAGACGCGCGGAAAGAAGCCCAGAACCTCATCAAGAAGGCACAATCCTTATGGATCAAACACCGAGATACGCCCAAGTACCAAGTAGGGGACCAAGTATGGTTAGAAGGACGACATCTCCGAACCAATCAACCGACGACCAAGCTCGCAGCGCGACGGCACGGACCATTCCAAATCACACAAGTCTTATCACCGGTCAACTATCAACTCCAACTTCCCACACAGTGGAGTATCCACCCAGTATTCCACATCGACTTGCTCACGCCTTATCGCGAAACGCCCATGCATGGGAAAAACTTCCAGCGCCCACCACCAGATTTGGTAGACGGACAAGAGGAATATGAAGTGGAGCGCATTCTAGACTCCAGAAGATTCGGCCGGAGCAAGAAGTTGCAGTACCTCGTGAAATGGAAGGGGTACCCGGACTCGGAGAACCAGTGGGTCAACAAGGATGACGTATTCGCTGACGAAGCCATAGCAGAGTACGAACAAGGTTCGACCACCGCCAGGACACATATAAACCGGGTGAGCGACGCTAAGTCAACCCCATCCCTTCACACTGGATTCTTCACTCACTCCGAAATGTCCTTTCCCACTTCCACCTCTACCACCCCTCTCGCTGCCCGCCTCGTCGACAGCCTCACCCATGAAGAACTCCGAGAAGCCCTCGAAAATGTCCAGTCCATCATCGACGTCGAGGAGCCCGACCAGCCCGCAACATACTGGCTCATCAACTCCAACGGCGACCGTCTCAACACCGCCCCATACACCGAGGCCGAAGTTACTCAGCTTCGTACAGCTGTCGGACTCTTTGCGAGTCCCCCACTTCGACCTATCCCCCCTCGGATCAAAAACGAGCAAGAAGAAGACGCCCGCGACGTTGAGGTGGCAAGAGTGGATGAAGGCAAGGGACTGGAGGGGATCAGCGGAGGACTGGAAACGTCGACAGCTGGCAGTAGCAGCGACCCGACGAGCCGTCATCTACCACCGACGACGCCAACACATCGAGACGCTGAGAGAGCAGTGTACGAAGCAGTCGAAGGGACGTTAAGGGAGTGGTACCCAGTTGAGCAGCCCTACCTTATCACGGCCACCGACTCTGATGACCTCCGTGAAACTCCGTACGCTTGCGACACCACGGGCCGCCCCCTATACCGCGGCGGGGTAGTGGTCGACATGGAAGACTCCACTCTGCCCGCGGTTCGCCTCCGGTACCTGGGAGGGACGGCGCGCACCGCACCCCACGGATACAAACACAATCGGGGGGACGATTTTGTCCACTACCCCATCACCAACGCACAAGGGGTGACGCGCCAAGCCACCTTCGTCCAAGTCATCGCCGGACCAGACCCCATCGTCCTGGGGCTCGTGGACGACAGCGACAAAGTCTACAGTCGCCCCCTTTATGCCGAACCCCAAATCCGAGAAACCGGTAAGCCCCATTACGCCCCCGAAGACTTATACGCCCTCGTAGGAGGGCACAGCAATCAACACCGGACCGACCGAGCCATCAACGAGTTGAGGGACGTAGGGTTGAAGGCAGAGGTGACTCATTTCCGCGCCTACAAACACGAGGCGGAGAGGATGGAGCAGCGCCTCCACGCCCTTGCCCAAGCACTCAGGGGGGTACAGGCGGAGTTGGCCCGGTGTAAGTTCAGACTGGAGATGGCGAACGTGTTGGACAGGATTACGGAGAGGCAAGAAGCATGGGTCGGAGGGATCGGCCCCACTCGGCGCCGTGGTCGTCGCGGCTGAAAAGGGGGTGATGTTACGGTACGCGTGGAATGGACTCTTACGATACGGTGATGACCCCGTCTGTAAGTAGTAATGTGTCATGGACAGTAGCATCAGTCAGCGGAGTAGCACAGTCACATGCCAATAAGGCATTAGTCAACACTAGGATAGTCGTAGTAGGGTTCGAGCTACATACGCTATTCGTCATACGGTTTCGGGAGGAGCTTTAAAGCGTCCTCGTACATGTATAAATAGTGGCTCGATGAGACCAAGACTCGCCATCTTGGTCTTCTTCAAAATAACCACTTCTACTCGTCTCTTACACGCGTGCTTCGCTTGTCTCATTTAAAAGAGCAAGTCGTCTTCGTCGATTATCGGACTACCTAGTGGCGCGATCGGCCCTAGTGTACGCTCAGATCACGTGCCTGTAAGCGCCGTGTATCCAGTGATCAAGTCATGTGACTACGAAGAGATATTCCGCTAAGTCGTGAACGCCCTTTCGTGTCCAAGTCGGACTAACGCCAGTGGTGGCGTTACAGCCGATTTGACATCCATCTGGTGAATGTGCCAGTCTTCAAGCGTAGCCAACGCAAGAAGGAGTCGTAAAGACTCAAAGCGGGCAACTGGGGAGAATGTTTCGTCAAAGTCCACCCCCTCTAGTTGGGTGAACCCTTTTGCCACTAGCCTAGCACGAAAGCGTCCATCTGCTTTCTTTTTAAACACCCACTTGCATTTAACCACCTTCCTTCCGGCAGGGAGGGGTTCTAATCTCCAGACATCTAGCTTGTCGAGAGCATCCAGTTCATACTGGCATGCTTCAAGCCAATCGACAGCTTGTTCAGACTCCATAGTGTGATGAACACTCACTCAGAGTGTTCTTGCAAGACACTTGGCTGATGAGGAACGCGAGGAACGATGAAGAAGGCAGGAAAAACTTGGAAGAACTTGGCTAGAACGAGGATAACGAGGAGGTTGCGAATCCAAGCTATGGTGATAGCAAAGAAAGGTGCTAGGATGTTATCCAAGTGGGAGTCACAAGTGGACAGTCTGAGGGACTGTCCATTCTATTGCTCTAGCTTATATACCTGGGTACATGGTCTGTGCATACTTTAGGGGAGGCTTACTACTTCCCACAGGTGCTGCGCAATGGAAGGTTCTGGAAGAGTTCTAAGTATATCAACCAATCAGAATAATCGTAGGTATCGTACGACTGCTCCGCAGTCGATTGCGCAAGATTGCGCCATAGTGGTGTGACTGCTCCGCAGTCCAATAGGATTAATCCAAAGAGTGGTATGACTTTCAGTCGTCAGGTGACTTGATAAACATAGGATAATCACGTGACCGGTCACGTGACCGTCGGAGTACGAATTTGGAACTCCGACTTCGGATTTCCCCTTTAGGAAATTGATTACATAAGACCGGGCCGGCGCGGACCGGTCTTAGACGCTCGAGTCACGACCCAAGTTTACAGGTTCGTGACACATAGCCTGCTTAAAGGTCTGAGGATCCCTATAGCCAGGTACCTCTGCCGCATTAAGTAGGTCCATCATTCCCAGCCTACTGCTTCCTTGCACGAATTCATCGTCCTCTTGGAGATAGCGAGGATTCGTGAATCGTACCCTAGTGCTCCACCTTGGTCGGGCAGGTGAAACCGGCTGAGTATTCCTTGGAGATCTGGGAGTAGATCTGGGAGGAGATACTTCCCTATTGAAGTTAGGGGCTGGTATAGGAGCGACTACTGCAGCACGCCTTGTGGAGCGTGTGCGAGTGCGGGTGGGTGCGGTATTTGTAGGAGGAGGGGCTTGGGAAGGGGGAGTGTGATATATTGTCTGGTCTGCCGCAGCAGGTGAGGTGTTGGGGGGTGTGCTAGGCTGTTGTTGAGGTTCTGCGGGCACCTGAATAGGTGGGAGTACAAAGACTGGTGTAGGTGCCGCAGGGGCAACAGCTGGTGTAGGCGGGCTAGGCACTACAAAGAAGATCTCTCCGCCGGCAGCGCCTCTTTCGAGTTCACCAGACATGGGAGGGGAAGGGATTTGAGAGTGACGAGCCAGATCACTCAGGGATGGGAAAGTGCTTTCGTCAAATGTAACATCTCATGAAGAGACGAAGCACCGGCTATGTCTATCCCAGAGTTTGTAACCCTTTGATAAGGGTTCATAGCCCACAAACACGGCTTCCTTTGCTTTAGGATCTAATTTGCGCCGGTTGTGTTCGGGTACATGATAGTAGGCTTTGCAGCCGAATACTCTAAAGTAAGAGACATCTGGGACTGTACCATCCCAGAGCTCCAGCGGAGTTTTCCACTGATTAGAACGAGTGGGAGTGCAGTTATATATTTGCACAGCAGTTTGTACTGCTTGTTCCCAAAAGCCAAGGCTAAGGCCTGCATGATGAAGCATGCTAGTGCCTTTTTCCATAACCGTACGGTTAAAACACTCGGCTCTCCCATTCTGTTGTGGAGAATGAGGCATTGTGAGAGTATGCTCAATTCCTGCTTCCAAAAGTATGCGCTTTAAGTCATTATTGACGTATTCACCACCACGATCCGAGTGTAAGGTTTTGATGGGCTTATTTAGTTGTTTTTCAGCCCATGCCTTATAGTGTATGAAGGCATCCTTAAACTGGTCTTTTGATTTCATAAAGACGACGACTGCTGCTTTAGAGTAGTCATCTATGAACGTGGCGAAGTACTTGTTTCCTTGTATTGATTGGCTCTGCATGGGGCCAACAAGGTCACTGTGAACGACTTCAAGGGGTTCTTGTGCGCGTTTTGAGGAAGGTGGAAAGGGTAGACGCGTTGATTTGCCAGTTTCACAGCCATGGCACAACTTATCGTCTACTGGTGAGTTATTTATATGGAGTCCTTTTACAGACTCCTGAGCATATCTTTTAAGCGGGTCTTTGGACATGTGTCCCATGGGCTGATGCCAGACATCAAGGCTAGCAGATGCAGGTGCTCGGACTGAGTTCATATGTTGTCCGTCAAGCCAATATAGGCCTGAAGCCTTGTGTCCTTCCGCTATGGTCTCTCCATTAAATCTTATAGCAAAAGATGTTGAGTCAAAGCTGATGATGGCGCCTTTTTGTGTTAGTGCAGGCGTTGATAGTATGCGTGAGTGTGTGTTGGGGAGGTGCAGCACATTTGATATTTTGAGGTCATATCCTCTGTTGGTGCGGATTGTAACCGTACCAGTGCCAACGCTCTTGAGTAGAGAATTGTCACCTAGAAGCACTTCTACTCCTTCATGAGGTGTGTAGGAGTCATAGTCTTCAAGGTGTGGGGTGAAATGTGCTGATGCTCCACTATCCATCATCCATCTTGATGCTATCTGAGAGTGGTTTACACTCATCATGTAAAGGGAGACCTGAGGTACCTCATGTACCTCTTCTATTTTGCCAGAGCCGTTAACTATAGTAAATAGTCGACTCTTTGGTACAGGTATGCTATTGGCCGCAGCAAACCTATTTCCCGGAAGTGAGTCCGGGGCCTCAGTCATTGTGTTTTGGGTAGCTTTCCCTCGCTGCCCAGCCCTTCCTTTCTTTGTGTTTTCCTGGTCCTGTTTGAGTTTGTAGCAATCTGGCTTTTTATGGCCAGGTTTTTTGCAGTAGTGGCAGATTATGTCCGGAGACACAGAGCTGCCCGATGCCTGCGACGCATGATCGTGCGGAGGCGAATTTTTCTTGACGGGGGCTATCTTGTTATAAGATGCCGGGGGACCAGCAATAAGTGATTCCTTGTTAATGAACCTGTTAATTAGGTCCTGAGGTTGTAGGTTGGCAGGGGGGCCAGAGGCGAGGATGGTGCCTGCTATGGTGCTGTAGGAGGGGGGTAGCGCGTCTAGTAGTATAAAGGACATTTGCATGTCCGAGACGGGCATCCCTTGCTCCACAAGGGTGTTCCTCGCGTCCAGCATTTTCTGGAGTTGAGGTTGGAAGGGGCTACCTTCCTGAAGCTTGGTATTGGCCAAGCCCACCCATAAGTTGAAGGTGGCCATGGAGCTGACCTGTCCATAGAGGTGATCTAGATGCATAAATTTATCATGGACACTTGGGAACAGCGCCTCTGATACTATGCCGGAGAGGACCTCCGAGGTGACTGAGAGATATAGGAGGCCTGTGATGACCTCCTCCTGTTTTTCCCATAGGGCCAAAATGGCCAGTCCTTCATCTGTGGGCCCAACAGGGGCACCAACGACTCCTGCAGCTGGAGTGGGATGTTGGGGGACATGGGCTGGATTGGAGTGGGTAAGATGCCTCCTCACTCCGTTCATCAGCATGAGTGATGTGAACGTCGCTCCCCATGTCTGCCAGTTTGTTCCACCCAGCTTTGAAAGGGCGAGGGTAGGTGGGAAAGAGAGGTGGAAAGAGGGTGAAGCCATTTGAGATGTTTGTATATCTGGTTCTGAGGAGCAGTCAGAACCAGCCCAGATCTTGTTTTTAAGGAAAGTAGAGGTCCAGCCATAAGAGCGCTATAACTCCATAACACAGTAGGGTGTCATGCCTCAAGTTTGTGCGACTTGGAAGTAGTATGGTAGTGGATTCATTTTTATGATGGCTGCCTTATACTGTGATCTTCTGAGACCCTAGGAGGGCGAGTGGTCATATCATACAGCTTTATCAGGGTCTAGCAAGAAGGGCTCATAGAAGCATTGTCCGGCGAAGGACGCTTCAAGGCCATCTCTAACCTTTAGGGCCAAGTAGACTGGGGCGACTAAGATGCACAGTAAAGGGTAGTACCCTAGAGAGGAGCCAACAGCGAATTCCAGAGACAATGATAGGGATCAACTCCCATAACAATTGTGACTGTCGTCTGTGGAGTCTCTAGACCAGACCATTAAGGGTCTTGGTACTAAGCAACTAGACTAGTGATACATGCCATGCAGCGAATCCTGCACAAAGGGAGCGAATACTTCTCCTGGCAGAGGTCTAGTCATAGCTACTGTGTAAATACCATTATAGTATAGTAGCGTTTCCTAGTTGTGTCAGAGGGAAGGACTTCTGGGTTTGACTATTAACCAGGCCTTCACACCCCTTAAAGTGACCCAGGTATTAACCGAGTATCACCCAACCATTAGGAAGGCCTATAGCCGCAAGGGTCTTCCCCTTTTGGCCTATGAAAGCACTTCCGGATGAAGACCGGGTATAGAAAATATACTAGGATAGTGCGCACAGAGGAGTTTAAGGTCATAGAGACCTTTCACGAGAACCTCCTTAAGAGGCTAGCCAGAATGGCACATGACAGAGTCATGGTGGATGAGAAAGGATGTGTCGAGATAAAAGGGGATAGAGGATGCTCACTGAAGATGTGTAGGACGACAAAAAAGATGTGGTCGGCTGAGAGAGCAAGGTGACACAAGAGTAGATCTGTAGGTATAATGCAAGTTAGTTATTAGGCGTCAGGGCCCATAACCTGTTGAAGCGCAGAACTAACGAGCGGAGGTTTAGTAGCAAAGGGCTAGTAAGGACAAGTTAACTTCAGAGGTGAAGGGAACTCTATTACAACTGCATACCTAGTAAGGACAAGTTACTATAAAGGAACGCCTTATGAGCAAAGGTATGGTAGGAGAGGTAAAGAGAAAGGGGACTTACACTTCAGAGGTGAAGGGAACTCTGAAGTGTAGAGGCGAAAGCAGCATTCCTTTTATACAGGACGCTTAGCTAAGAATGGTCTGTGCGCACAGGTGATCCAAACACAATACAGGTGGTCTGTGCGCCAGAGGGAGAAATGCCATTGGAGGGCAGAGAACAATAGCTGCCTAAAGCAGACAATACCGGTATCTTAATAATAGAGAACAATAAGAGCCATATATGACTCTAACAATAAAGATAAACAAAAGCGGTCCGTAAGAGTCTGGCCAAGTCCAAATCAGTCCGTAAGGGACAGATACCGTATTTAGTATATGGGATGACTCAATCATATCCCACGAGACATGTGACTTGAATCAGTCACGTCTCAACACGACATCAAAGGGCTCGTCGACTCCGGAGCCACAGATAATTTTATAAGACCTGCGTTTGCCAAACACATGGGCCTCGGGCTACAAGCCCTTGAGAAACCAAAAAAAATATGGAACATCGACAACATGGAAAACAAAGCTGGGTCCATCACGCACTTCATCGATCTAAATGTCCAGACCAACAACGTCTCTAAGGTTATGAGATTCCTAGTCACCAACATAGGAAACGAAGATCTGGTCCTCGGATATCCCTGGCTAGCAACATACGAGCCGACAATCAGTTGGGCACACGCCACCATACACGAAGGCGCCCTTCCAGTAGTACTCCGGTCGATCAACCCCGCAGAACAGCAGACCACAATTGCCGGCGCAATAACCCAAGAGGAGGCTGAAGATGTGGTCCAAGAACTCGAAGAGGAATGTCAGATACGTACCACAGCCACCGAACTCGCCATTGCCGCTAACCAAAACACTGTCGTGGCCGCTCTCCCCGAGCCGTATCAACGATTCGCAAAGATCTTCAGCGAAGAAGCCTCCCACCGATTTCCACCATCACGACCATGGGACCACGCCATCGACTTCAAACCCGGAACGCCTCCCAGCATTGATTGCAAAATCTACCCGATGTCGCAGGGTGAGGACGGACAACTACGCGAGTGGATAGACGAACAGCTCGAGTTGGGCTACATCAGACCCTCAAAGTCGCCTTACGCATCATCGTTCTTCTTCATCAAAAAGAAAGACGGAAAACTGAGACCGGTGCAAGACTATCGACGTATCAATGCCTGTATGGTGCGCAACCAATACCCATTACCCCTCATGTCGGAGCTCATCAACGACCTGGGAGGCGGACACATCTTCACCAAACTAGACGTCCGTTGGGGATACAACAACGTACGCATCAAGGAAGGCGACGAATACAAAGCAGCATTCAAAACAAAATACGGGCTCTTCGAACCGCTTGTTATGTACTTCGGACTCACAAACTCACCGGCAACGTTCCAGAACATGATGAATGACATTCTAGGCGACACGATCCGAGTCTTTGCAACAATGGGTACCATCATTCGCGTATACATGGACGACATCGGAATCGCAACGCTCGAGCACGCAGGCCTCCAAGCCCACATTGACGCTGTTTGCGCTGTACTCCAAGTCGCATTAGACCACGACCTCTACTTCAAACCGTCCAAATGCACCTTCCACCAACCGCGAATGGATTACCTGGGGGTAATTCTTGAAAAGGGGGTGACTCGCATGGACCCAGTAAAAATCGCTGGCATACGCGACTGGCCCACACCCACGAAGGTACGCGACGTACGCTCCTTTCTAGGCTTCTGCAATTTTTACCGCCTCTTCATTCGCGGTTTCGCCACGTACGCATGAGCCCTCAACAAACTCACACGCAAGGACGCGGAATGGACATGGGGCAAGGACGAAGAAACCGCATTCCAAACCCTCAAACGCTTAGTCACCAGCGAACCCGTACTCGCACACCCCACACTCACTGACCAGTTTGAACTCGAAGTAGATGCATCAGGATACGCAGTGGGTGCAGTACTCCTTCAAAAGAAGCAAGATGGGAAGAGACACCCACTCGGCTACTTCTCGGCCACCCTAAATGAGGCAGAGCGCAACTACGACATCTATGACCTGGAACTCCTGGCGATCGTCAAAGCACTACGACACTGGAGGCCATTCCTGGCAGGATCCCCCCACAAAATTAAAATCTTCTCGGACCACCTCAACCTTACGCACTGGAAAACACCGCAGAAGATAAGTCGTCGCGTAGCTCGAGAAGTCTTGGAACTCATGGAATACAACTTTGAGATCCATCACATCAAAGGGACCAACAACGGCCGTGCAGACGCCCTATCACGAAGACCCGACTACGACCAAGGAGAACACGACAATGAAGGAGTCGTCGTCCTACCTGAGAAGGTATTCGTGCGAAACGTCACCACGCAGTCACCAGAAATCCTCGAACAAGACGAAAACACCCTACACCCCTGGGTAGACCCGCACAAACTCAAAAAGGTCGACGGGGTTTGGTACCACCAAGGCGCACGAGTGGTTACTGGAAACCCAGAAGAAATCCGCACGGTTATCGCCAACCACCATGACCCCCCTGTTTACGGTCACCCCAGAATCAAACGAACCGCGAGAATCATCGAACACGACCACTGGTGGCCGAACATGCTGAAGCACGTCACCGAATACGTCCAAGGCTGTGCGGAATGTCAACGCCACAAGGTCAACAACCGCCCAACAAAGGCTCCGCTAGTACCCATCACACCGACACCCGACACTAAGCCATTTGAGGTCATTGCCCTTGACTTCATCACTAAACTACTGGAATCGCAGGGATACGACTCTATCCTCACCGTAACCGACCACGACTGCACCAAGGCGTCGGTATTTATCCCCTGTAACGAAGAAATAACTGCGGAGGAAACGGCAGGGTTGTACGTCACCCACGTGTTTCGGAGATTCGGGCTACCGGCAAAAATTATCAGCGACCGCGATCCAAGATTCGCGTCCAAATTCACGCGGGAACTCTGCCGAATCCTCGGCATCTACCAGAATATTTCCACAGCGTATCACCCACGAACAGACGGGCAATCAGAGCGCACCAATCAATGGCTAGAACAATATCTAAGGTTCTGGACCAACGAGCGTCAAGATAACTGGGCGCGATTCCTACCTATGGTGGAATTCGCGCACAACAATTGGCCACACGAGGCAACAAGGAAGTCCCCATTCTCACTCATGATGGGATACGACCCGCGCGCTGATTGGATCGATAAGCCCTCTCCTATCCCACAGGTACTCACGCGGCTTCAACAATTCCGAGAAGCACGAAAGGAAGCCCAAAACCTTATCAGGAAGGCACAATCGCTATGGATCAAGCACCGAAACACGCCCAAATACCAAATCGGAGATCAAGTGTGGCTGGAAGGACGACACCTCCGAACCAACCAACCAACCGCTAAATTAGCAGTGCGACGACACGGTCCATTCAAAATCACACGCGTACTGTCACCGGTCAACTACCAACTGGAACTTCCCACACTGTAACGCCACCACTGGCGTTAGTCCGACTTGGACGTGAGAGGGCGTTCACGACTTAGCAGAATATCTCTCCGAGGTCACGTGACCTGATCACGGGATACACGGCGCTTACGAGCACGTGATCTGAACGTACACTAGGGCAAGTCGTGCCACTAGGTAATCCGATAATCGATGAAGACGACTTGCTCGGAGAGAGACAAGCGAAGCACGCGTGAAGAGACGAATAGAAGTGGTGAATTGAAGAAGACCAAGATGGCGAATCTTGGTCTTATCGAGCCACTATTTATACATGTATGAGGACACTTTAAAGCTCCTCCCGAATCCGTACGACGAATAGCGTATGTAGCTCGAACCCTACTACAACTATCCTAGTGTTGACTAATGCCTCATCGGCATGTGATTGTGCTACTCTGCTGACTGATACTACTGTCCATGACACATTACTGCTTACAGACGAGGTCATCACCGTAAGTAAGAGTCCATTCCGCGCGTACCGTGACATCACCCCCTTTTCAGCCACGACGACCCCGGCGCCGAGTGGGGCCTATCCCTCCAACCCACGCCTCCTGCCTCTCCGGAATCCGATCCAACGTGTTGGCCATCTCCAGCCAGAACTTGCAGCGGGCTAGCTCCGATTGCACCCCTCCGAGCGCCTGGGCTAGCGCGTGAAGTCGCTGCTCCATCCTCTCAGCCTCGTGTCGGTAGGCGCGGAATCTGGTCAACTCAGCTTTAAGCCCCACGTCCTTTAACTCGTTCACGGCGCGGTCCACCCTGTGTTGATTGCTGTGCCCTCCGACGAGGGCGAATAGGTCTTCTGGGGAGTAGTGGGGCTTGCCAGTCTCCCGAACGTGTGGCTCAGCGTACAAGGGGCGACTGTAGACCTTGTCGCTGTCCTCTACGAGTCCGAGGACGAGGGGGTCGGGTCCGGCTATGACTTGGATGTAGGACGCTTGACGTGTGACTCCTTGAGCGTCGGTGATGGGATAGTGAACGAAGTCGTCCCCTCGGTTGTGCTTGTATCCGTGGGGGGCGACGCGTGACGAACCCCCGAGGTATCGGAGGCGAACGGCGGGCAGGGTGGAGTCTTGGGTGTCCACCACCACGCCGCCACGGTATATGGGGCGACCCGTGGTATTACAGGCGTATGGGGTTTCCCGGGGGTCGTCAGAATCGGTGGCGGTGATGAGATAAGGCTGCTCAACGGGGTACCATTCCTTCAGCGTCCCTTCTACTGCTTCGTACACGGCCCTCTCAGCATCTCTGTGTGTTGGCGGCGTCGGTGATAGACGATCGCCCGCTTGGCCGCTGCTACTGCCAGTTGCCGTCGTTTCCAATCCTCCGCCGATGGCTTCCAGTCCCGCGTCTTCATCCATTCTTGCCATTTCAGGGTCGCGGGCGTCTTCTTCCGTTTGGGATTTGATGCGTACGGGGAGAGGTCAAGATGGGGGACTCGCAAAGAGTCCGACAGCTGTACGAAGCCGAGTAATTTCGGCTTCGGTGTACGGGGCGGTGTTGAGGTGGTCGCCATTTGGGCTGGTAAGCCAATACGTGGCGGGTTGGTCTGGATCCTTGACGTCGATGATGGACTGCACGTTGTTGAGGGCCTCCCTGAGCTCTTCGTGGGTGAGGCTGTCGGCGAGGCGGGCAGCGAGAGAGGGGGAAGAGGAGGAAGTGGGAATGGACATTTCTGAGCGAGTGAGGAATCCAGTGTGAGGAGATGGGGTTTCAATCGTAGTTTGCCCCCTTCTTATAACTATTCCTCTTGCTTTCGTACTCCGTTTGTACTCCGCTAGGGCTTCGTCAGCGAATACGTCATTTTCGTTGACCCACTGATTTTCCGAGTCCGGGTACCCCTTCCACTTCACGAGGTATTGCAGCCTTTTGTTCCGGCCGAATCGTCTGGAGTCTAGAATGCGCTCCACTTCATATTCCTCTTCTCCGTCCACTAGATCCGGTGGTGGGCGTTGGAAGTTTTCCCCATGTAGGGGCGTCTCGCGATAAGGTGTGAGTAAGTCTATGTGGAATACGGGGTGAATACTCCACTGTGTGGGAAGTTCCAGTTGGTAATTGACCGGGGATAGGACGCGCGTGATCTTGAACGGGCCGTGCCATCGTGCCGTCAGTTTGGCAGTTGGTTGATTGGTTCGTAGGTGTCGCCCTTCTAGCCATACTTGATCCCCAACTTGGTACTTGGGTGTGTTCCGATGTTTGACCCATAGCGATTGTGCCTTTTTGATAAGGTTCTGGGCTTCTCTCCGTGCTTCTCGGAATTGCTGGAGTCGCGTGAGTACCTGTGGGATGGGGGATGGCTTGTCGATCCAATCAGCGCGCGGATCGTATCCCATCATGAGTGAGAAAGGGGATTTCCTTGTCGCCTCGTGTGGCCAGTTGTTATGCGCGAATTCCGCCATTGGCAAAAATTGCGCCCAATTATCTTGACGCTCGTTGGTCCAGAACCGTAGATATTGTTCCAGCCATTGATTGGTTCTTTCCGATTGTCCGTCGGTCCGGGGGTGATACACCGTGGAAATATTTTGGTAGATGCCGAGGATTCGGCACAATTCGCGTGTGAACTTTGATGCGAATCTCGGGTCTCGGTCGCTGATGATTTTCACCGGCAATCCGAATCTCCGAAACACATGAGTGACGTACAGGGCTGCGGTTTCTTCCGCCGATATCTCCTCGTTGCAGGGGATGAACACCGATGCCTTCGTGCAGTCGTGGTTGGTCACCGTAAGGATTGAGTCGTATCCCTGTGACTCCGGCAACTTGGTGATGAAGTCAAGAGCTATAACTTCAAATGGTTTGGCGTCGGCTTGTGGGGTGATGGGTACTAGTGGGGCTTTTGTGGGGCGGTTGTTGACTTTGTGTCGTTGGCATTCCACACAACCCTGGACGTATTCTGTGACGTGTTTCAGCAGGTTTGGCCACCAGTGGTCGCGTTCGATGATCCTTGCGGTTCGCTTGATCCCGGGGTGACCATAGACAGGGGGGTCGTGGTGGTTAGCGATGACGACGCGGATTTCTTCTGGTCCTCCTGTGACTACTCGTGCGCTTTGGCGGTACCAGACTCCGTTGACTTTCTTGAGTTTGTACGGGTCTACCCAAGGGCGTAGGGTGTCTTCGTTTTGTTCGTGGACTTCTGGTGACTGTGTGGTGACGTTTCGTACGAATACTTTCTCCGGTAGGACGATGACTCCTTCGTTGTCTCGTTCTCCTCTGTCGTAGTCGGGTCGTCGTGATAGGGCGTCTGCACGGCCGTTGTTGGTGCCTTTGATGTGGTGAATTTCAAAGTCGTACTCCATGAGTTCCAGGACTTCTCGAGCTACGCGGCGACTTATCTTTTGTGGCGTCTTCCAGTGGGTGAGGTTGAGGTGGTCGGAGAAGATTTTAATCTTGTGTGGCGAGCCTGCTAGGAATGGTCTCCAGTGTCGCAGTGCCTTGACGATCGCCAGGAGTTCCAGGTCGTAGATGTCGTAGTTGCGTCCTGCTTCGTTCAAGGTGGCTGAGAAGTACCCGAGGGGGTGCCGTTTTCCATCTTGTTTTTTTTGCAAAAGTACCGCGCCTATCGCGTATCCCGATGCATCCACTTCGAGTTCGAACTGGTCCGTTAGTGTGGGGTGCGCGAGTACCGGCTCACTGGTGACTAGGTGTTTGAGAGTTTGGAAGGCGGTCTCTTCCTCTTTGCCCCATGTCCATTCCGCGTCTTTGCGTGTCAGTTTGTTGAGGGCTCGTGCATATGTGGCGAAACCGCGAATGAAGAGGCGGTAAAAATTGCAGAAGCCCAAAAAGGAGCGTACATCACGTACTTTCGTGGGTGTGGGCCAATCACGTATGCCAGCAATTTTTACGGGGTCCATGCGAGTCACCCCCTTTTCAAGAATTACCCCCAGGTAATCCATTCGTGGTTGGTGGAATGTACATTTGGACGGTTTGAAGTACAGGTCGTGGTCCAGTGCTACTTGAAGTACTGCGCAGACGGCGTCGATGTGCGCTTGAAGGCCCGCGTGTTCAAGCGTTGCGATTCCGATGTTGTCCATGTAGACCTGGATAATCGTCCCCTTTGCCGCAAAGACTCGGATCGTGTCGCCTAGGATGTCGTTCATCATGTTCTGGAACGTTGCCGGTGAGTTTGTAAGTCCAAAGTACATGACGAGGGGTTCGAAGAGGCCGTATTTCGTCTTGAACGCCGCTTTGTATTCATCGCCTTCCTTGATGCGTATGTTGTTGTATCCCCAGCGGACATCAAGTTTCGTGAATATGTGTCCGTTCCCCAGGTCGTTGATGAGTTCCGACATGAGGGGTAATGGATATTGGTTACGCACGGTGCAGGCATTGATTCTTCGGTAATCCTGTACGGGTCTTAACTTGCCATCCTTTTTTTTGATGAAGAAGAACGACGACGCGTAAGGGGATTTCGATGGACGGATGTACCCCAGTTTGAGTTGTTCATCTAACCACTCGCGTAGTTGTCCGTCTTTGTCTTGTGACATCGGGTAGACTTTACAGTCGATGCTGGGGGGCGTGCCGGGTTTGAAGTCGATTGCGTGGTCCCATGGTCGCGAAGGTGGGAAGCGGTGGGACGCCTCTTCGCTGAAGATTTTTGCGAATCATTGGTATGGTTCGGGGAGGGTCGCGACTACCGTTTCTTGGTTTGCGGCGATGGCGAGCTCGGTGGCTGTGGTGCGTAGTTGGCATTCTTCCTCAAGTTCCTGAACTATTCCCTCTGCTTCGTCTTGAGTGATCGCGCGTGCGATGGTGGTCTGTGTTTCTGCTGGGTTGATTGATCGTAGCACTACCGGGAGGGTATCTTCGTGTATGGTGGCATGCGCCCAACTGATGGTCGGTTCGTAGGTGGCTAGCCATGGGTATCCGAGGACTAAATCTTCGTTGCCTATGTCGGTGATTAGGAACCTCATGACCTTTGAAACGCCGTTGGTTTGAACGTCTAGGTCGATGAAATGCGTGATGGACCCAGCTTTATTTTCAGTGTTGTCAATGTTCCAAATTTTCTTTGGTTTTTCGAGGGTCTGTAGCCCGAGGCCCATGCGTCTAGCGAACGTGGGTCTCATAAAATTGTCGGTAGCTCCTGAGTCAACGAGCCCTTTGATATCGGCCATAGAGTAACTTGTGTGAATCGAGACTGGAATTCGAAGCGAACGGTAGCGAGTCATGATTACAGAGTTACAATTGACTGCCCTCACCCAGGCCGATGGGTTCAGGCGTCCTGAAAACCCTCTTGGGTCCAGAGATCCTTAAATACGAGGTCCTTGACCTCGTCGCTTGCCCCTCTAAGTGTTTCCATCCATCCCTTGGCTTGTTCTTCGGCCGTGGTTTCCGCGCGGCGTGCGGTTGCGGGTTCTTGGTAGTAGTCGACTTCTGTGCTGCGACTTGTACTTGCGCGTGGTTGGAATTGCTGTCTCGGTTTTCTAGGGCGTGTGCAGTCGCGTGAGAAGTGGCCTGGGTTGTTACAGTTGTAACATATCACTTCCCTCATGTCGCGGCGTGGTCCGCTTCCCCGATTCTGCCCCGGCCCTCCCCTTGGTGAGAAGGGTGGTCGCTGGTTCCCGCGGTTTGGGTCGCCTACCTCCGCGAGGCGTGCGCGTGTTCTATCCGCCGATGTGTCCATGGCGTTTGGATCATAGCGCGGAGGTGGGAATCTGGGTGGTGCCCACTGGGGGGCATATCCGCGGTTTGATTGTGGTCGCGGTGGCATGGTGTTGCGGGGTGTGGCATTGAGTCCTAGGCGTGCGCGCAGGTGTATATATTGTTTTTGTCGACGCAGCGCCGCTTCCTTCCACTCGTTGAAGGTTTGCGGGTCGTCCAGTTCGTAAATTTTGGTGAATAGGGCTCTCGGGAGACCCGCCGTGAACCGGTCCAATGTTTGGCGGTCGTTGAGGCGATAGTCGGCCTTCCGTGCCAACTGTTTGAAGTTGGTGACGTACGAGTCAATATCATCGCCAACCATCTTAAATCCCTTGGCCAGTGTGGCTTGTGCTTGCTCTTGTTCGAGTACGTTCGAGAAGCGATCGGAGAATCCTGCTGTCAGGGTGTCCCATAAGAATGGGTCATATCGGCTGCGTCCTTGGTGTAGCTCGTTGTTGAGCCATTGGAGGAATCCGAGCGTCCAGTTGGATACTCGTGGGCCTTTGATGAAACCTAGGAACAGTAGGCATCGCCGATAGACATTGGTCATAATCGGTGCTTCTGAATTTTGTCCCCAGTATATGTGCCACTGCGTGAGGAATGACTCGTACTCATCTCGATTTCCGTCGAATATGGTTGGGGTTTCTCCCACTAACTTGTCTGACCCGTGTGGTGCTCCCAGTGCTGGCCCTGCTGCTGGCGGCGGTGGCGGTGGTGGTCCTCCACCAAAGGGATCCCCTCCACCTCCTCCTCCAAATTGAGGTTGTCTTTGCGGCGGCCTTCCGTCTCCTGGTGGCCCTTGACCAAAGGGTCCTCCGCGTCTTCTGGGTGGTGGCGGTCCTCCTGCGCCTGGTGGTGGGTCGGGGACATCTGGGCCTACTGCTCTGAAGATGGCCGCGTCGTCTGCGGTCATGCGGTGTCCCGTTGTTGGGTTAATGGGGCGTAGGTAGGACTCTGCTTCTTCGGTAATTCTCCTGGCTTCTTCGAGGGCTAGGTCCTCCTGGGTGATCGTTGTGGTTGCCATATCTGCGGGTGGGCATACTTCGATATTCTCAGGTTCGTTGATGCGTAGGGACTCGGCTGTCTGTATTATTTCTCCCACTTCAGATTCTTCGTCGTTGTCAGTTTCTTCGTCGTCTCCACTAGTCTCGGATGGTGCGGGGGTTCTTGGTTCGGATGTGCTGGGTTCTTCTTCAGGTTGTCTGTCTATGCGTCCCCACTCTTCACGTGTGGGTAGGTTCCTTGCGTCGATATCGCAGTTGTAGTTTCTTCCTGCGGGTCGTACTGCGTCGTATTGGTTGTCTGCGGGGTTCCAAGTGATCTCGACCCAGCACAAATTGTCAAAGTTGAACTCAACGGGGCGGTATCGGGTTGGCCCCGACGCAAAGTCCACGAAGTATCCTGTTTCTCCTCGATATTCTCTCCACCTAGCAGCTCCTAGGAATTGTGTTGGTACGTTTCGGTCTCCTCGTCGTTCGAGGGAGTAGGTTTGAAAGTTTCTCCACTGGTCTCAAGTTGTGAACGCCACGATGGAAGGATCTTGGTCTTAATGTAACGCCACCACTGGCGTTAGTCCGACTTGGACGCGAGAGGGCGTTCACGACTTAGCAGAATATCTCTCCGAGGTCACGTGACCTGATCACGGGATACACGGCGCTTACGAGCACGTGATCTGAACGTACACTAGGGCAAGTCGTGCCACTAGGTAATCCGATAATCGATGAAGACGACTTGCTCGGAGAGAGACAAGCGAAGCACGCGTGAAGAGACGAATAGAAGTGGTGAATTGAAGAAGACCAAGATGGCGAATCTTGGTCTTATCGAGCCACTATTTATACATGTATGAGGACACTTTAAAGCTCCTCCCGAATCCGTACGACGAATAGCGTATGTAGCTCGAACCCTACTACAACTATCCTAGTGTTGACTAATGCCTCATCGGCATGTGATTGTGCTACTCTGCTGACTGATACTACTGTCCATGACACATTACTGCTTACAGACGAGGTCATCACCGTAAGTAAGAGTCCATTCCGCGCGTACCGTGACACACACAGTGGAGTATTCACCCCGTGTTCCACATCGATTTACTCATGCCTTATCGCGAGACGCCCCTGCATGGGGAAAACTTCCAACGCCCGCCACCGAAGAGGAGTACGAGGTGGAGCGTATTCTAGACTCCAGAAGATTCGGCCGGAGCAAGAAATTGCAATACCTTGTGAAATGGAAAGGATACCCCGACTCGGAAAACCAGTGGGTCGATAAGGATGATGTATTCGCCGATGAGGCCCTGGCGGAATACGAACGGAGTTCGAAGTCCAGGGGAATATGTACAAAACGAGGGCGAACAATGACTCAACCCCCATCCTCCCAACCTGGACTCCTCACTCAAACCGACATGTCTTTTTCCGCTTCCACCTCTACCTCCCCTCTCGCTCCCCGCCTCGTCGACAACCTCACCCACGAAGAGCTTCGTGAGGCTCTCGCCACCGCACAGTCCATCATCGACGTCGAGGACCCCGACCAGCCAGCCACTTATTGGCTCCTCAATGGCAACAGGGACCGCCTCAACACGGCGCCCTATACCGAAGCCGAAATTACTCGGCTTCGTACAGCTGTTGGACTCTTTACGAGTCCCCTACCTCAACCTCTCCCCGTCCGGGTCGAAGACCAAGAAGACACTGGCGACATTGAAGTGGCAGGAGTGGATGAGGAACAGGCCATGGAAACCACCCGCGGAGCAGTGGCGGCGAGAGCAGCTGGCGGCGGCAGCAGCACGGAAGGCATGCACGCTCATCAAACACCGACAACACACCGCGATGCTGAAAGGGCAGTGTACGAAGTGGTCGAAGGGACTCTGAGGGAGTGGTACCCAGCTGAGCAACCCTACCTCATCACTGCCACCGATACTGATGATCCCCGCGAAACCCCCTACGCGTGCGACACCACGGGTCGCCCCCTCTACCGAGGCGGAGTTGTTGTCGACACGGAGGCGAACCCCCTTCCTGCTGTTCGCCTCCGGTATCTTGGAGGCACCACACGCTCCGCCCCCCACGGCTACAAGCACAACCACGGGGACGACTTCATTCACTATCCCATTACCGACGCCCGAGGAGTCACACGCCAGGCCACATTCGTGCAGGTAGTCGGAGGGCCAAACCCTCTCGTGCTAGGCCTCGTCGACGACAGCGACAAGGTCTACAGTCGCCCCTTGTATGCGGAACCACAAGTACGCGAAGCGGGCAAGCCTCACTACGCCCCGGAAGACCTATACGCCCTTGTAGCCGGACATAGTAACCAGCACCGTACGGATCGGGCGGTAAACGAGTTGAAGGACGCAGGGCTCAAGGCCGAGCTAACCCGATTCCGCGCGTACCGACACGAGGCGGAGAGGATGGAGCAGCGGCTTCACGCCCTGGCTCAGGCGCTTGGTGGGGTACAGGCGGAACTTGCCCAGTGCAAGTTTAGGCTGGAGATGGCTAACGTGCTAGATCGAATTACGGAAAGGCAGGAGGCATGGGTCGGTGGCATTGGACCCACTCGGCGCCGCAGGCGTCGCAGCTGAAAAGGGGGTGATGTCACGATCGTGGGAACGGACTCTTACTTACAAATATGACCACGTTAGTAAGTAGTAATGTGTCATGGACTTCATCATCAGTCAGCAGTCGTAGTATCACGTGTAAACGGTACTATGACTCATTCCTAGGACAGCGGCAGTAGGGTTCGAGCTACTTACGCCACTCGTCGTCTCGGATTGAAGAGGAGCTTTAAAGCATCCTCGTATATGTATAAATAGTGGCTCAATAAGACCAAGATACGCCATCTTGGTCTTCTTCAATCACCATCTTCGATTCTTCTTCTTACGCGTGCTTCGCTTGTCTCTTTCAGAGCAAGTCGTCTTCGTCGATTATCGGACTACCTAGTGGCACGACTTGCCCTAGTGTACACTTAGATCACATGCCCGTAAGTGCCGTGTACCTCGTGATCGGGTCACGTGACCTCGAAGAGACATTCTGCTAAGTCGTGAACGCCCTTTCGTGTCCAAGTCGGACTAACGCCAGTGGTGGCGTTACAATTTAGGCCAATGCTTGAAGCGTCCAACCAGTACAGGTTGTCCTCCAAGTAGCCAACATGTAACGCCACCACTGGCGTTAGTCCAACTTGGACACGAAAGGGCGTTCACGACTTAGCAGATTATCTCCTTGAGGTCACGTGACCTGATCGCGGGACACACGGCGCTTATGGGCACGTGATCCGAACGTACACTAGGGCAAGTCGTGCCACTAGGTAATCTGATGATCGATGAAGACGACTTGCTCGGAAAGAGACAAGCAAAACACGCGTAAGAGACGAATGGAAGTGGTGAATTGAAGAAGACCAAGATGGCTTATCTTGGTCTTATCGAGCCACTATTTATACATATGAGAGGACGCTTTAAAGCTCCCCTTGAAACCGAGACGACGAGTAGCGTAAGTAGCTCGAACCCTACTACAGCTACTGCTAGGAACGAGTCATAGTATCTAGCACGTGATACTATGACTGCTGACTGATGCGCTAAGTCCATGACACATTACTACTTACTAAGGGGTCATATCCGTATAGTAAGAGTCTGTTTCTCGCGTACCGTGACACAACAGCTACACAGTTTTTATTGACAGATATTTTAAAAGAGCCACTGTCGAAGGCCACTTCTGCACCCTTTTGTGCTAGTGCACATGTTGACAAGAAGCGTGTTTTCACCTGTGGTAGGTGTAGCACATTGCTTAGGGTGATAGGAATGCCCTGGCTCGTGGTGAAGACGACGGAGCCTACACCAACTTGGTCGATTGTGGACTTATCCCCTAGGCGCACACTGCCTTGACATGGGGTATAGTCCTTGAAGTCAGACCGATGTGGTGTGATGTGGTGTGTTGCACCACTGTCCATCATCCAACGCACACGCAAGGCAGCATACAAGGCAACTCCAACTGTATTTGCGGCCCAATCAATGGCCGGTTCTGTTGCGCAGCAATGCACGCAGTGTACAGGTAGACCCTTACCTGAATAGAGAGCTTAGACGAGGCTTAGAGTGAAGCAGAGGAAGCTCAGAGTGGGGTGGAGAGAGATGTGTATAGGTACTCGCTCCTATAGTAGGATTTATATACTCTATGGTCCACCCATGTCCGTTTGGGGAAAAGTGATGAGTAGAGGCGTCCACAATATCGCGTTTTCAGTGTCGCCTAATGTCTAATCACCGGTGGACTCGGAATAATCCCTTAAGGGGATTCTGTACGTATACCGTATGACTAAATACTCCGAATTACGTGTATAGCATAACTAATTGTACTGTCATTCCTACGTAATGAGCCTTATAGTAAGTATTACGGCTCAACAGGTTCATCACTGACCTCCTTAATGGAGGCGGTGGTAGGTACGAGTACATGAGAGTTGGCAGCCTTGTTGCCAGTATCCTTCAACTTCCCCGCAGCTTCATCCTTCTTCCTCTGCCTGCAGTCAGGCTTGATATGCCCCTTCTTGTTACAGTAGTGGCACGTAAGTTGAGAGTGATCCTTCTTCTTACGGGTACCACCACTAGGTTTGATAGGGCAGCCTTATTGAGCGAGGAACCAGAGCGGCCAGAGTGGCGCGCTTCCTCCGAAACGATGCGCGCAATTATTTCAGTGTGCTTGAGCTTGGAGGGTGCGCCACTGGCAAGGATGGTGGATGCCAGAACCTCATAGGAGGCTGGCAAGGCGTGGAGAAGAATGAGACAGAATTGGACGTCAGTGACACCCATCTGCGCGTTGGAAAGGCCGACCCGCAGCTCATTGAGCTTGGCCAACTGGGAGGCCATAGGTGCAGAGTCGTCGAGGCGGGCTTGAGTTAACTAGATCCACAGATTGAAGATGGTGGTGCTGCCCAAAGCACCAGCATACACATCCTTCAGCTTGTCCCACTTTTCAGCGAAGGTGGGATAGGCATATGGGTCGGCAACGAGGGAGTAGACGTCTGGTTTAAGATATAGGTGGAGGTATGCCTTGGACCGACGCTGGATGGATTCCCACTCTTCAGGGGAGACTCCTGTGGGCGGGGCATGACAGGTGAACACATCCTCAGCCTCATGTAGAGTGAGGATGGCCTCTAGTGTCCCAGACCACTTGTTCCAGTGAGTCCCATCGAATTGCTCAAGGCGAATGCCAGAAGGCATGCCAAAGGTTGTGGAATACGCATTGGAGATGCGTGTTGAGGGTGTGGACCCAGAAGTGATTGGGGGCAGGCCGGTTGAGGCACCTGCCGTGGCTCCTGCAGCCGCACCAGTGGTGGCAACACCGGTGGGCGAGGCAGCGCGAGAAGAGTGTGTGGAAGACATAGGGATGATTTATCTGTCGCCGAGGAGCAGTCAGCGACAGTGCTTCAAAAACAGTTGCAAGATGTGATGGGGATACCACTCCTGTCTGTGAATCTGTAAGGCCAGAACGCTAGCGCGTCCTGCCTCCTGTGGTATGCCAGTGATACAAGGGCTAGGCCCAGGATGGAAGATCCCTTTGCCACACTAGGAGCCAGCTGCCAGCCAGGATGTGTCTAGGACACGGCTCACTAGTTTGCGTCAGGGGGATATGGAATGGATGCTTTCAGAGCCCAAGGCTGTCTACCTCAGCCTCCTTGGCCTATTGGTTGCCTCATCGCCACAAGTGGCTTTACTGAATCCTTTCCCATTGCTGCTACAAGGCAGGTATCTGGTTGCAGAACACCATAATGGTGAACACCCCCCAGAGTCTGAACCAGGTTTTACACTCCCATGGTGAGGAGATCCTGTGCCCAGTGTGGAGCACCAGAGACAGCTGGTACTAAGCTCCACAATACACAGCCCAGTGGGCCATGCACACCTGGATATGGATTGAAGGGCTACCAGACCCAATCTCCTTGTGCATAGCGCAGGGGCTAGGAAAACAGTAGGGATGAAAGTAGGACTACTGGGCAGTACATAGCAGGAGGTTCCTCAGCAGGGACCACTGGCACCCCAGTGTCCACTGCCTTGGGCAAGGCTGGTGAGGCCCCAGACAGACCTTAGCCTGGTGTGTGATCCTAAGAACACAGTGACCAGCCAAGTGGAGTGGCTAGGGCACCAGGGCCCATAACCTGATGAACAGCGCACATGAAGGGATCATACTCACAGTGAACTGGTGACTGTGGTGAGATATGGAGGTGAGCTTGAAGCAGCAACAGAGAGATCTTGCAGGTGAAGCAGATGGGTGTCTGGCACACAACAGATGAGAACTGATGTTATTACAAGAGAAGAGACATACCTGGCACACAACAGATGAGAACTGATGTGGACCAGGAGCGTACAAGCTGCACTACTTATACAAAAATACAGGGTGACGCAGGTAACAGCTGGTCACAGTAAGTACAAGACGCATTGTTCTACAAGTGGACAAAGGAGTGTACTGTTCTGGAGAACAAGGCGTATAGAACAAGAAGGGTCTGGAATATGATATCATAGTAACATCATAATAAAGATAAGAACAAAGATCAGAGTACAAGGACGAAATACAAGGGGAGTCCAGAGGAGTCCATGATGTCATTGTACAGTGATGTCATAGATAAGAAAAGTCCGAGATTGTAAAGATCATATATACTATAATCTAATCTATATAAGTCCAATATATCTTATCTAAAAGCAGTCCATTATCTGTATGTCCATTGAGCTGCTAGATGTGCTCAGCCCACTTATCAACACCAGGGTCTCGTGCAGGGCCCGGACTTGATACCGTGTTGCGTACTACTGGGAGGGGCTCGATACCCTCAGGGACACGCTTGAGTCACCAAGCGGAGTGTCATCTATTATAGCTAGACAAAGCCTTCTTGAGCCACCAAGAGAAGTGCTGCCAATATAGCTGGGCAGAGCCTAGGACACTCTTGAGCTACCAAGAGGAGTACTGCCTATATAGCCAGGCAGAGCACTAAATGTAAGACTGCTTATCCTTCAGCAAAGGACAAGAGAATGGAACTAGAATTCACAACAGGGAACAGGGAACAAGACTAGAACGAGGAATACAGGGTACACTACTGGCTCCTTAAGTATCGTACAGGAATCTCATTTTTCTAGGCTTTTCTGGCTATTTTCTGGGGACGCGTAAGTGGGGAACCAAATATAACTGAGCACGTCAGTCTGTCGCGATGATTGCACGATCCGTGCACAGTTACAAATCTTCGAACGGAACGAGAAGCCGAATCTGAAACACAAGACGAGAATCGAGAAAACTGAGAACATTCTGAAACTTGAGAATTGAATCCGAGGTATTTCTGGAAGCTGATTATCAGAGATAATCGATGGCACGATCGGTGGATCATGACAAGTGTGATGCGACGCGATGATGCTGTCACGACAATGGCAGTGTTCCCTTACGGAGCATATCAGCAAGACCAAATCAGCTAGAAATGCCTGGTGTGACTAGTATGACTGGCTAGACTAGTGCTAGTTACATTCTGGTTGTGCCAGAACTTCCAGTTTTATTATTGGAATTCTAGACAACATCCTAGCCGATCTAGTCACACCAATAGAATGGCCTAGCACTAGGTAGACCTAGTCACAGTGTTCAAATTTCTATTGATTTCTCCTAATTTCTATGACTCTACTAGTAACACTAGTACTATTCAGATTTCTACTTCTACAAGATTTTCTAGCAGGGCTTGCTATATAAATAAAATATAGTAGGGTGAGCAGTAAAAGACTTGTTGGAGTAGTGGTTAAATGCTCAACTCGGAAAATATGTCAGCTGATGTCCTTGGTTCAAATCCCTTGCAATGCTGTTTATAATGACCAATCAGATGAAGTAATTAATGATTATAAATAATAAATAAGATAATAAATAAGATAGGTGACAAGTAACCAAAGGCACAAATACATGTGATATTATGTCATCTGATAAGTACTACAAGTGAAATTGTATATTTTTTCCTAGATCTAGTATGATCTAGGTTGCTAATCGAGGTGACTAGATCTATGGACATTGACCTAGTGCCAGCCAGACCTTCCTGGCCCTAGGTTGAACTAGAGGGCTAGTGGAACTAGATCTAGTTCTGCTAGTCACATTTTGTCTTGCTGATGCAGGCTCACACGTGGCCAGTGATAGGACAGACTTCGATTCTGGGAAGATGCTATGCGGTTCTAGTCCATATTCTTGTCCACATTCGTCTCATCGCCGGTGATTGGCACGGGAGCGATGTCTGCGCCAATGTTTTGATGACATCTCAGCCACATTTGCGCCTGGTCCCATTCGCACTCATAATCTGTCCGAAGAATCGGATTATAAAGCCTTGCTTGTGTCCCGCGAACCCCGCTGTCCCCACTGCTCCGTGACGCTCTTTCCCGTCCACTTCTCGACATCTACAACACCAATGGCAGAATCATCTCAGTCGCCAACCGCTTCCCCGGAAGTCACCAAAGTGTAAGCTCGGTGATGCTGTAGTAACGGTTGACTTAATTGTCTCCTGATCATTTCGCAGAGCTGCTCCTCTAGTGCGCTTGGCTCGTTCTGTTTTCCACACAACTCATATCCTCAACAATCTGTGTAGCTCTTCGGCTGTCTATTTAACTGGGCGCTCTACGGTGTTCTCTGCGTCCAGATTTGTACGAGGCCTCTTCCTCAAAACATCAGCTGGTCCCACTCACCCACCTTCAGACGTATATAGCTACAATTTTCCAAAAGACCCACGATCTGTAAAATTTCTAGGTTCGTCTTCAACGTTATTCGGAAGTTCGGTGATGTCAAGGTGTTCTCTGAGTAGCTTACTTCATTTTCGTGTTGGAGACCGTTCAAACTGCGCTGACTGGGGCGGACATCTACTATTGGTTTGTTACTGGATTCGGCAACGTGGAGCGCCTCGGGAATTCCCATTTTACCCCAGTAGACGCTCCCATCATGACTGCGGTTTCTTCACTCACCGTGCAGGGATATTTCTGTTATCGAATTTGGATGCTAATGAACAGACGGTCGTGGATCTGTTGGATCATCGCTGTTGTATGTATTCCTAACCCTCCCCGCATTCTTCAGGCTTTTGATATTTTCTCGAGCACAGAATGCGGTGATCCAGGCAGCCGCAGAGATGTGGCTGAGCATCACAGTCAGTACTGTGCACATTTCTGTCGAAACGTCTTACCTTACGCAGCATTTAGTCGCTGATGGCTGAGAAGTATGTGGTATCCAAAACCGGTGTATATGTACGCACACTAGTTTTTGGTCCAAGCGACGGCAGTAACATCATACATGGTTGTGTTAGTTGTGGTCTATACCGAGTGCCATTGCGGACATTCTGATTGCCGTGGCAATGACGCTGCTGGTACGGGATCATCGCCCTATTTTATCGTTTGCTACATTGACCGAGATCCTTTTGCACAGCTAAGAAGGGCGAGCAGCAAATTCTCCAACTTCGTATTAATCCGCGTGATACGACTTACTGTTGAGACAAATACGCTTACTGGTACCTATTTATTAGATTACTTCACACAGACGTGCGTCTGACTTCTTGTTGAGCTAGCGTAGCTGTCGCGACCCTTGTGCTCTATGTTGCCTTCCCCGTAAGTCCGATCGAGATATGCCACGATCCATCTATTTACTCAATCACCTCGACCACAGAATAAACTCTACTACGTATACACGTACGTTTTGTTGGCCCGTCGGTGTGCAACTTTGCAGCTAATGTGAACAAAGAGCCGATGTTCTTGGGAAGCTGTGAGTGATAGATTATACACCACGTGCGAGCCAAAGCGTTGACATATGTGTCAGGTACTCCAACACGCTCTTAGTGAGCCTCAACAATCGCATCTACTTCCGTGAACACAAACCACCTGGACATGGCGATAGCGCTTTCCTCACGGTCACCGACGGGGTTCGCGCCACCGCACTATCATCGTCCCGTTTCGCCGTACCTGAGCCACAGCTACGAACACCAATAAGTAACAATTCCCAGCTCTGCACCATTTCCCAGACCGTGGACCTAGATAGTGGCGATGGCGACTCGGACGACACCAGTGCTAAGTCTCCAGTAGGTAGAATTTCCCGTTACCGCTGCTATCATATACCAACATTTCTGAACGGCTCGGTTCTGCAGGAATGCGGATCGATCACGCCGCTACCGGGCAACGCGGGTCTACGTACCAGCCTGGACGCCTCAGTCTAGGTGCGCGGCATGCGACATTCCGAGATACTGGCTCGTTTCTCTCTCCCTATTTATTTTGCATCGACAACTATTCCGTCTTATCTTAGCACTTTGGTCGGTTTAAAGGTATATTCTCGGAACAAGCGCGAGCGCGCTGAGCCCGGCGTCACGAGGTGACGAGGGAAGGCGCACCAACATACCAACTACATCTTTTGTTTTGTCTCAACCCCTATCGCCTCCGGTTTCGGCCTTCTTTCGAGCCTCACCTGATACATGCGGTGATACCTATCCTTGATAACCTTATGATCTCGGGAAACCGAAAACTCGGAAACCCAGAAACTGCGGCTAGCGTTGATTTTGGCTGTAGGCTCTCAACTAGTACAATGTGTATCCATCTACCGACTGGTGATAAACAAGATTAATCAGTAGTTTCTTGGTTTCCGTACGTTATTTGGGTTTCCTGGCTTTCCGTTGCTCGTACTTCCACTACTAGAAGTGTCCGTGTTTCCAAGTTTTCACTGAGTTTTGAGGTTGCCCCAGTGGTGCGACTGCTGAAAATCAATTCGCCTGATGCAATATCTGTTGAGATCTACGGCGAAAAAATATTGACGCTTTGATAAGGTAAAAGTAAACATGACGTTTAGAGGACAGAGCAGCATGTAGATCAACGGCCGCAACTCTATCCGTCACTCTCGGTGGCTCGCACCAACGACGCTGCCACTGTCGAACGCGGTAGGATATTGCACCGGAATGGCTTCACATACCTACGATACACTCCATATTAGCATTCTTATTTAATGGCGCAGCAACGCACGATATAGCACCCGATGTATACGCCTCCTCGGGTGGCCCGTCCTCGGTGGGGGTAATATCAAAGGCAGCCAACTTGAATATTCCCACGATATTCGACCAGACACTTGCGCGCGCAAGGACGCGACCTGGACACTGTCGTGCTCCGAAGCCGAACACTGGATTTGGGAAAGCTGGAGCATCCGGGGAGAGCCAGCGCTCGGGATGGAACCGGTCTGGCTCCGCGAAGACTGCAGGATCGTGCATCATCCCCCTGGGAATTATCGTGAACAATGACGGAAAAAGGAAGCCTGTAAGAGGCGTACCACACATTTGGAATAATTATGGAGCCTGCAGGGATATAATACCCCTCGTAGACGTCACTTACTATGACTTTGCGTGGTGCGCCTGTCAGGGTAGTTGTAGGCGATCGCCACAAATATTATGATATGTTTTCACACACCCAGCGGAGTGACTGGATGCCAGCGTGAAACCTCTTTGAGTACTGCTTGCACATACGGAAGTGCGTCTTGGTCTGAGAAATCTGGAAGGCGTGAATTCCCGACGACCCGATCGATCTCAGCTTGGGCTTTCCGCTGGACTTCTGGGTACAGTATCATTGCAAGGGTGAATGTCTGCAGAGCAGAGACAGTCTGCCAAACGCTTCAGCCAACTAGTGGGGAGCGTATCCGGCTTAAACTCACAGTGTCGGCGCCACCCAAGTACAATGAAGCAGGAATAGCCCTAGCAACCCATATGTCATCTTCCGTTGAATTTTCATCAAGTTTCGATATGAGTTTCGCAGCGACAGAGGGAGTGGCCATTCCGGCGGCCTAAATAAACACATCATTGATATAATGAGCAGAGGCAGCTTCAATACTCACGAGTTCGCTCTTGACTTTATCGTATGTGGTCTTCACTGCGCCAACAACAATAGGGTACCATTCACGTGCATACCTCCTGTAGCGCGCTCCTGGAAACCAGCTTGGCATCTTAATCACCGCGACTATATATCAGTTTCTGGGTTTCCAGCTAAGGCAGCAATAAATACACCAGGGAACGAAGTTAAGAAGCATGGCTTCCCTAGTTGTGCCGGTTACGGCAGATCGCAGAAGATTTTCTGCATCCGCCACATATGGGTCATTCTCTGGGAGCACGTCGATCCCGTAGGCAATTGACGAGATGACTTGTCCTGCCATGCTTTTTCTTGGCATAAACAAATAAGTTCGAGCTAAACAGGGAGCTAAACAGGATAGCACAACTCACTGCCTGAAATGCTGCATAAAGTTGTCTGGAGTGGAAAGCAAATTGCGAAGAAGACGGTGGACTGCTTGTTGCTCGAGCGGTTGGTACTCCTCAAGGTCTGCGGGACCCAAATACGCCTGGAATTCACGACGCGAGTGACGCCATGCAGGACCGTACCGTACTAGGCCAATATGGTAGTCCATTCCAAAGCTTGAAGTAGGAATTATTATAATATGACTGACTGCTGTTGGGATCTACGGCGAACAAATATCAACGCTTTGAGAAGGTAAAAAGAAACATGATGTTTAGACGACAGCAGTGCATAGATCAACGACCAGGCCTCATCCTTCACTCTCCGTGGCCCGCACCAACGACGCAGCTACTGCCGAACGCGGTAGGATATTGCACCGGAATGGCTTCACAAACCTACAATACACTCCACATTAGCTTTTCCTTGTTTCATGGAATGGGAGCAAAGAAACGCACGAAATGACACCCGACATATACGCCTCCTCAGGTGGCCCCTCTTTGGTAGGGGTAATATCGAATGCGGCCAATATACCTGCAATATTAGACCACGTGCTTGCACGGGCAAGGAAACGACCTGGACGTTGTCGTGCTCCGAAACCGAATGCTAGGTTTGGGAAAGTTGGAGCATCCGGGGAGAGCCAGCGTTCAGGATGGAACCGATCTGGCTCTGGGAAGACTGCAGGGTCGCGCATCATTCCCCTGGGAATGATTGTGGTCAATACATGGCAAAAGGAAGCCGCTAAGAGGCGCACCACGCATTTGGAATGATCGTTGAGCCTGCAGGAATGCAATACCCCTCGTAGATATCACTTGCTATGGCCCTGCGTGGTGCACCTGTTAGAGTAATTGTGTTATTATCACCACGAATATCATGACAGTAAGGCACACCCAATGGAAGAACTGGGTGCCAGCGTAAAACTTCTTTGAGCACTGCTTGCACATATGGAAGTGCGTCTTGGTCTGAGAAATCGGGAAGACGCGAATTTCCGACGACCCGATCGATCTCAGTTTGCGCTTTCCGTTGGACTTCTGGGTACAGCGTCATCGCGAGGATGAATGTCTCCAGAGCAGAGACGGTCTACAGAACGCTTCAGCTGACTAGTAATGGGTAGCGTATCCGGGAGCCCGACTAAACCTACAGTGTCGGTGCCACCCAAATACATTGAAGCAGGGACAGTCCTAGCAACCCATAGGTCTTCCTCCGTTGAATCATCATCAAGTTTCGATATGAGTTTCGCGGCGACAGAGGGAGTGGCCGTTCCGGCGGCCTAAATAAATACATCATTGATATAATGAGGAAAGAGGCACCGACAACACCCACGAGTTCCCTCTTGACTTTATCGTATGTGGTCGTCACTGCGCTAGCAACAATAGGGCACCATTCGCGTGCATACCGCTTGTAGCGCGCTCCCGGAAGCCAGTTTGGCATTTTGATCACTGCGATCATATATCAATTTCCGGGTTTACCAGATAAGATGGCAATAAATACACCAGGGAATGAAATCAAGGAGCAAGGCTTCCTTGGTTGTGCTAATTGTGATGGCACGCAGGACATTTTCTGCGTCCGCCACGTATGGATCATTCTCTGGGAGCACATCGATCCCATAGGCAACCGATAGGATGACTTGTCCTGCCATACTTTTCCTTGAAATCAACAAATAGGTCATATGTTCGACGCAACAAGAGCGCTCACTGCCTCAGGTGCTGTGCGAATTTGTCTGGGGACGCAAGCAGATTGCGAAGAAGACGGTGGACTGCTTGTTTCCCAAGCGGTTGGTACGCCTCGAGATCGGCGGGACCCATGTTTGCCTGGAATTCGCGGCGGGAGTGACGCCATGCGGTCCCGTATCGTAAAAGGCCAATATTATAGTCCATTCCAAAGCTTCGGGTAGCAGTTATCAGAGTATGACCGAATGCTAGCCCATAGGACATACAGGTCTTTTATTACGACCAGAGGTGGTCTTAGAAGCGCATTAAACTAGTCAATAATAGAACCACTTGTGCATTCTCTATCTCACCTATCGCAATAGTTAGAGGAGCGTTTCTCAAGTAATTCGTTCGCAGCTTTTATCGAGTTGAGGATAATAATATGCGATCCCATTACATCGGCGTGGACAATGTCAGAGCCTGTCGAAGGCCAATTAGAGGGAACGAGGGGAAGACGAGGAGAGTGCACATGATTCACACCTAACTCCTCAGCCCACTTCCCGTACGTGACCCATTCCTCTTGTGATGGCATGCTGAATAGATTACCAACGACTGGGAAAGACTTGGGTCCTGGTGGGTAAGGTAGGCGATGCTTGCTGGCACGCATTACGAGGAATGCCAAGCCGCTAAAGCCTACCACGACGAGGAGAAAGTCATATCGGACGAGGTCGAGCATTAGAAGAGGAGGTCAGAAGGGAACTGGACGTATTGAAGGTACTCTTTTATCGTGCAGCGGCCCTTAAGAACCCAGGTCATCAACTATACAGTAGAATAATAGGAATTCCAATCTGGGTCGGCGTGAGCACACAATCCGCCGTGCCCCGCGTAATAGGGTTTGCGCCCAAAGAAGTCCCGTCAATAATGCCGTTAGATTTTTCGCTGGACTCAGCAGCAAGGGTACTTATTGTAACAGCCTAACATCAGCGGAGATTGCGGGAATAAAGCGTACATATAGATTTGCCGGCCCGGATATCAGCCTAAACACCTCCGATACCGGGCCGAGACGGCCGAGAGTGATCCACTCCACTGGTCTTGCCACTGGTACTTTATGTAAACTAACCTGCTGCTCACGCATGGCTACTAGAAGTGTACAATATGGAGGGTTGCTAGAACCAGAGGAAGTCAGATTGGCGTGGAACGCACACAGTTGGGACAGTCCTATGGAGTACAGTAAACAGGCTACTACCGCTTCAGAAACCATGTGTGATAACTTCTTGGATAACTCAGGCTTAACTTAGTACCGAGTGGATATTGAGAGTGGATGTGTCCATGAAGCCAGTACTACAACGTGGCTTAATGATCGAAACATGTGCAGATTGATTGAATAATGCGCTTGATGAGCGCTTTCCCAAAACAAAAAATAATGCGCTTGAGTCGTGCCATCTTCATATTCTCTAGATCAATAGAACCTTGTGACTCGGGTCTGTTTGACTCCGCTACGCTCCAAACTTGGAGTGGACGAAGAAGTTGCCAGTCCGGTTATCAGTTCATACTGGGCCGCCGCCAACGAAGGCAGGGGTATCGCACACAAACCATAGGTACTGTACAAAATATGACCGAGTTATGACAAGGGGGTTACGCCCGTGATGATGATCCAATGGGAGGTCGTAGCAAGTATCTACGTTTCATAGATCTTACTTCTCTCGGCGCCCTAGTCATCGAACCTGCGGGTTGTGTCTCAAACCTGATGAATGCCATGCTGTCGCGACGATGGCGATGTTTCTTTACGGAGCAGGCGCGCACATGCGGCCAGTGATCAACACCGATTGCACAGATCGGACTTCGATTCTGGGAAAATGTTGCGCGCTTGTGGTGCATGCTACCTGTCTCATCGCCAGTGATTGGCACGGGAGCAGTATCCATGCCGCCAGTGATATGCGTCCTTCATGACATCTCAGCTATCGGCGTCTTGATCTTGTTCGCCCTCACAAATTCACAATCCTAAAAATCGGATTATAAACCCATCCCTGTGGCCCGCGAACCCCACTGTCCCCACTGCTCCGTGACGCTCTTCCTTGTCCACTTCTCGACGTCTACAACACCAATGGCTGAGCCCTCTGATTCGCCAACCGCTTCCCAGGACGTCATCAGAGTGTAGGTTTGGTGATGCTGCAGTAACGCAGGTTTACCTCATTTCCCCCTGGTCGTTTCGCAGAGCTGGTCCTCTAGTGCGCTTGGCTTCGTCCTTTTTTCCACGCAACTGACATCCTCAACAATCTGTGCAGCTCTTCGGTCGTCTATTCAACTGGACACTCTACGGTGTTCTCTGAGAGTGCGTCCAGATTTGTACGAGGTCTCTCACTCGAAACCTCAGCTGATCCCACTCACCCACGTCCAGACGTATATAGCAACAATTCTTCAAAAGACCCACGACCTGTAAAATTTCTAGGTTCGTCTTCCACGTTACTCGGAAGCTCTGTGATGTCAAGATGTAATCTAAGCAGCTTACTTCATCTTCGTGTTGGAGACCGTTCAAACCAAGGTTCAAACTCTTCTGCTTGGGCCGATATGTACTATTGGTTTGTTGCTGGATTCGGCGATGTGGAGCGCTTCGGGAAATCCCATTTCTCCCCCATAGACGCTCCCATCATGACTGCAGTTACCTCGTTCACCGTGCAAGGATACTTCTGTTATCGGATTTGGGTACTAACGAATAGAAGGTCGTGGATCTGTTGGATTATCGCTGTCGTATGTATTCCTGACCCTCCCCGCATTCTTCAGGATCTGATGTTTTCCTGAATATAGATGGCAGTGACTCAGGCAGCCGCAGAGATATGGCTGAGCATCACAGTTAGTACTGTCAAGAGTACTGTACACACTTTTACTGAAATTTTTTATTTTACGCAGCAGTTAGTCGCTCATGGCTGAGAAGTATGTAGTTTCCAAGACAGCTTTATATGTACGCATACTCGTTTCGGTCGAAGCGGCAGCCACACCATCTCACGTTGTCGTGTTAGTTATGGTCTATACCGAGTGCCATCGCGGACATTTTGATTTCCGTGGCAATGACGTTGCTGGTACGTGATCATCCTTATTGGATCCTTACTGACCGAGATCCTGATCCTTTTGCACAGCTGAGAAGGGCGAGCAGCAAGTTCTCCAACTTCGTATTGGTTCGCGTGGTAAGACTTACTGTTGAGACAAATACACTAACTGGTACTTATTTCCCGAAACACCGCACACAGACGTGCACCTAACTTCTTGTTGAGCTAGCGCGGCTGTCGCAACCCTTGTGCTCTATGTCGCCTTCCCCGTAAGTCCGACAGAGATATGCCACGATCCATCTTTTCACTCAATCGCCTCGGTCACAGAATGGGCTATACTACGCATACACGTACGTTCTTTTGGTCCGTTGCTGTGCAGATTTCCAGTTAATATGAAAAAGAGTTGATATTCTCGGGAAACTGTGAGCGATACATTATACATCATGTGGGAGCTAAAGCGCTGACATATGTGTCAGGTACTCCAACACGCTCTTAGTGAGCCTCAACAATCGCATCTACTTCCGTGAACACAAACTACCCGGACATGGCGATAGCGCTTTCCTCACGGTCACCGACGGGGTTCGCGCCACCGCACTACCCTCGCCTCGTTTCGCCGTACCTGAGCCACAGCTACGAACACCAACAGGTGACAATTCCCAGCTCTGCACCATTTCCCAGACTGTGGAGCTAGATAGTGGCAATGGCGACTCGGAAGACACCAGTACTAACTGGTCTCCGGTAGGTCAAATTTCCCGTTACCGCTGCTATCATAGTACACCAACATCTCCGAACGGCTCGGTTCTGCAGGAATTCTGATCGGTCCTGCCACTACCGGACAACGCGGGCCTACGTGCCAGCCAGGACACCTCAGTCTAGGTGCGCGGCATGCGACGCTCCGAGATACTGGCGCGTTTCGCTCTCTCGGTTTATTTTACCTCGAGCCCGACGTCACGAGGGAGGCATATAGACCACATTGGGGCACATATTTCCTCTCGACTTCTATCGCCTTCGATTTCGACCTCTGTGCCACCTCTTTTATCCTCGCCTAATTTACTATTGTGCGTTCGTAATACTTCGTATCGTACTTTTTACTTCGACCTTGTTTCTTGACGATGCGTTCATAAACGCGTCCGATGCGGTGATACCGATGTACAGTTACCTTCTGCCGACTTCGCCTGTCTCCGCTCTACCTCCGTTATTAAAATTTGTCACTCCCTTGCTCTTACTTTACCTACAGACTAGGTATAGTTTACGTCTATTTTTTGATTGCTCCCTCATAGCTCTAGGCCCTACCTGTGTAACCTCATACGCAGACGTTCCTCAGTAGATCGCCTTGCCGGAGCTGACAGCACTGACCAGCCACGCCACGAGGCATTCCTGGCCGGCTACGATGACGATGCGGGCGACCTGATAACTACGATGGCTGTGCAGCTGCCAATTTACATACGATGTGACGTTTTCTAACTTCAAAGCATTGAACATAAGATAGGTGTTTAAAACCAGTGTTCTGGCCAGTGGGTCGTTAGCTCCGGTCACACAATTATCTCCCATACAGTGGATACCTTACAACAAGGTGGGAACGAAACGGTACTCTCAGAATTACCTGACAGTGCGACATTGTCGCGAAGAAAGGTAACTAACTACGATTAGTGCTTACTGTTGGTGAGCCTGACTCTGTTAGTTCGGTGGAACTAGTTTTAACAATACTGGTGTTGGCCAGTTCTGCAGCGTAGAACTGAGTATGCCGCCTGAGCTAGTGTCTGACTCAACCGTGACTCCATGGGCATGCCGCCGGTATCCTTACCACTGTGATTGGGGAGTCTTGGGCATTAGTACCGGGGTCCCGAACCTCGGTGGTGTTGTTGGGCGGAGTGGGGATGATGCCCGGGGGAGGTCGCATCCCCGGAGGAGGAGGGTTGGGTCGTCTGGAGAGCAAATGATAAAGCCCAGCTGGTAAGAGGCTGGGGGGCATTTATGAGGGGAGGTGTTTTTAAGTGTTTGACGAAGATCAGCAGCTGTCGTTGTGAGTACTATTAAAAATGTGTATTACGGGGAGGCTCAACCATAAGAGAGGTCCCACGGGCCATGTCCCACTAGCACCGAAATTTACTGAAACGCAGAGAAGCGAGTAGAAAGGAAAATGGGACTTGGCCAAGTCCCCGGAACCAGACTGATCTGAACATTCCCATCGTCAGTCAGACCGGATGCGGAAACTACCGTTCCAAGTTACTGTAACATTGCGCATAACTTGTTGTGGCGGCGTGTTGCGGCGGCCCGAGTCTCTCCAACAGTCCAACTCCTCCCATTCGGTTTCGCTAACGAATGCCGAGGCAGTGAGTCACAGTACAAAGGTATAACCGAGTATGGGAGGTTATGCCGTGCTGATCTACATGGAGCCTCGTATCACAGCATCAGTAAGTTGGGGAGGTGTTCAGAAGTGTTTGTGACCACTTGACCATTTCTGAACGGCTATGAATTCCCAAATATGGCTAGTCAATTTCTACTGTTTTACTGATCAGTGGTAAGTACACGTTTCTTAGATCATTCATTCCTCTTGTGCTCTAGTCACCAGACCTGTGGGCCGTGTCTCAAACCTGATGGACACGATGCTGTCACAACGATGGCGGTGTTTCTTTCCAGAGTAGTGATTGTACAGACTCCGATTCTGGAAAGAAGCTGCACGCTTTAGTCCATACCTGTCTCGTCGCCACGGGCGAAGGTGCTTGACATGCATGGGAGCGATATCTGCGCCAATGACAGGGGTTTTTCATGACATCTCAGCCACATTGGCGTCTTGGTCTCATTCGCGCTTGCAATTCGAACAAGCGGATTATAAAGCCCCTCCTTGTGGCCCGCGACCCCGCTGTCCCCACTGCTCCGTGGTGCCCTTCCACTTCCGCTTCTCGCTATCTGCAGCACCAATGGCTGGGCCCTCTGATTCGCCGACTGCTTCCCCGGACGTCATCAGAGTGTAAGTTCTGTGGTACTGCTGTGGTGGTTTACCTCGTTGTCCTCTGACCATTTCGCAGAGCTGCTTCTCTAGTGCGCTTGGCCTCGCTCTGTTGTCTACGCAACTGATATCTATGTAGCTCTTCAGCCGTCTATTCAACTGGTTACTCTACGGTGTTCTCTGTGTCCAGATTTGTACGCGGCCTCTCCCTCAAAACCTCAGCTGACTCCACTCACCCACATTCAGACGTATATAGCTACAATTTTCCAAAGGACCCACGACCTGTAAAATTTCTAGGTTCGTCATCCACGTTACTCAGAGGGTCTGTGATGTTAAGGTGTACTCTGAGCAGCTTACTTCATTTTCGTGTTGGAATCCACCCAAACTGCGCTGAGTGGTGCCGATATGTACTATTGGTTCGTTGCCGGATTCGGCAACGTGGAGCGCCTCGGGAATTCCTATCTTGCACCCATAGACGTTCCCATCATGACTGCGGTTTCTTCGCTCATCGTGCAAGGATACTTCTGCTATCGGATTTGGATACTAATGAACAGACGGACGTCGTCGTGGATCTGTTGGATCATCGCTGTCGTATGTGTTCCTGACCCTCCCCGCATTCTGCAGGCTCCTGACATTGTCCTGAATACAGGCCGCGGTAACTCAGGCAGCCGCAGCTACGTGGCTGGGCATCGCAGTCAGTACCGTACACACTCTTACCTACACGTCTTATCTTACACATCATCTAGTCGCTCGCGGTTAAGAAGTATGCGGTTTCCAAGACAGCTGTATATGTACGCACATCGTTTCTGTCGGAGTGGCCATACCACCTCATCCTCTATCATGTTAGTTGTGGTCCATACCGAGTGCCATGGCAGACATTCTGATTGCGGTGGTAATGACACTGCTGGTAAGGGATCACCCTATCGGATCCTTACCGAGATCCTGATCCTTTGCACAGCTAAGACGGGCGAGTGGCAAGTTCTCCAACTTCGTATCAATTCGCGTGATACGACTTATTGTTGAGACAAACACACTTACTGGTATCTATTTCTCGGAACGCCCACGGAAACACGCATCTAACTTCTTGTTGAGCTAGCGCAGCTGTCACGACCCTTGTGCTTTATGTCGCCTTCCCCGTAAGTCGAACCCGTGACCAAAATACGCCACGATCCATCTTCTGACGCAATGACCCCGTCCACAGAATGAGCTATACTACGCATACTCGTACGTTCTGTTGGCCCGTCGCTGTGCAGCTTCCCAACTAATGCGGGTGTCAAAAAGAGTTGGTATTCTCGGGAAACTGTGAGCTATACATTATACACAATGTGGGAGCCAAATTGCTGACAGATGTATCAGGTACTCCAACACAGTCTTAGTGAGCCTCAATAATCGCATCTACCTCCGTGAACACAACCACCTGGACACGACGATGGCGCTTACCTCGCGATCTCCGATGGAGTTCGCGCTGCCGCGCTCTCAACGCCATGTTTCGCTGTCAGAATCACTGTACCTGGGCCACAGCCGCGAACATCAACAGATGACAATATTCAGCTCACAAACTTGCCCAGAGCGGTGGAAGTAGAACAAGGGGAAAGGCGACGACACCAGCACTCACTAATCTCCGGTAGGTTGAAATTTCCCATTACAAGCTGCTACAGTTTACCAACGTTCCCGAACGGCTCAGATGTGCAGGAATGGGTCGGTTCCACCACTGCTGGACATGGCGGGACCGGCTATCGGCCACTGAGCAAGTCCCAGATACGACACTCCGAGTCCGAGATGTCAGCAGCTCTTCCTTCTCATTTAATTTTTTTGCTATTGCTTCCTGTGCATTCTCGGAACAAGCGCGAGCGCGCCGAGGTCACGAGGGAACGCACCAACATACCAACGACGTGTTCTGTTTTGTTTCGACTTCTATAGCTTTCGATTTCGGCCTCGATCCATCTTTGAGCCCTCACCTGACTTACTATTATGCGTTCATTACTTAGTTTTTGGTTTCCGTACGTTTTGTAATAGTTTTTCTTATGTTCCCTAGTTTTTATTGCTCGTCCTTCCACTAGGTTTCTGGAGAAAAGGACACATGTTTCCCGGTTTTCAATATTTTTTGAGGTTGGTCTAGCGGAGCAACTGCTGAAAACTAATTCGCCAGATTACTGATGGCCAGTCTCTGCTGCCAGTGGCATCTGCGGCGAGCGAATATCCGAGTCAT
>JAKELL010000216.1:0-81787 GCA_021524915.1 Lactarius akahatsu
AATCACCCCCTTCTTAATGATTACCCCCAGGTAATCGAGGGTGTCTGAGTGGAATACGCATTTTTCCAATTTGAGGTATAAGTCGTTCTGTTCCAGTAGATCCAGAATGTCGTGGACGGCTTCCGTGTGCGCTTCCCTTGTCGTGGCTGTGGCTACTCCGATATCGTCCATGTATACGCGGATGATAGTTCCCTTTTTCTCGTGGTGTTCAATGAGTGGGGCGAAGGTCCAATTCATCATCGCTTGGAAAGTTGCCGGTGCGTTTGTCATTCCGAAGTACATTACCAATGGTTCGAAGAATCCCCGTTTAGTTTTGAAGGCCGCTTTGTGTTCGTCGCCAGGTTTGATTCTTATGTTGGTGTACCCCCATCGGACGTCGAACTTTGAGAATATCCATCCTCCGCTGAGGTCTGCGATCAGTTGTGGTATAAGCGGTAATGGGTATTGGTTGCGTATGGTCCAAGTGTTGAGCTCTCTGTAGTCCTGTACCGGCTGTAGCTTTCCGTCCTTCTTTTTGACGAAGAAGAAAGGGGCTGCGTACTGTGATTTAGACGGTCGAATATATCCTTTTGCCAGTTGTTCGTCCAGGAACTCTTCTAGTGCTTTATCTTCCGCTTGGTTCAGCGGGTAGATTTTGCAATTGATGTGGTCCGGGGCATTTGGTTTGAAGTCGATGGCGTGATCCCATGGTCTGGATGGTGGAAATCGGTTGGATTCCTCCTCGCTGAATACTTTTGCATGCCTTTTGTATTCTTCGGGGAGTTCTTGTTTTGTTGATTCGTGTGCCGCGATTGCCAGGTCAGTTGCCGTTGTTCGTAGGTGTATCGGAGTTGATTCCTCCTCCAATTCTTCGAATGCCTTCATTCGTTCGTCGTCCTGTATTTTTGTGATGGCTCTTCGTAGTTCCGTTCGGACTGCTGCTGGGGTGGTTTTGTTGGGATTGATGGTTCGTATAATGATGGGGTACTGTTTGGTATCCATGGTGGCAGTAGCCCATTGGATCCGTGGTTGAAATGTCGCTAGCCAGGGATATCCGAGGATGATATCTTCTCCTCCCACGTTTGTGATTAGGAACTGGATGGTTTTAAGTTTTCCATCAGTTTGTATGTTTAGATCGACATAGTGGGTGATTTTTCCCCCTTTGTTGTGTGTTCCGTCGATATTCCATATGTTGCGTGGGTTAGGTAACTCGTTGGTTCCTAGTTGCATCCTTTTGACAAAGTCCGGGTGTATGAAGTTGTGGGTGGCTCCGGAGTCCACTAATGCTTTCTTGTCGGCCATGAAGTAACTCGTGCGAATCGAAACTGGGACGTGCATAGATCGATAGTGCGTGATAAACATTGAGTTACAATTTAAAGCCCTCACCCAGGCCGTTGGGTTCAGGCGTCCGGAAAATCTGGCCTCCCCATCATCTCCCTCATGAACATTCCCCTTTGTTCCTCCGGTAGTGCCACGACTTGGCCTAGTAGGTCGTTTACTTGAGAGCTAGCATTGCCTCTGCTAGCTTGGACTGGTTCGTCCAGGTCAATAAGGGGTTCCTCTGCTACGCTTTGCGGTGCGGTGGGGATCTCCTCGATGTATGCACTTCTTCCGCGCGCCCTTCGTGGCTGGTTGCAATCTCGTGAGAAGTGTCCCTTCTGATTACAATTGTAGCAGGTTACGTCCCTTATGTTCAGGACTCCTCGTCCTCCTCCTTGGCGTTGCGTGAATCCGCCTCTTGGTGGGAATGGGGGTCTTCCTCCCGGGGTCCAGTCTCTTGGATTTTCAGGGTGGTTTCTGTTGACGTCGCCTATTTCCGCGACTCTTGCTCTGATTCTTCCGGGGGTGGTATCCATTGCTTCCGGGTGATTACGATACTGCTGCCACCCTTGTTGGTTTCCTTGTCGTTGTGGAGGTTGGAACCGGAGTGGTTGGTTTGGGCAAGGTCGTTGCATCGTTTGTGGTTGCCTTCCAAAGCCGGTTTCTCTGGCCTTTATGTGCAGGTACCTCTTCTGTTGTTCGATGAGCGCGCTTTTCCACTGGGAGTAGCTGCGCGGATTGTGGAATTGGTAGGCGTTTTGGTATAGTTTGAGAGGAACGCCTCTGGTGAATTTGTCGAGAACGAGTGGTTCGTCCAACCGGTAGTCAGCCTGTCGAACCAGCTTTTCGAATTTAGTGACGTAGCTGTCAATGTCCTCGTTCATCATCCTGAACCCTTTGTCGAGTTCTACTCTTGCGCGATCCTTCTCCAGGTTGTCGTGGAATTGTCCTTTGAACGCAAGCTCTACTCCTGCCCAGAGCCATGGGTCGTTTCTGTTGGCTTGGGCGTCGAGCCATTTGGCTGTTTCTGTCACCCATTCGTCGACGAGTGGTCCCTGGATATAAGTGAGGAACATCATTGCTTTAATGTAGGGGACTTTGAGGCTTTTATTGGCGGCATTGACTCCTGCGAACCGATTCCATTGGGCGAGGAAGGCTTCTGCTTCATCGCGATTTCCGGTGAAGATCTTTGGTTCTTTCCCAATGAATTTGTCGGTATCCGGCATTGTGAACGTTGGTATGCCTGCTTGATCATCTTGCGGGTGGTCGTCTGGGTTTCCCCCTGGTGGTGGTCCTCCTCCCCCGTCGGGTGGTCCACCGGGGAGTGGTTGATACCCGATGTCTTTGCCTAGTAGGGCTGTTCGGGCTGCGGCCATGGTTGGGATGGTTATTGACATGTTAGTTGGAATCAACTCAGCGATTTGTTTTAGTTGTTCCTCCTCTTGCTCGTCTCTGATGACGATCTCTTCTGGGTTGCTTTTGATTGATGGCGATGGTGCGGGTGTCTTAGGTGTTGGGGATCTAATGGGTTCTTCGTCTTCTCCGTCGATTATTCCCCACTGGTCTCTGGTGACGACTTCTGATTGTTTGATGTCTAGGTTGAGGATTGAGCTTGCCGGTCTGGTAGCTTGGAGTTTCTCTCTTCCGGCGTCCCAACGAACTTCTACCCAACAATGGTTGTCGAAGTTGAATTCTACCGGGATGAGCTGTGATTGGTTTTGTCGGTCAAAGTAGTAAGTGACGTAGCCTGGTGTTTCCGCGTCGTCTTTCCAAAATGCGGATCCTAGATATCTCTTCGGGACGTTACGATCCCCTCTTCTGTCAATGTAGTAGGGTCTGAACGGGACCCAAAGTTCTTTGGTTGTAGGATTGGCCACGGTGGGATCTTGGTCTTAATGTAACGTCTACCACGGACGCTTGCCTGACTTAGGCTTCTTGTCTGGTGGCAATCCTAAGGAGTCGATAGTTGCGGTTGGCGAAGGTGTCTGCGTAGAAGGCTGGATGGGGTTGGAGACTCTCGTCGCGTCCAAAGTATGCGTGGAGATCTTCGAGCTGAGGGACTCCCGATGGGATCCAATCAATGTACTTAGCGTTGGCCCACGAGGTACTGTCGAGGATGTAGAAGGTGTGATAGGGTGCTGCCACGCGATCGTTGCGATAGAGGAAGACTTGATATGCTGCGATGTCGGCGGGAAAGTCCACTGATCCGCGAAGGGACAGGCGAGGGGTGAGTCACGGGGATCCCTGGTCTAAGGGGATATGCCGGACACTTACTTAAGAGGGAGAACCTCTTAGTACAGACGAGTAGATGGTGGTGGTATTGAAGAAGACCAAGATGTCGTTCTTGGTCTTCGCACTAGTCTACTTATACAGTTACGCGCGGGCTTTGAAGCGCCGCTTGAATGCTAACTAGCCAATAGCGTAAGTACCGTGAACCCTAGTACAGCTATCCTAGTTGTGAGTCACTACGAGTCATCCGAGATCCGATCCTTTACCGTACAATCACATGTGCCGGAGCTTACCCGGCTGACTGATCTACAAGTCCATGACGATATTCTGCTGACGGTGATGTCATAGTCGACGCGTCAGTGTCCACTTCCCGGCCCGAGGCGCCGATCGATCCGAAACGTAACACATGACGCATTGCGACTTACTAACGTGGTCATATCCGTATAGTAAGCGTCCGTTCCCTCGATCGTGACAGATATCTCTTCTGTCCCGACTCATTGATGCTGGCTGTCTTCAGCTCCCAAGATGCACTTGTGACCGGGACTTAGCTGCAATCTGAGAGCAAGCGAAGCTAGGAAACCCCATCTATGTTTTGGGCCCAGGCTGTCCCCTCATCCGTATGCAAGGCTTGATGTGTATCTTACGACAAGAACTTACGATGATGTTATGTTGTGTTTCATAATTATCAGTCTGTTCACTGACGACAAGCACAAAGAACTGAAGCATCACGGGATGTCTATTGTGAGTTCTATCGAGTTTTTTCTCCGTGGTATTTGATCGCATCTCCGAGGGAGATGGTAAACTTTTTGTCCACGGCAAGGTCAGTGTCAACTAGTCCTGCCCTCAATTTATCCTTAGCCATGACAAGTACACAGACCGAGCTCTCAGTGTTCCTTCCGTCATCTGATCGGTGCCACTTGGGTGGACAACAATGCCTCCGCAACTCGGCTGGATACTCGCCATCTTAGCTGATACGAATGAAACTCATCGAATTGGAAGTGACATGGCTATTCATTCCTTGTTTTTTTTTTTTTTTTGGAATCGTGTTTATTCTGGGGTAGTAACATACAATGCCAGTCCTCAGCTCCCTACAGAGCGAGCACTGCGTGCAAAGCAGGGTTTTCAGACCAATGAAACCCATAGAAAACCCTATGGAGTGTTAAACATAACCACTTATCACGGGTTTTTTTTAGGGTTTTCTAAGGGTTTTATTGGTCGGAAAACTCTGCTTTGCACGCAGTGGAGACGAGATTTAAGAGAAGTGTACGTAAACTGAGTCACGTGCGTCAAGCGAAAGAGTAGTGTACAGAAAAAGAGAAGCCGATACTTGAGCCACCTCCGAGTCACCAGAGGAAGGCCAGGAACCGAAGGGAAAAAGGGGGTAGCGTGCCAAAGAGATGGAGTACGGCAGAGGGGGTACGGTAGTAGGTAGGGTCAGCGCAGAAGAGGCACCTCACCGGGCAGCCCGAGGCTGGGTCTAGGGTTTTGAAGGTCGGGAGCATCTTCATCCCGGATCAAAGGGCCTTGAAGGCACGTTCTCGGGCCTTGAGGCGGTGCCAGATTTCTGTAGGAACAGGCAGAAGTCGTAAGGGACTTCGCCCTCTCCGGTGAACAGCCCCACTGGTTTGGTGTGGTTTTCGGACTGCTGGGTGAAGAGGTAGTATTTACGGTGCCGGGTGAGCGAGGGGCAGTCGTCGATGAGGTGGTAGAATGACTTGACTTGGAAGCTACATTGGCAGTGGGCGGCTTTGGGAGGTAGGTCGGGGCGATGTCGTTTGATGTGAGATGGAGTGATGGTAGTGAAGGGTGGCGAGTTGCATCGCCATGCAATGGGTGCGACGGGTGAATAAAGAAACTACGTACATGTCCCCTACCTTCCTGAGGCACGACCAACGACATGGGACCACGCCAGAGCGGTCGTGTAGTGCTAAGAAAGCAGGTTGCAACGGAGATACACGAATAAGAAAAAATAACATACCGAGTGTGAGATGCGGGCCGGAATGTGGCCAATGAGATGCAAGAGAGGTGATGAGGTCGAGTAGGAGGGTGCGAAGAGACAGGGAGGAGACGCGGTGGTGACACTTGAGAGCGGGAAACGAACGGCGGGAACTGGCAGTGACATGTAACATGTGACAGGCTGAATTAGTGCTATATTGAGTGTCCCATGTCCCAGGAGACGCGAACCACGCAAACCCAGACAATGGACCCTGGTGACTGATGTGACCAGGACAGTCACAGAAAGGTTTGGAGTTTTCCCAAGAGTTTTCTCATAGTACTATTGACTAGCGAAAAGAGGGGAAAATGATGATGGTGAATCATTCGGATGCCTTTGCGTTTTTTGGGAGAAGGACCGTGCTCATCACTGGCGGCGACGAACACGAGGGGCAGAGGAACCGGGGACGTGGGATGGGATTAGATAATTTGATAATTACTGCGGGAATTTCACATATAATCGCTAATTCAATTGCAAAAATCTGACAAATCAGATTTTGTGAAATAGCCGACTGAATTGGATTGAAATTCCCGCAGTGAATTGACAATGAGCCATGGTGTTGGGGAACCGGAAGTGTGGTTCATGGATTGGCTATGCTGAGGGAGTAGTGTGCACGGAATGTGGCTGCTCGCTCTTGCTTGCCATCAGCCACGGGCAGACATTTACGCAATTCAGTCAGCAATCTGATTGGTCAGATTTTTGCAATTGTGAAATCAACAGTATGCATGTGTATGTAAGTGATCTATTACGTATGGATGCGAGCGCTGCCTTGTCCGAAAAGAGGTTATAGAATGGCTATTCATTCCCCTTTAATACAACACTTATATTTGATGTGGGTAGACGCAGCTCTCGCTGACCAAAACCCCCCACCGGTCGTGACTTAACCTTGTACTTCGCTGCGTCGGTCAACACTTGTGCCAGGATTCTTCACAGTCCAGAGTCGATTCGGACAACAATCTGTCTATAGGTGCAAACTTGAACGATAATGATCTACTTGCTAATTCTCCTGCTTTCCCTTGTCCAATACGGAAGAACCCAGCAAACCCTCTTTCCTGCGGCGATCCCACTTGCAGTTCGCTCACCATACCTCAGTTGTTGGCAATTCACTACCAATGGGACGACTATAGGAAGTCTATGGCCAACGACCTCTGCTCATCAACCCAACCCTAACCAAGATCCGAGTCTCGATGCAAGTCATCTCCCTTCGCTTGGTGTAACACATAAATTTATGTCATTCTAGAGCCTTAACACGGTCGTCCTCGTCCGTGTGGACAACATAACCTACTTGTTTCTGGGGTTCGCAAACACAATAAACGCAACTGTGAATCTCACCAGCACAGTAATTTCGCCTACCCAGACCAAGCTCACCGCGGAAGCCGGGCCCATGCAGGTTAACCTTACCTTCCTGAACCCGATCGAGGTTCGAGCTTGGGTCACCTGTCGTCGCTTTTACTATTTACCTACACTTTCGTTATAGCCTGGAGATTGGGTCAAGCAATCAATCCCATTCTCATATCTGTCATTGACTGCGAAATCTCTGGACGGTGCAGCTCATGCCGTCCAGGTGTATTCGTACCCTGGCCCAGGTTTGTGAAGATGTTTGTCGTTGCTCCAACTCCATTGTGTCTCAAAGTCGTTGCAGAATGGATGTCAGCGGACCGAAACCAGGTGATCGTATGGACTACGACAACAAATAGCGACGTCGTCTACCATTCGGTCAGACTGCAAAATCCGGCCGTGTTCAACGAAATTGCCACTCAGCAGGAATGGGGCACATTACACTATGCCATGAAAAGCGTGCGTGGCAATGGTGCGATCTACATTTCGCCACTCATAGTTGATGGTCTAGGGTGGTAAAATCACATATAATATCGCTGGTGTTACGAATGCCCTTGAATTATTCCAGCTTCAAGGGGTGTTAGACAACCATACGGATGTAAACTTTCGTCCCATTAACGATAGCTGGCCAGTCTTTGGCATATCGCGTGACCTCGGGACCATCCAAGCGACACTGGACCCCGTCGTCTGGACCATCGGATTCATCACGGACCCTGTCATCAATTACACAGACCTATCTGGAGTCCCTCAGCAACGTAGCTTATTCTACAAGACCCAATATCCTGATGACACGTCCTTAGTTAGTATCCACACTCATCATTGAATAATGAGTGCGTCTTATTCCGTAACAAAGATCGTTGACTTCCTCAATGATTTCGCCAACGCCTCTTCACGAGCTCAGCAACTGGATCAGAAGATACTTCAGGACACTGCTGCTGTTTCGGGACTGCTCGGAGATCTAGTGTCCCTTGCGACAGCACAAGTATACGGCAGCACTCATCTGACAATCGGGGCTGACGCAGCCGGTAATTTCAACAAGTCGGATGTGATGGCGTTCATGAAAAATATCGGTGGATCAAAGAGAAAGTGAGTTAACTCTGCGTGTCGGATGAAAGAAAGATCCTGACCTCGTCAAGCCGGGTTAACGCTGTCGAGACTCTGTATTCTGCGTTCCCGGCATTCATGTACATTGACCCTAGACTTGGTGGACTCTTTCTTGAGCCACTGTTTCGGCTTCAAGCATCCCCCAACTACACAAGCCCGTACGCTGCTGCAGATCTAGGTACTTCCCAAAACCGGAGAAATTCGAAATACTGATTATGAGGAATGTAAGGAACGGAGTACCCCAATGTTACAGTCGGCAACCCTGACCACGACCAGGGAGTAGAGCGTTTGTATCTCTCTTGTAGGTTTTGTGTATCGCTGATATGTTCTTCGTTCCTCATACAGAGTCTGGGAATATGTTGATTATGACTTATGCCTACGCTCGTGCAAGTGGAGATGGTAGCTTGATAAGCAGATACGTACGTACGACACTCCTATCGGGTATTTGTGAAACTTATGAAATTGGATAGTATTCTCTGCTGACTTCCTGGGCCGATTACCTGACCAACTCGACACTGTTAATCCATGATCAGTGCGTTTTCCACTCGGCAATTCTGATTGCCAACAGCTTGAACGACACCGACACAGGTCCTCTGCGGACGAACTGTCAACCAACAATCAAACTAACCTTGCAATCAAGGGTATCATCGCTATCAAAGCTATGTCGATAATGAGCTCAATTATCAAGCAGGCTGCCGATGTTGAGAAGTATTCTGTCTGTGTAGAGATTTTTTTAATGCTGTGTGGCGAAATTGACGGGCCAACAGAGTGCGGCAGCCAGCCTTTATACTCAATGGAAGAGCCTTGCACTGGCAAGCGATCAACACCTACTTGCGACATATGGACAAGCGGACTCGTGGACCTTGGGTTATAATCTATTTGCCGATGTATGGTTAGGTACTGGCGTCGTCGAGTCTTCCGTCAGTTTCTGCTAATTTCTGCCTTATCTTGACGCTCATGGTTTTTAGGTCTATAGCAGTCAAAGTAATTTCGTCGATAACCTCACCTTGACTTCGACCTTCAGCAATTTCGGCGTGCCAGTCGATAGCCTCGGCTTGGACTCAAGCATCGCCGTATCCAGTAGGTAGAGTCACGCTTTTGAAATCGTCTCAGCTAATGTGGTTTTAGGCTGGAACTTGTTTGTGGCTGCTATGACCCCGAATCAGGACTTACGCACGGTTCTTATATCGAGGGTTCACAACCGAGCGTCTTATAACGCGAGCGCAGGCGTTTTCCCGCTCAACTACGACAGTACGTCAGGAACAGCCATCCTGGGAAGAGCCAGGTGAGCCCCCTCACGATTCCCATTCGTTCGGCTCTAACCCATATTCCTGCTTCGCTTTCTAGTCCCGCGCAGGGTGCAATGTATGCACCATTAGCTCTCAAGTTTGTCTATAGCAAGCGCCTTGCTTCAATGCTGGACTAAATATTTCTCAGGGCCCCCATCGTCCAAATAACGACTAACTTTACGACGACCGGAACGTCATCAAAATCACACACCGGCGCGGTTGTCGCGGGTGTCACAGGTGGAGTTGCGGCATTGCTGGCGATTGGGACTATCGCCTTGGTAGTATGGCGTCGGCGGAGTCGATGGAGACAAAGTCACAAACGCGAATCTGCTGGGGGTGCATCTTTAGGAAGCGTTACAAACCCGAGCCCGCAAATCACAGTGACGCCATTCAGCCTAATGGGGCAAACACTTACCGGGGTGGCACCATTGGACGCAGGATCTCAGACGGAACAGCAGGTTGACGGACCTTCTCCCACAGAGGGCTCACCGCTCCTATTGCCACGTGGATTGCCCGTCCCTGTCGGCTTGTCCAGCAAGGAGCTTGCGCGGCTGCGCTCGCGTTCCCCACCCACCGACGGACGCTCACCCAATCTCTCCCAAGTTATTATTACCCACAGGGGTGCAGCTACGCCACCATCCTCGGGCGAAGATCAGGGACTTCACTGGCAGTCAGAAGTCGCTTCTTTGAGGGGTGAGATGCAGCAACTTCGTACAGAGATATTTGAGGCGCCGCCGAGTTATTCCAGTGAGGTCAGGCCCTCTTAGACTTGGTTCAAGTTCGAACTATTTATGCTTGTGTTACGATCTCCACACACGTTCCCATCGCTCTGCCTCGTCGATACCAAAGTATAGTACGGTATTGTTAAAAATGTATTTTTTTTTTCCTTTCCACGACATTGGAGTCTCACGCTCAAACAAGAACTGCCGACCGGACTACATTCTAGTACTGACAGGTAAAATGTCGATTTCCATTGGCATGTCACTTGCGAGTGCGGTGACACAGGAACACGATGGGCCGAACATCCACATATGAACGCGTGCTGTTTCCCGTGGCTCGTACCGTGACCGCCATACAACCAAATGACACCCCAATCGACCTCCTCAGCACCCGTGCCAGTGAAGGCGTAGAAAAGCTCTTCAAAAGTTCCTCGAACAAATTCCTGCCGCGCACAAACCTGCCTGCTTGCCTCTTCACGGAATCACGGATAACCCGAGTTGGACCCCTACGGTGACTTGTTTTTTAAAAACCGGTTCGGTTACGTGATTGCCAGGTGAAAGAACTTCTTTCCTTTCATTTGGCGCACACCTGTATGCAAATGATATTCTTTTCTCAAAAAGAAAACCGCCGCTGCTGTGACGACGGGAAGCGCCTCTGCACGGAGTAGTATGATGCGATCTACCATATATTATTAGCTGCTTCCAAGTCGGACAGCACGCAGGCCATGATCGCATTTTTTCGCAAATATATGAGAGCCTTTCGATTCGAGGGTTCTCAGCCTCCGAGTAATCTGTCGTACCAAAAGAAGACTCTAGGAGCACAGCGGCGAATACTTGCAGTATCCTGTCAAAGGAATAGTTGGGACGGAGATCATCGAGGGAGAACGTGAGGGGACGATAATATATATTGCGAATATTAAACTGCACAGGGACTTGGGTATATACGCAAACAAAGTTATTTTAGGGACTTGCGCCATTCAAACCAATTACGCAGGGAGAGCGAACCCGATCCGCATATTTCCCACGTCGAATTCCGTGTATACGTTCTCTAGGAAGACGTCGCCAAGAATCCAGAAACCTACCGCCGATCAGACGCAGATACACGATGAAGTATAGTGCTTACCAAAGTCGTCGTTTGCTACAATACCCCCTACACAGGCCTTTGGGTCATCAGAGTGGGTACCAAGATTAAAAGTTCGAGGCTGAAGCGTGAAGTTGCTAGTACCAAACTGGAACGATATCTCCGAATCGAATGAGCAGGGAACTGGTAAAAAGAAGATCAATTGATCTCTCTGGAACCTAAACAAAACCGTCCTATATCCCTACCGCTGTAGTATCCGTCTCCGGTGGGATAAGAGCCGGGGATCTGATCGTAAAAAGCCTGCACAGTTTTGCTGTCACCGAGAATCATGGCAGTGCCACTGTCGATGATTGTATTGGTCGTGCCGGCGATTTTCTGCCCGCCGAGATATATGCCATCAGTATTGGTCTGCCAGTAGCCCTGAAGCGTGGGGTCATTAATATCGAATCGAAGGACCTCAGGCTATTTCCATAGCCGCACCTCCTGGGTGACAGGTACATAAGTAAAGTCGCCCTTGTAAAGTTGGTCGTTAATTCCACCAATGTACAATTCTGAGGGGCAGAGACCGAATGAATTGGTTGGTAAAATACCCTGTGCGACAAGGTTATGGAAGAGAGGCATAGCACCGTAACCCGAGAGGGTCGGGAATCCCAGACCGAGAAGACCGTCTGGAAGCCATCCGGGGTACGTAAAGCCATCCGCGTAACTAGTAGCCCCACCGAATGTCTGGTTCTTGGCCTGAAGAAGGAACAGGTTAATGAGCCGGAAACGTGGGCGAACTGAATAAGCCGACCGCATATCCACCCATAGAAACATCATCTGTGTATAGCGTGCCACGGACCGCAGAACCGTCACCGTATTGGAGGACAAACGGCGCTTCAGAATCATATGCAGTGGAGCTTTCCGAGGTATCATACAGTATATGTCCATTGCAAGAACTATCGCAAGTAGAGCTGGGAAGAAACAGGTCACTGCTCCCCGTATCGAAGTTCACTGTGCATTGTCGAGTTCGCTCTAAATAGTACGACGTGAGGAGCTACAACTCACCCGTGAAAGTCTTGGGGGGAGTGCCGACGAATATAGACCCATACCAGTACGGTTCGACAATTGTTTCGTGTCCAGCGCCACGCTTCTCAGATCGTTTCACCAGGGGAGCAGAGGGGTGGCGGGTGCCAGTGTTCTGTTGGTAGGCCTGGAACCCGAGATAGTATTTTCTAGATACAGATCGATTATGATTCGCTCTATGGAAATGGTTTAAGGAATACAAACGTGATGCTGTGACGGACGCCACGCTGAAGCTTAGCGATATCAATAAAACCGTTGGCATCGTGTAGTCGCGTGCGCTTTGAAATAGGTATAGCAAATCCAGAACGTAGTGACCGCGGTGCTGCCTCGACGAAAAAGGAGAGGGCGACGATAATGAGCGTGGTGGAGAGGTACATCCTGTCAGAATATGGCTGGGGGCCTGGGGTGGAAGAGCCACGACGATGGATATTTATACGGAATAGCCAACGTACTCTGTTTGCGCTGTCGCGAAGTCAAGGTCAGGCCGCGGTCACAGGTTGCCGCGAAATGTACGTGGGATTTCCCATATGGTACCGTCGCCAGAGAAGGCAAACATCTGTTACGGTCCTAGGCAGCCCGCGTTGGTAAGGGCTCACATCCGCGGGACTCTATGACCCGGAGTCAGCGGTATCGAAAAAGTATAGTACTGTAACGCACTATCATTAGCCTAGTAAACGTCGGCCTGACAGATATAGTAGACCCACCAGACCAGTTACTATATTTGGTAGTGCCCAGCCCGAAACATTATAAGCTTAAAGTATTGCGTTGCGACGTAACTACAGTCCACAGAAACGTGGACAGGATAGGGAGCGGCTAGAATATGACCCCTTACCTGAACCAGGGCGGAGAAATCCCTTTGAGGTGCGAAGGTCTTATCATTTGATATACTGGGATTATTCCAATATTTTAATTCACGTTTCGGACATGAGGATTAGTAGACTCTTTGGGCTGCCCCGGGGAATGATGCCACGGTACCGAGGGCAGCACCCACCGCGGCGATGCGAGCAAACAGTTCGTTCAAAGAATCAAAGGCCTAGGCAACAGGCAACACCCCATGGTCAGATCAGCGCCATATACGAGAACGAGGGATCCACACCAATGGGCATCGGAGGTGCCGAGGTGGATCACATGAGCCAGTGGGCCACATCCGCAGTCACCTACTTCAACCGCAGGAAGGTTACATGTTCGGGGACTGGTAGGGTCGACGCGGTCCCTGTGCAGTGTTCTCTGGAGGCGATGGATACCAAGGCGCTCCTGGCGCAGACGCTACTCATCAAGCACAAGTGAGCCGGGGGTAGCAACCAGGTATATGAAGAGGTCAGAATACTATCACAGTCTAGGCCGAGTCACGGTCTGAACCGGGCTTGGAACCGGGAGTTGCTTGGTGAGCGTCACGTGACCCCGTGTCCCGGGCCGTAAATCACTCACGCTCACGACCACCACGTCGGCGACCACTGGCACCCACGTTGATTGATGAAGTGGGTGGAGTCCATGCCAAGTCGCACCAGTAAGACATCAGACGCTTGGTCGAGTCCGGGTCGGATCCTTCATCGAGTCGTCCGCAGCTGTTGATACGTTGATGCCGTACCCTCCCAACCCCCAAATAGTATACTCATGCCGGCATTTCTTCAAGTTGGATCATTCGGCTTGAAGTGCCCGCCACGCCACCGCCAATACAGTAACTTAGGCACTGATGTACTGATGTATCATCGTCAGGTACACAGGCTTTCGTCATCGTCACGCTTGGTTCGTTTCCCTCACAGTCAAACTTGAAGAAGCAGCGGTAATTGGTTCACGGGCTGCCGACAGTTGGGCGGTTATGCGCCTAACCCTCATATAATACTTTTTTTGTCATTATAGCACAGCGTGGGAATCATCACCTTTCTCCCTCCCTTATAGTCATGCAGTCGGGTGTGTCTTCGAGTCTCGCTGTGCTCACGTCCCTTTTTCTCCTCTCCGCCGGTGACCTCGTGGTTGCCCAGATCAGTGCCCCGAACTGCACCTCGTCATTGTTGCAATGGGTATAGCTTTATAGCTTACTTTTATGTGGGCTGCTTCACGACCGACACCCAGTCATCCAACTCTATTGGCCAAAATTCGTGTAGTGTCGCAGCGTACTTGCTGGGAACATGTGACGGGGGCGGTAATGTCAAAATCCTGTGTGCACTGCCTGTGTCCTTACCGCCGACAGAATTCACCTTATATCCAATACTGAATTCTTCGTACTCGTATTTGGGTCCTCCTGAAGAACAAGGCGCAAATCTGTGCTTCTGCAATACCGTGACATTTAATCTTCTCAGTGCCTGCAGTGTGTGCCAAGGAGGGGACCTGAGAACGTATGTCATTTCATTGCACTGCGATTTGCCGAAATTACCCCCAACATAACTTAGTTGGTCGGATTATTCGCATAACTGCACAAAAACCATGGACCCCTCTACGTGAGTCGACCATCGCAGCAGATTGGCTTATGTCCTGAGCGGCGGATGTCTGCACGCAGGTTCCCAAACCCTGTACCCCCAAAAACACGTGTTCCGCAGTGGGCTCTCCGGGACGTCACGGTTCGCTCCCTGCTGGCGTCTAAACAAACCCGACTTAACCTGTGTTACCTCCCCTCAGCTTGTGAACCTCTGGGATGCCACCACGGCGTTCACTATCGGCGGTTGGCCTTTATTCCTTTACGGTTTCCGTCTGACCGACCGTCTCTCCTCAGACACTCCTGAGATCCTTCCAGGGGAACTCATCGGCACGTCTTCCTCGTCGAGTGTTAGCCCTACCTCCAGCACCTCTTCATCTGCACCTGCATCCACCTCGCCCGTATCAACCTCTTCTGGAAATGGGTCCAACGTGGGCGCCATCGCAGGCGGCGTCGCCGGTGGCGTCGTGGCCATAGCTGCCATCGCCGGCCTCTTGTTCGTTTTCCGGCGAAGGCAACAGCGCGCGCAGGCGCCGTCTGCCGCGTTCTTGGTTAACGACATATCACCTCCGCCATCGGCATCATCAATGAGCAAAGTTACTCCCGCGACGTCGTACGGCCACACACAAGGGTCGCGGATGACGTTATATGTACGTTGTCCACCCCTCCCTAGCGTCTTGTGTTCTGTGCGCTCATCTCTTGTTTGGCGGTGGTACTGGTTGCGGTGTGAGTAGGACCCGGACAACCCGAGCACGTACCCCCTGCTGCCAGAACACGTACCGACCTCCACACCGAACGTGAACGTTCCCGCCGTCGGATCGTACAACGGGTACTTTAACGGGAACAATCCCATCAACTTGCAGCCTTTGCGTCCGCAGGGCTACCATGGCCTGCCTACTGTCTGATAGGCGTTCCCCATCCACTTTGTGCTCCCGACGGGAGAGTATCGCTGTCACCCCCAGAAACCATCTATTTTTTGGACTTTGTGATCACTAGTGAAAATGAGATCAGGAGAATGTACTCCTTTGAAGACCGCTTGTGCATGTTATATATGACGACATCGAGTTGGTAGTTCAATCATTGGCACACGAAGACTTCGCTAGCTATCGTAGTGATAGGGACAGCCTTTTCTTTTCAGCCACTCGCGTACTACTGTACCGGGAAACTGGGATTCAAGCCCACACATGTTGGACTCCCAGAAGTTTATCCGACCTTATCGTGCATCTATGTAGGCGAAACGCACCATAGACGCCAGTACTTTTGGCAAAAGGGTCAAGTGGCGGCTGGCCATGTGGTAACCTTCTTTCTACGGTAAGCGTGGGGTCTTTTGATATCTAGCTGGGAAAGCACGAAGACAGCGCACTCACGGATTGTTACCCTCGTACTCAACTCATTCCCTACTATTGTAATTCTGTACAGTAATTAAATGGTCAAAATAAATGATTAGCCGCTTTAGATGGTGCACAGGTTACTGATCGCAAAGATGAGTCCCTCCTGGTCCGCCTGATCCGCAAGTTCCTAGAATTCGAGGCGTCTGTTGCATCAAAGGGAGACTCCAGGTAGCGCAGCGAGTACTAGCTACATCGTGCCAAATGAATGGTCGCTAGTACGGGGGTCTTTGAGAGAGAGCGTGAGGGGGGCAACTGCGAAAATTAAGTTGTACAGGGACTCAGGTATATACGCAACCAAAGTTGCTTTGGGGGCTTACACCCATCGAACCAATTACGCAGGAGTAGTGAACCCGATCCGCTTGTTTCCTACGTCGAATCCCGTATACGTTCTCTAGGAAGACGTCCCCGAGAACCCAGAAACCTACCGCCGATGAGATGTAGAAGCACAACGAAGCATAGTGCTCACCATGGCCATTCGCAACGATACCCCCTACGCAGGCATTTGCCAGTGGGTTATCACAGGAGGTTCCAAAATTAAAAGTTCGAGTCTGAACTGTGAAGCTGCCATTACCAAACTGGAACGAGATGTCCGAATCGAATGAGCAGGGAACTAGCAGAGAGAAAAATGAATTCATCTTTCTGTGACCACGTCCTATTTCCGTACTGCTGTAGTAGTTTCCAATGAGATAAGAGCCATGGATCTGATCGTAAAACGCCTGCACAGTTTTGCTGTCACCGGGGATCATGGCATTACCACTGTCGATGATTGTATCAGTCGTGCGGGCGATTTTATGCCCGCCGAGATATATGCCATCAATATCGGTCTGCCCGTAGCCCTGAAGCGCGCGACTACCAACACCGAATGGAGAGACTTCTTTGCATAACCTCACCTCCTTGGTGATAGGCACATAAGTGAAGTCGCCCTTGTAAAGGTTGCTATGGGTCACCGGCTCTGCGAAGCCCCGTAAGTTATGACCAGAACCTAGTGTGGCCCGATACTAGTACAGCAAAATTCGAAGTGACTCTTTGGTGCGGTGTTCAACTTGAATGCTTCTACGCTTACGTCATACCGCGACCCTCTTTCAAGCCCTCCTCAACCGTTTCCTCTGCCACCAAGCCCGGCCATGCAAGCAATCCCACGCCTGAAAAACCGACAGCTCGCAAACCTATCTAAGGCACCAACCCCTCTAAAATCGGTTAATGTACGCCTGGCACCGACTACGCCTCTTCCTTTCCACAGAACTATCTAACGACATCGCCCTCAAAGTTCCGACACACAACCCCCGGCTCTGGCATCGCCCTCGTCACCAAGCGCAATCCACATCCATCCCCGGAGCTCTTTGACCCATCGTACCCCGGCGCTGGCCTCCCCTTCCATCGGCGCAACGCGCTCATGCTGCGCTGGGTCAGCAAGCACTTCAACCTCTATGCGTTCCCAAAAGCGTTTCTGAGCAAGCCAGACGCGCCGTACTCCTTGCCTTACGTGCCGCGGCCGTACCCAGCGCGCCCTCAGCAGCCAGAACAACGCAGCGCCGACATGTCGATGCAAGTCATTGCGTTCGATTCACGCGTCGCGCTCCGTCCCACCTTGCGCACCAAGTTAAAGCGCAAGATCAAGGAAGCCGTCAGGCTTATCGTCACGCGCGGCGCGGCGGTCGAGGAGTCGTGCGGTGCCACACCACGAGTTGTATTCCGTCCCGAGGACGTCGGCGCGGAGAAGTGGATTGTACCCGGTGCGTGTTCGATGCGTTCGCTGGGGTTCTCGCTAAGTTACCGGCAGACTGGACATACATCGCCCTCCCCACAACCGAAATGTTCAGCATGCCCTTCACTGAGCAGCTTGGCCTGATGCGTAAGGCGCTCGAATCCATCCACCGACGTATCCCGGACGCTGAAAAGACCCTGAGGAACGGCGGAGGTCAGGCTCCTAAGAGCGGGAACTCGGTACGCCATGAACGTGCATGAACCATGGACGTCTCCGGATGAGGTGGTTTTGCGAGATGTATAGTGACCGGCCGGGGGCTCTCGTGACTATGACCGACTGGTGAAGGTGACAAGGACGGGCGGAGATGTCCGAGTGATTGTGGTGTATGTCCGAAAATGGCGCAGGACCAACCAAATCCGGAGGCTCACGGTCTGTCGCGGAGAGCTCGGTGCGTTGGAAGACGCGGCGGATCGCGACCCGAAACGAAGTCAGACAGGAGGCGCATAAGGAGTACAGTACATGATCATGTATGTCGCAAAATCCCGGAGCACCTTATAATCGAACCGGCTTATAATTGCCTTATAATTACCATTGTAAGGTAATTTCAAGGCATTATTAATGCCTTAAAAGCACATTAGAAGAGCTTCCTCGTAATTATAAATATCATAATATTTACCAACAATTAAAAGCTAATCATAAGGGAGGACAACGTATTATAATAAAGTCACGCTAATGAGAAGGTACATTATAATTAAATTATAATTACCAGAAGGCTCCTCGAATTCGCTGTTGGGCGACTGCAAGTACCCCTCTCGACTCACATCCTCAGATCTAATGATAGACCGACGTCCGCACCCGCGCTGTCGACGGGGGCTGCGTGTCCATTGGGGACAACAGTCGCCCAAGCTGCAAGGCAAAATCGAAACACGAGCACGCACCAGGGTGCAGGTCCGAAAACATGTGGGTCCAACGCACTGCATACGCCAGCGCTGGGTGTCGAAGGGTCACGGCGCCGCGTGGGTGTCGAAGGGCCGCGGCGCCACGGTGTTGTCGAAGAGCCACGGCGCCGCGTCGGTGTCGAAGTGCCACGGCGCCGTGTGGGTGTTGAAGAGCTACGGCGCCGCGTTGGTGTCGAAGGGCGATGGCGCGTCGGCACAATGGTGGATGTGGGGAAAGGTATGAGCTGGGGCTGTAGGGTCGTCCGTTCGTGCGCGTATCCGCGTGAGCTATGATGGAAGGAGAGGAAGGGAAGGGAAGGGAAGGGAATGGGAGGCTTGCCACTGAGACTGTGCTGGCGGTTCCCCATCGGCTTGGTGGGGTCTTGTGAGTGGCAGGTCGGGACGACGGACGACTCACCCGCAGAGTAAAGGTACGTCGCCCCCATGAAGTCCCCGGAGATCGGGTAACTCATCGCTTGGACAGACTCCGACCGCAGTCGTTGGCACAGCGGTGAGAACGATTCAGAGAACGGCGAGCAAGGCAACGTCAAGCTGTTCTTTTGCGAGCGAGTCAGACGGGGTGAACAGTGGCGGTGGAGGCGGCGGGACTGTAGTTCTTCGGGCCCGCTATGCCCTGAATCGCTGTGTAATACGACAATGTTAATATACATTTCCGAGAGCTAAGGAAATCGGTGAAAGTGTCGACGTTACGTGTAAGCGAAGTTGAATAATATGGCGCTGTGCGCGGTTTCCCGACTCGAGCGCCAACCGTCGTCAGTTATCCTCCATCAACCCAGCGATCATGAACCCGAATAAACGCAAACGAGAACAGCTCCCGGACATCCCGCGAAAGCGTCGACGGATCGAGTTGAACGTCGGTGAGTACTCATACTCTGAATCCGCAGGGAAGGCGGATTGATTGACCCCGCTTGCGCTAAGTGGACCCTGATTCTGTCCCTCCTGCGGCACTCTCGCCGCCGCCCCCCACGCCTATTCAAGAAGCCGACCTGCCCCAAAACGATTCTCCGTGCGGATGTTCGCTCTGCGTCCGCGCCCGAGCGCAACAATAGGTGAGTCTGCTGCGCTGGCGTGCTGTCCCAGGCTGATGCTCCCTCGACCGATCTGGCGACCCCTGCGCCTGTCAGATCTGCGTACGCGTTCGCGGGCAGCAGGAATGGGTTCAACAGCCCTTAGCAATAGTGTAGTGGAGTTGAATTGTTCGTAGTTGGACAGAATACGTGCATGTTTGGGTCTGTCTTTACGCTGTCTGACTCCTTGTGAGGTGCTCCGCTTTGGCGCCTGGCTCGGACGGGTTCTCGTTGGCGTGCGGTGACGTTCGATCAGTTCCTGCGGAAACTGCGTGCGTGCGAGCTCGACTACATTGAGGGCTTCGGTGTGCTGCGTACTCGCGAAGGGTTGTCCAAGAGACGGTCTTTGTTTAGAGGTGGAGGCGGTGGCCATCCTTCTCGCGCGTCGTCTGCTGCAATTATTCCGTGGCATTATCGAGGCGACTTTGAATACTAAGCACCTGCTTTCTGCGACCCTCTTCGCGGCTCTGAAGATCTGCAATTAATACGCTGTGCATCACGTTGGTATCGAGGCGGCCCTCAAGTTCAGCGTCAGCTGCAGATAGATCTAACGAAGCTTTCTCCGTCAGTGCGTGCGCTTCTTGAACCTCTTGAAGGTCTACGGCGACTTGCTGCAACTTGCCTCGCAGGGATTCGAGTTCCTCCGCGCGATCGGTTTGAAGCCGAGCGATCTGTCCTTGAGAGCGTCAGCGTCTGCGCGGAGTCGATCATGTTAAGATGTAGCTCTTTGCGGGATTGGGCTAGCTCGTGTTCCAGTTCCGCGCACGACTGGCTGAGACCCGCGTTTGCGCGTTTAATTTGGCGACTTCGGCAGTGTGCCTCGTCTGCTGGCCTCGAGGACAGGCTCGACAACCCCGCTGCGAGCATCGCGGAGGCCAAGGAGGTGCCGCCAGATACCCTGTGAGACGGCGGAGCATGTGGGGTACCGGCGGGACTCGGCACGGGCCCCCAATTCTGATGAACGCTAGCAGACGTGAGGCGTTAATATCTCGTATGGCCTTCTGCACCGTTCTTGCAGAGATGGCGTGTCTTGGGCTTCTGCTTACCGTCGGAGAAATCTCTGGCGGCGGCTGGTCTCATGTTCGGTGCGGCGTGCTTCGAGAGCACGATTGCGAACTCGGTTGTTGTTCTGCGCGAGTTTTCATCGACGACGATGACTACTTAGATGTATTCTTCGTTACTGTCAAGGAAAGTGTAGTAATTTCGGTTCTGAACTAAACAACTAAACAAAAAAGCCTGCCATGACAAAAGCATTAGACAATGGAATACCAAACGAATAAATGAGTCTTACCTTGCACACTAGTCCCCGACGTAGTAGTCCTAAGAGGGAAATAAGCCAAATAGGATCAGATGGAATATAATTGCGAATACATTGCCGTCCGAATATTTCGTTGCAACGAACGAATAGGTCGCCGTTGTGGTCAACGATATCCATCACAAAGTGATCGCCAGACATATTATCGAAGGTTGGAATGAGTGGCGCACCACGAACAATTGATTGCGCAAAAAAAAACTCCGTTGATGACTTGGGGCGGAGACGACGAAGCCTCAAATCGATATCCTTGGACCGCGGTTGGATTGCGGCGTCAAAGGGGCGCACCAGGCAAATAGGGAATTGATGCTCTGCGACTGAGGTGGTGAATATAAACAGAAGCTCCGCAAAAATGAACCCATTCGTTGTCTTAAGAATCACGAAATCGTGTCTCGCTTGGCCGTGAAAAAGTGGAGTACAATATAGGTAGTCCAGATATTGTTGCCAGTCGACCATCGATTCATACCACACCTTCATAGATCTGTATTCCGTGATCTTAAAAGGCTATGAGCCAAAATACCAGATCAGATGTGAAACTCACCTTGTCATCGGCCTGAAATTCAACGCGCGTACAGTCTGGTGCGAAACTGAAGCGATACAAAGGCATTGTGACAGTCAACCACGCTGCGAGCCTCGCACGGAAGTTCCTGAAAGGCCGATCCTGAGCCCGTCGGGCCTCAAGAGCCTCAAATGTGACAGGAGCCTGTTGCGATCGCAAAATAACAGCCCCGGCATCGAACGTCGACCTTCTCCCTTGACATGATGAGCCACCTCGTACTGGGGGTTCTAGGGAGGAACCAATATGTCGCCTCTGAGTGCTCTCCAAAGCGCCATCTCCAATGTCATCTGAATCGTCGTTCGTCGCCTGCTCACGTATAGCCACGTCGAGTTCGTCGATTTGTCCCCGAATCAGCTCCCCAACGAGCGCAACGTGTTCGTGTTTTAAGATCTATGTTCGAGAGATTGTCAGAGATTGAATAGATAAAGATAAGGTATGCGACGAACCTGAGATGCAACATTCTTGAAATTGGTCCGATTTAAGTACAGCTTCCTGAGGAAGCCATGCATCTTCTCGTTTGGCTTTGTATTGTAGTTGCGTGAGGCACCTTTCGCCTCGATATCGTCGAAGCTGTGAACTAATGCATGCATTTTGGGGAAGTTCCAGTTTTTGGCCGTGGTTTTATTTCGCGGATCCTCCGCCAAATTTCGACATAATTCGGCGTACTCCTGTTAAATAGATCAGTACCATTGACACCGGGTCATCAGAAGAGATCGAGTACCTCTATGAGGGTCCCGAACTTCTCTAGCTCGCTCCGCCCAGCCAAAATCGTCTCCTCTGTGTGTACCCCCAAAGATAGAAATAAATCCAAGATGGAAAAGCTTCGCAGGCAGAGTAGTAACTTCCACCATTCTTCATTTTTTTCCGGCGAAAAAAGATTGTGTGCAGCAAAGACAAGAACCTGAGTCAGTCAGTCGATAAGATGAAGCCACATATAATTGACGCACCTTGGATATATCCTCGTTCTTCCCACCGTCCGTGAAATCCACCTTCATCACTTCAGAAAAGTGATGTAGATCACGCCAGCGGGGCGCTTGACCGAACCTGAGGGATAGAGTGAAAATTAGCTCTCACATTGACTTGGATGAGACGGGAAATAGTATATTACTGTAGTTCGAATTTTGTTGCAGCAGCGCGCCCTTCCTGAGTATCCCCAAATAAACCCTTGAACCTCTTCCATAAATGATGCCCAAATACGCCATTATTGTTCGAATGAAGCCTATCAAAGGATAACGCGCGATATGGGTCGGAATTACCGACACGCCAGAACACATTCTAGACCGTTACAGATAATTAATGGACAAGATAATCATAAGACTCACATCGACATCACGAATCCCGTATTTAGAGAAATGGTGCTCGCGATCGACACTCCTGTTGAGGATTTTCCCTTCCTCAATAAGTTGCTGCATCCGTTCCGTTGTCCTCGGCGGCCAAGTTTTTGAAACGTCAGCGAGCTGGTCGTCGGGGACGAAACAAATCGGGCAGGGCATTTTTCCATGAATACCCCGGATTAGAGACATAACGCACCTAATACATTGGGGTCAGTCAGTTCAGGCGGAGATAGAGAATAAAATACTTATTACTGTTCTTCATAGTCGGCGGATAATATGATGACGCCAGGGAAAAAATGTTGTTGGGTGCCATCGGCGCACTGAAGCCAGCAGCCCGCCTTCGATTTGTCGATAATGGAGTCGATGATGCAGTGAAATGCGCGATGCCAGACGTTACGTTTGAAGTTGACGAATTCGGGCTTCCCAGAGTCCGCTGCAGTTTCCGGGATCTATAACGAGTGTTACAGTGCAACATCAGATATTTATTGGCCAGAAAACTTACATCTGGCAACCATCCGACAATGCGCCCACCACCAACGCCGCTATTGGAATTCCGAATCTCAGTTGGTAGATTCGCGCAGCGAGCGATCACTGGGTAGGCCTTTTCTGAGCCGAAGCTTGACAACTTTGACTTATCCGCATAAAGGATGAAGCATAACGGACGCGCGCCCTTGGGAATCCTGGACTACAATAATAATTTGTTCAACAACAAAAGGTACACACGTGGACTCAAGTGATACAAGGAGTATTAATATGCGTACTTGAAAGTTCCAGAACGTGTCCGCAGTCCAAGGCTCATCATACACACGAGAGATATCCTTTCCGTCGTGCTTGAAAACCTTGCGCGCATCCCATTCAAAATATTTGGCCAATTGCGAGTCCGAGATGAGGTCGACCGCCCAGCCCCATAGTGGACGATGAGGTATCTGAAACGTCCGAACCGCACCATCGTAAGGGACTGAAATATCGTGGAAATTAAACTAGACCTTGAAAAGATTAGCGACTAAGCTTCAGTAGAATTCCTGGGCTTACAGCGGTCAGTTGAAGCGATGCGCGCTCCCACGCAGCCCGAATGTCCGAGTAATTTGAGAATGTGAGCGAGCCCTTGCCCTCGATACACAATCTGACAACTTTAATGAGACGCTCAGTGAGATCCTTGTTCATCCCGACCTCCATGAGAACCTCCGAGAACAGGAAGTCCTCGCGCGTTTTAAAGAACGGACGCCACGGCTCGGCCTTAGGGGGACTGGGACGTTTGCGTTTGCAGCTGTCCTCACCGGGAGGTTTGGGCGCTCGTCCGCTATGTGGATGGTATTCGATTGCAAAATCGAGGGTTTTCGGGTCATCAGAAGGGCCAGTCGTTTTTGTGACAGAAGAGGGCGTCGGTTCACGCGCTGGGTGAGTGATCACATCAACCACTAATAGGTAGGAAGATTGAAGTACTACGTACCTGGCGTTTCCGAGCCCGCATCAAAATCCATCGGGTCGGCAGCAGTCAAGTCATAGGTTAGGTGTTCATCCGGAATGGCGACACCCAGGGCTGAAAGCTCTGAATCGGTCAGTACATCAAATATGATAGTGTCATGCGTCAATCACGTACCATCGTAACTTGCCTCTAGTGCACGAAGTCTCCTCTCCCGGGTCTTTGCGTACTTTATTTCCCCCTGGCGTCCCCTTTGTTCTCTCTCACATTTCTTGATGTGGGCTGGAAGATTCTGGGGGCGAAATGAGGCGCGACATGATTGACATTTCTTTGTCTTGCTTGGGGATTGACTCGCTTTTGGCATTAGTACAAGAGAGTAAAGGAATGATGGGCGGTGTCAACGAACGGGAGGGTGAATACAATTGTATTATTACAGTATTAAGCGTGGGAGATCAACAAATATTATTACAGTACGTCAAATAACACCAGCCAATATTGTCTGACCATCGCTTCAACGCTGATCCAGCACCTGCCGTGTTTAATTGGCCCATTGTAGGTGTGTGACTGTTCTGTTAATTAACTGACCTCCCATGTAGTTGTTATAGATGAAGCTGGTCGTCTTCATGAGCACACCAGAATCGACTCGGACAATCTCAATGGTATTGGGCACCAGGACAAGTTCAGGGACTTTATCCAATGGCGCAAACCCAACGATCGGGGGTTTTTACGTGGCTACCACTAGGTTGTCTTCATTAGTCTTGGGAAGCGACACTACATCAGCTGAGGACGGAACCTTTGTCAACCCCAGTGACGCTCACTGACAGGAGTCTTCCCATATCACTACCACCTAGGTCTCCAATGAGGTCGTGCACAAGTACCGAAACAGTAACCGTGTGGCTGATGAACTCGCAATTACGTCTAATACCCATGCGCTGCACCCAAATCACCGTTTACACCAAGATACCAGGCGGCTTTGTACGTGGGCAGTGGACAGGGTTTCTCAGCTTGAATGTTTTATTCGGAGATTGGGGGTCAGTTATAAGGATTATAAGGTAGGGAGAAGTTTCTTAGACATCGTCACATAGCTGATCCGCTGCATCTCCCTCTCTACTTGCAGAATATCTCTACATGGCTTCCGATGGATATGATTCGTCCTCTTCACGTCCATCTGGTCCCTATGGCTCAGACCCAGGGGACATTGCTAACTTGGCGCTGTCACAGTCTACAGCGCTGATGCCTCCATCCAACCTTTCGGATCAGCAATTACGAGAGGTCAGTCTTATGAATTTAGTCTCGCATTGTTTCTTGTGCTAATTTGACTCATTTTAGATGCTCAAGGCCAGCCAGATCCATCAGCAAATGCTCGAGAATCAGTTAAAGGAGCTGAGAATTGACTATGAGGAACTGGAGGCAGCGAACAAGTCCACAAAAACATCAAGAGCTGCAAAGAAAACGTTGAAAGGGGAGTCGCTGGAAATATCACGTGCTGGGGGTATGTTTTCTGTATTCGGTGAGCTCTGGCTCAGCAAAACCACACTCGGAATCCCTTTACCTGAAGGCGTTGACCCACTCAATCCCTCACGCTACAACGATCCTGCTGGTGGCTCCGAAGCGCGTGCTGTCATTGCCGAATTGTACAGTCACCTTAAGCCACATCTCCAGCTGGCACTTGCAGACGATGATCGATGCGAGTCATTCAAGGAGATTGTAAGTTTTCTAGTTTTCTCTTCGCACATCTGATTGACCTGCTGCGGTGTAGTATCTTGCGCAATTCAATCAGGAACGGGCGGATACAGTGCATGCAGCACGCCTCTTTGCGTCACAATTATTTGACGGTGTTAACCTGAGCCCACGTCTATTCGCCAGGAAGTCTGTCAATGATCGCATGACTTCCACAGAGCTTAAAAACCTCCTCGGAAACCCAAGACAGCCTGGCGTAGCATATCCATCCTTTCCACGGCTCATTTACCCCAATTATGACGTCACCAGTAACCGCCCATACCGGTCTATGGCACTTATAAAAGTGTGTATGATGGCTCGGGTTTCATAGCCATATATCCACTGACATGCTTTTTAGTTCCTTAGGATCAAGTTATGGGGGCCCTCATCAATTGAGGATGAGACTGTTGCAAAACGCGCGACAAAGGGAGTACTCTGGGACCTTGACGGGGCCACTCCGGGAATGATTGCGATGGCAGCCACTGTGGTAAGTAACAATGAGCATCTGAATCGCCTCGTGTCCAGTGTCCTTGTTTGCTAACTTGACAATTCTTGTGTAGCTCACATACGCGTGCAGCCCGGACCAAACTTTTTCAGAGAAGTCTCTGGGGCCAAGCCGCATTTCATGGGGGCAGTGTTTTAAATGCCATAAACGTGCCATCCTTAGCTTTCCTACTGCCCACCGCAATGACCTACTTTCTTGGTACAACAAGAAACTCTTCGGGAAGGATCCGGATATTTCAGAGCCGTCGTCGTCAAATGGTCCAGGTCCGGGCAGCTATGACGAAGAGTTCGAAGACCTAGTCAGTGGTCTTGACCAAGCCAGCGTCAAATCCCCCTCTGGATCTCCAGCAATTCAACCCAACCCACAATTACCGGCAGTCCCTCATAGCCCACCCCCTGCCCCGTCCTCTTTCCAGATGGAGCAGCCCGAGCCTGAGGAATTTGCAGAGGCTGACAAGCCCTCGGACGAGCCGCAGAATGTGGCACGTCCCAAAAATAACAAGTCAACCACTCGCAAGTCAACCAGGAAACCAGCCAAGAAATGATAGCATTAGGGGTTTTAAATTGACTAGATACATTCGTGTTCTTCCCTACGACGTCCCTACATTTTTGAATCGACGATTGATATCTTAGACAAACGACAACGGTTTATTAGTTCTAATATTAGTCATGTGATCAGAAAGTTGGGACGTCACATCTGTTCTCTTTCTCTCTTGTCCCCTTCTCTCCTCCCAATACTATGGTCAACTTTCACCCTTAGACTGTCCCACCGCCGCCGCCTGCCCATGCATCCATGGGCCACAATGTCAATGACCTACCACAACCTATTAATATTACCCACGGGGTCTCGTCGTCTCCACTGTCAACACAATGTCACCAAGAAGGCAGCTTCAGCCCACATGGCGTTGATCGCCGACGATGTGCAAGCGGAGGTCCAGGTTTTCACTTACCGTCATTCATGGGTGGTTGCAAGCTGTCGTGCTTGCCCTTCTGCCCTTCTGGCATTGTATTAGGAATGGGTATGTCAATGCGCTCTCATTCCTGTGTTTGTCGTACTTGGCTTACAGCCATCCACCCCATCTCTTGGGACATGCACGTTGACTGGTGTGAAGCTGAACTTGGTGGGTGAGCCATGTCAATCTATGTGCCTCCCTTCAACGTTGATTCCCCTTTTAGTTGGAGGCTACCCCACAACCCGTGTTGTGGACGAATGGCAGCTCCCTGCATGTCTTGGCTGGTGGTCATGTTGTGAGGTGGGTTGGTCACTTCTGCCCCGTCGCAAGTCTGGTACGTTTCACATTCATGTTCGTGTTTCGGATTTTATACGGCACACTGATGAAAGCGTCTGGATTGGATTGCAGGGCCATCAAGCATCAAGACCAATGTGTTCTTCAGATAGTGTCCACCTTTAAGGCTGCTTCCCAGTCTACGTCTCTCTACCAGCAATGTTCTGCTCTACGCTCATGTCTCCTCCGTGTCCATGGTTTCGCCCACTTTTTTGCCCTCTCCTCCCCCTTGGGTTCCTTCCGTAGTTCTGCTGAGGTTGTCAATACAGTCTGGGACTGTTTTGCCCTCGGGACTCGGCGACTCCTCTGTGCTACCTCTTCAACCTCCTCCCCGGTCCCATCACCCCTATCGACATAGAGTGTAACGCCACCACTGGCGTTAGTCCGACTTGGACACGAAAGGGCGTTCACGACTTAGCGGAATATTTCGTCAAGGTCACGTGACCTGATCACGGGATACACGGCGTTTACTGGCACGTGATCCGAGCGCACACTAGGGCAAGTCGTGCCACTAGGTAGTCCGATAATCGATAAAGACAACTTGCTCGGAACGAGACAAGCGAAGCACACGTAAAGAGATGAGGAAGAGTGGTGAATTGAAGAAGACCAAGATGGCGAATCTTGGTCTCTCTAGGCTACCATTTATACATATACGAGGCAGTTTTAAAACTCCTCTCCAATCCTATACGACGAATAGCTAAAGTAGCTCGAACCCTACTATCGCTATCCTAGTGTTGACTCATGCCCTGATGGCATGTGATTGTGCTACGCGCTGACTGATCTTCTGTCCATGACTCATTACTACTTACTATCGTGGTCATATCCGTTTAGTAAGCGTCCATTTCCCGCGGTCGTGACATCACCCCCTTTTCAGCCGCGACGTCCACGGCGCCGAGTAGGGCCGATACCTCCCGTCCAGGCCTCCTGTCTCTCCGTAACCCGATCCAACACATTAGCCATCTCGAGGCGGAACTTACAGCGGGTGAGTTCCGCCTGCACCCCTCCAAGTGCCTGTGCTAGGGCGTGAAGCCTCTGCTCCATCCGCTCGGCCTCGTGTCGGTAGGCGCGGAAGCGGGTCACCTCCGCCTTGAGCCCCACGTCCCTTAACTCGTTCAACGCCCGGTCCATTCGGTGCTGGTTGCTGTGCCCGCCGACGAGGGCGTACAGGTCTTCGGGGGCGTAGTGGGGCTTGCCCGCTTCGCGTACCTGTGGCTCCGCGTACAAAGGTCGGCTGTAGACCTTGTCGCTGTCGTCGACGAGGCCGAGTACCAGGGGGTCGGGACCGGCAACTACCTGCACGAAGGTTGCCTGGCGCGTTACTCCCTGTGCATCGGTGATGGGGTAATGGACGAAGTCGTCCCCTCGATTGTGTTTGTAGCCGTGAGGTGCGGCGCGGGTGTTGCCGCCCAGATAGCGGAGGCGGACGGCGGGTAGGGTTTGAGTTTCGGTGTCGACGACGACTCCGGCGCGATACAGGGGTCGCCCGGTGGTGTCACAGGCGTACGGAGTTTCACGGGGGTCGTCAGAATCGGTGGCCGTGATCAGATAGGGTTGCTCAACTGGGTACCATTCCCTCAGTGATCCCTCTACTGCTTCGTAAACTGCCCTTTCAGCATCTCGATGTGCTGTCTGCGTCGGATGAGGAGGGATGCCCTGCGCGCCGCTGCCCTCGCTAGCTGCTCCTGCCGCCACTGCTCCGCGGGCGGTCTCCAGGGTCGGTTCTTCATCCACTCCTGCCACCGCAGCGTGGCTGGCGTCTTCTTCTTCTTCTCGCTGCTCGACTCGGACTGGGAGAGGTCGAAGTGGGGGACTCGCAAAGAGCCCGACAGCTGCGCGAAGCCGAGTAATCTCGGCCTCCGTGTACGGCGCGGTGTTGAGGCGGTCTCCCCGGCTGTTGGTGAGCCAGTAGGTGGCGGGTTGGTCGGGTTCTTCGACGTCGGTGATGGACTGCGCGTGGGTGAGGGCCTCTCGGAGTTCTTCATGGGTGAGGCTGTCGATGAGGCGAGCAGCGAGAGGGGCGGTAGAGGTGGTAGTGGAAAAGGACATTGCTGGTTGAGTAGAGAATCCAGTGTGGGTGAATGGGGTTGACTTAGCGTCGTTCATCCGGTTTATATGTATCCTGGCGGCGGTTGAATTTTGTTCGTACTCCGCTATGGCTTCATCAGCGAATATGTCATTCTTGTTGACCCACTGGTTCTCCGAGTCCGGGTATCCCTTCCATTTCACGAGGTATTGCAACTTTTTGCTCCGGCCGAATCGTCTGGAGTCTAGAATGCGCTCCACTTCATACTCCTCTTCCCCATCCACTAGATCCGGTGGTGGGCGTTGGAAGTTTTCCCCATGTAGGGGTGTCTCGCGATAAGGCGTGAGTAAATCGATGTGGAATACGGGATGAATATTCCACTGCGTGGGAAGTTCCAATTGATAATTGACCGGTGACAGGACGCGCGTGATTTTGAATGGGCCATGCCGTCGTGCCGCTAGCTTGGCAGTTGGTTGATTGGTTCGTAGATGCCGCCCTTCTAGCCATACTTGGTCCCCGACTTGATACTTGGGTGTGTTCCGATGCTTGACCCATAGTGATTGTGCCTTTTTGATGAGATTCTGGGCTTCTTTTCGTGCGTCTCGGAACTGTTGGAGTCTTGTGAGTACCTGTGGGATGGGCGACGGTTTATCGATCCAATCAGCGCGGGGGTCGTATCCCATCAGAAGCGAGAATGGAGACTTCCTTGTTGCCTCGTGGGGCCAGTTGTTATGCGCGAACTCTGCCATTGGTAGGAATCGCGCCCAGTTATCTTGACGCTCGTTGGTCCAGAACCGTAGGTATTGTTCTAGCCACTGATTGGTACGTTCTGATTGTCCATCCGTTCGGGGGTGATAAGCCGTGGAGATGTTTTGGTGGATGCCGAGGATTCGGCACAATTCGCGTGTGAATTTTGATGCGAATCTCGGGTCGCGGTCGCTGATAATTTTCGCGGGTAATCCGAATCTCCGAAACACATGAGTGACGTACAGCGCAGCGGTTTCTTCCGCGGATATTTCTTCGTTGCAGGGGATGAACACTGATGCTTTGGTGCAGTCGTGGTCAGTTACGGTGAGGATTGAGTCGTGTCCCTGTGATTCCGGCAGTTTAGTGATGAAGTCAAGAGCGATGACTTCAAATGGCTTAGCGTCGGGTGTCGGCGTGATGGGTATTAGTGGGGCTCGCGTCGGGCGGTTGTTAACCTTGTGGCGTTGACATTCCGCACAACCTTGAACGTACTCCGTTATTTGTTTCAGCATATTCGGCCACCAGTGACTTCGCTCTATGATTCTCGCCGTTCGCTTGATTCCTGGGTGGCCGTAGACTGGGGGGTCATGGTGGTTGGCGATGATGGTGCGGATTTCTTCTGGTCCTCCGGTGATTACTCGTGCGCCCTGGTGGTACCAAGTTCCATTGACTTTCTTGAGTTTGTGTGGGTCTACCCAGGGTCGTAGAATATCTTCGTTTTGTTCGTGGGTCTCCGGCGATTGCGTGGTGATGGTTCGCACGAATACTTTTTCGGGTAGGACGACGACTCCTTCATTGTCGTGTTCTCCTCGGTCGTAGTCGGGTCTTCGTGATAGCGCGTCCGCACGACCGTTGTTGGTCCCTTTGATGTGATGGATCTCGAAGTCGTATTCCATGAGTTCCAAGACTTCTCGGGCTACGCGACGACTTATCTTCTGCGGTGTTTTCCAGTGCGTGAGGTTGAGGTGGTCCGAGAAGATTTTAATTTTGTGGGGGGATCCTGCTAGGAATGGCCTCCAGTGTCGTAGTGCCTTGACGATCGCTAGGAGTTCCAGGTCGTAAATGTCGTAGTTGCGCTCTGCTTCGTTTAGGGTGGCCGAGAAGTAGCCGAGTGGGTGTCTCTTTCCGTCTTGCTTCTTCTGAAGGAGTACTGCACCTACTGCGTATCCTGACGCGTCTACTTCGAGTTCAAACTGGTCGGTGAGTGTGGGGTGTGCGAGTACGGGTTCGCTGGTGACTAGGCGTTTGAGGGTTTGGAATGCGGTTTCTTCGTCCTTGCCCCATGTCCATTCCGCGTCCTTGCGTGTGAGTTTGTTGAGGGCTCGTGCGTACGTGGCGAAACCGCGGATGAAGAGGCGGTAAAAATTGCAGAAGCCCAGAAAGGAGCGTACGTCTCGTACCTTTGTAGGTGTGGGCCAGTCGCGTATGCCAGCAATTTTTACGGGGTCCATGCGAGTCACCCCCTTTTCAAGAATTACCCCCAGGTAATCCATTCGCGGTTGGTGGAATGTGCATTTGGACGGTTTGAAGTATAGGTCGTGGTCGAGTGCTACTTGGAGTACGGCGCAGACGGCATCTATATGCGCTTGAAGCCCGACGTGTTCGAGGGTAGCGATGCCAATGTCGTCCATGTATACTCGGATAATTGTTCCCATTGCTGCAAAGACTCGGATCGTGTCGCCTAGGATGTCATTCATCATGTTCTGGAACGTTGCCGGTGAGTTTGTAAGTCCGAAGTACATGACGAGGGGTTCGAAGAGGCCGTATTTTGTCTTAAATGCCGCCTTGTATTCATCGCCTTCCTTGATGCGTATGTTGTTGTACCCCCAGCGAACATCAAGTTTCGTGAATATGTGTCCGTTCCCCAGGTCGTTGATGAGTTCTGACATGAGGGGTAGTGGATATTGGTTACGCACGGTGCAGGCATTGATTCTTCGGTAGTCCTGTACGGGTCTTAACTTGCCATCCTTTTTTTTGATGAAGAAGAATGACGATGCATAAGGGGATTTCGATGGGCGGATGTACCCTAATTTGAGTTGTTCATCTAACCATTCGCGTAGTTGTCCGTCTTCGTCTTGTGACATCGGGTAGACTTTACAGTCGATGCTGGGGGGTGTGCCGGGTTTGAAGTCAATTGCGTGGTCCCAGGGCCGCGAGGGTGGGAAACGGTGGGACGCCTCTTCGCTGAAGATCTTTGCGAATCGTTGGTATGGTTCGGGGAGGGCTTCTATGACGGTGTTTTGATTAGCTGCAATGGCTAGTTCGGTGGCTGTGGTACGTATCTGGCATTCCTCTTCGAGTTCTCGGACGATGTCCTCGGCTTCGTCTTGAGTTATTGTACAGGCGATGGTGGTTTGCGCTTCTGTGGGGTTGATTGAGCGAAGCACTACTGGGAGTGCCCCTTCGTGGATGGTGGCGTGTGCCCAGCTGATAGTTGGTTCGTAGGTCGCTAGCCAGGGATATCCAAGGACGAGATCTTCGTTTCCTATGTCGGTGACGAGGAATCTCATGGTCTTAGAGATGTTTTTGGTCTGGACGTCTAGATCAATAAAGTGCGTAATAGACCCAGCTTTATTTTCTGTATTATCGATGTTCCAGATCTTCTTTGGTTTTTCGAGGGTTTGTAGCCCAAGGCCCATGCGTTTAGCGAATGCGGGTCTTATAAAGTTGTCGGTGGCTCCGGAGTCGACGAGCCCTTTAATGTCGGCCATAGAGTAATTTGTACGAATCGATACTGGAATTCGGAGCGAACGGTAGCGAGTCATGATTACAGAATTACAATTGACTGCCCTCACCCAGGCCGATGGGTTCAGGCGTCCTGAAAACCCTCTTGGGTCCAGAGATCTTTGAATACGAGGTCCTTGACCTCGTCACTAGCCCCCCTCAGTGTTTCCATCCACCCTTTGGCTTGTTCTTCGGCCGTGGTTTCTGTGCGGCGTACGGTTGCGGGTTCTTGGTAGTAGTCGGTTTCCGTGTTGCGACTCGTGCTTGCGCGTGGTTGGAATTGTTGTCTGGGCTTTCTGGGACGTGTACAGTCTCGTGAGAAGTGGCCCGGATTATTGCAGTTATAGCAGATCACTTCCCTCATTTCGCGGCGTGATCCGCTTCCTCGATTCTGCCCGTTTCGTGGGGGGAACGGTGGTCGTGGGTTGCTTCGGTTCGGATCTCCTACTTCTGCGAGGCGTGCGCGAGTCCGATCTGCCGATGTGTCCATAGCGTTTGGGTCGTAGCGTGGTGGTGGGAATCTGGGTGGTGCCCACTGTGGGGCGTATCCTCGGTTTTGTTGAGGTCTGGGCGTCTGGAGGTTGCGTGGGGTGGCGTTGATCCCTAGGCGTGCACGTAGGTGAATGTATTGCTTTTGCCTTCGGAGTGCTGCTTCCTTCCATTCATTGAAGGTCTGGGGATCGTCCAGTTCGTAGATTTTTGTGAACAGGGCTCGTGGAAGTCCCGCCGTGAATCGGTCCAAGGTTTGGCGGTCGTTGAGACGATAATCAGCTTTCCGTGCTAACTGTTCAAAATTTGTGACGTACGAGTCAATGTCGTCGCCAATCATCTTGAATCCCTTCGCCAGTGTGGCCTGTGCTTGTTCCTGTTCGAGTACATTTGAGAAACGGTCGGAGAATCCCGCCGTTAAGGTGTCCCATAGGAATGGGTCATATCGGCTGCGTCCTTGGTGTAACTCGTTGTTGAGCCACTGGAGAAATCCGAGCGTCCAGTTGGATACTCGTGGGCCTTTGATGAAGCCTAAAAACAGTAGGCATCGCCGGTAGACGTTGGTCATAATTGGCGCTTCTGAATTTTGTCCCCAGTATATATGCCATTGCGTGAGGAATGATTCGTACTCATCTCGATTCCCATCAAATATGGTCGGGGTTTCTCCTACTAACTTGTCTGATCCGTGTGGGGCTCCCAGCGCTGGCCCTGCTGCTGGCGGCGGTAGGGGTGGTGGTCCTCCTCCGAAGGGGTCTCCTCCTCCTCCTCCTCCGAATTGAGGTTGTCTTCCTCTATGTGGCGGTTGTCCGTCCCCTGGTGGTCCTTGACCAAAGGGTCCTCCACGTCTTCTGGGCGGTGGGGGTCCTCCTGCGCCTGGTGGTGGGTCGGGGACATCTGGTCCCACTGCTCTGAAGATGGCCGCGTCGTCTGCGGTCATGCGGTGTCCCGTCGTTGGGTTGATAGGGCGTAGGTAGGATTCTGCTTCTTCGGTGATTCTTCTGGCTTCCTCGAGGGCTAAGTCTTCTTGGGTGATTGTTGCTGTTGCCATGTCTGCGGGTGGGCGTATTTCGATGTTTTCGGGTTCGTTGATACGTAGGGACTCAGCTGTCTGTATTATCTCCCCTACTTCGGACTCTTCGTTGTCGTCGGATTCTTCGTCGTCTCCGCTGGTTTCGGATGGTGCAGGGGTTCTTGGCTCAGATGTGCTGGGTTCTTGTTCTGGTTGCCCGTCGATGCGTCCCCACTCTTCGCGTGTGGGCAGGTTTCTGGAGTCGATATCGCAGTTGTAGTTTCTTCCTGCGGGGCGCACTGCGTCGTAGCGGTTGTCTATGGGGTTCCAAGTGATCTCGACCCAACACAGGTGATCGAAATTGAACTCAACGGGGCGGTATCGGGTTGGGCCCGATGCAAAGTCTACGAAGTATCCGGTTTCTCCTCTGTACTCTCTCCACCTGGCGGCTCCTAGGAACTGTGTCGGTACGTTGCGGTCTCCTCGTCGTTCGAGGGAGTAGGTCTGAAAATCTCTCCACTGGTCTCGAGTTGTGAACGCCACGTTGAAGGATCTTGGTCTTAATGTAACGCCACCACTGGCGTTAGTCCGACTTGGACACGAAAGGGCGTTCACGACTTAGCGGAATATTTCGTCAAGGTCACGTGACCTGATCACGGGATACACGGCGTTTACTGGCACGTGATCCGAGCGCACACTAGGGCAAGTCGTGCCACTAGGTAGTCCGATAATCGATAAAGACGACTTGCTCGGAACGAGACAAGCGAAGCACACGTAAAGAGATGAGGAAGAGTGGTGAATTGAAGAAGACCAAGATGGCGAATCTTGGTCTCTCTAGGCTACCATTTATACATATACGAGGCAGTTTTAAAACTCCTCTCCAATCCTATACGACGAATAGCTAAAGTAGCTCGAACCCTACTATCGCTATCCTAGTGTTGACTCATGCCCTGATGGCATGTGATTGTGCTACGCGCTGACTGATCTTCTGTCCATGACTCATTACTACTTACTATCGTGGTCATATCCGTTTAGTAAGCGTCCATTTCCCGCGGTCGTGACATAGAGACCGATCCCCGGTCTGTTGAGATCGACAACAAACGCACTAAGAAGCGCGCCATTGCCCTTTTCGCCATTCAGGTTGAGCAACTAAACCACGGTGAGCAGTTCACAGCACTGCCCATGCTTGCTGCCAGTGGGTTCTCCGATGGCGCACACCTCACCCCCTTCCTGACACTCAGAGTGGCTGGCGCAGTAGTGGGCACACATTTCCTCCCTACACTGGCACTCTCCCGCAAGTTTCCGGTCACCCTTGCCATCATTGCTAATAGTGCCCCTGATACCTTGACCCTAGCATGGCACTATGGTGCCACAATGGACAACAGCCAGGACATGTTTAAAAATTAATCATTGTGCGTAGCTTGATAGGAGATTAATAAAAGGGGATTAGGATATAAGACGAAGATAATAGAGTAAGAGAACAATAAGGAAGATAAGAAGAAAGAAGATAATCATAATGATCTGATCGATCTGGTAATACCACGTGTTCTTTATAATAAATTCCAGGGCCTTATAATCACTTATAATGCAACTGACAGATCTGACAAGCGAATTATAAAGTCGCTTATAAGAAATCCACGATCCCTTAGATGACTTGTAAGGTTTGGGTGACATTATATCACATTATGTCATTATAATATATTATAAACCCCCTCCCGAATTTTCCGACATAGTTCGAGACACCTTGAATTGACCTGTCATTTCAAGAGGACCCTCCTCGACGACAAAGTCAGGATAGTCATGAGAACAGTAGTGCTGTGGCTTTCTGCGACCGGAGAGCATTATCAACCTGGAGAATGGTAGACGCAATTCTCACTCGAGCACGAAACTATTTCGGTGTACAGTGAGTAGCTCCTTCACTCACTATGACTCCTACTTTCCCATATTCCTATGGGACAAGCGAGTCCATCTGGTAGGTTCCTGACCATGATTCAAAGTCCTCACCTGTCCATTTGTCCTTACTTATTGTGGTAGGTCGAGCTGTCGAGCTGGCAGCTGAATTGAGCACGAGCGCTTTCAAATTGCAACACCAGCTGAGATGACACCGTTGGCCGACTCATCTGCATTTGCCACCTCCGCCTTGACCTCCGCATACGTATTCTCTGAAGGTTATTTACAGCTCCTTACAGTAATTATTACGTGGGGTTAATCGCATGACTGGACCGAACAATGCCTGTAGGCTGTCGCGCGACGAGTTACAGGCGCCCACGCATTCACAGAACTGTATCATAAATTCGAACGACATGCTGTCACCGTCCACAAGAGGGGCCGAGCGCCAATCTCCAATTGCTCCCCAACTTCGCAACGGCATCACCACCCTGATTCCTTCCCCCCTCCCGTCTGTAGCTACAGTAGCTCTTCTGTATTACCTTGATGGCGCTTCTTCGCGCCGTCGTCCTCTCTTTGTTCGCCGTCCACTCCTTAGCTGATCTCAATATCGGGTTTTCCTCCTATGCCAATGATTTTATCGAGCCAAGTTACATTCTGGGAAAAAATTGGAACGCCACAACCGCCGTCGCTCAAGAGTCAATCATCCAGTGGGCAGACTCGCTCGCTGCCCAGGGCCCGTGGTGTGCGTGCATTCCCTTCCTTTTTCTCTCCCTTAAGATTAATTGTGCCCTTCTTCCTCTTGGTCTAGCTGTCACAACTTCAAAGCCCTTTCTTGCGCCATCAAATAATACACACGATTATCTTAGTTGGTCACCATAGTGAGTTTGCCTCAAAAGTTCACATCCATTGACCTCTATTTGCTTACTTGGCATACCTCAGCTGGTGGCCGAACTGCTCCGGCGTGGGCAACACCACAGAACTGACACCACAACAAAGTACCTAAATCTCTCGTATGACCCCTGCTTGCTCACTGTCGTTTTTCTGCTCCGTGCCTAGTTTGGGTCACATGTCCATACGTCCCGCGCGATGGTGTGTTCAATCCGGATTACCGCACGGTCAACAACACGGGCGCCTTCTCCGCCCTGGCCGATGCGGTTCTATACAATGCCCTCGCCTGGAAGATCAATGGCTCGTCCGTGTACTCTGCGAACGTCGCAAGCTTGATCAACACCTGGTTCCTCGCGCCAGACACATACATGAGCCCGAACCTCAACTACGCTCAGGTGGTGCGCGGGCCAGGTGCTAACATCGGCACGCACACCGGTGTGCTCGACCTCAAGTGTATGACGAAAGTCGTCAGTGCAGTGCTCGTGCTACGTACAGGGAAGGCACCCGAGTGGACGGACACGATCGACACGGGGCTCGTCAACTGGACAACGACGTACATTGGATGGCTCACGAGCAACAAGATTGCGCTAGAGGAGGCCGCAGCAACAAAGTGAGTCACTTCTTCGCATAAAGCCAGAACTGTGTCCTGACTGTCGGCAGCAATCATGGGTCGTATTATTATAACCAGCTCGCCTCGCTGCAAATCCTCGTTAACGACCTTACGGGCGCCAATGCGACGCTACATAAGTACTTTTCTACGCTGTACCAAAATCAGGTTGACGCCAGTGGCGAGCAAGTGCGTATGCTACTTTAGAACAAACTACATTTACTTCTGACACGCACTCCCCAGCCTCTTGAGGCGGCGCGGACGCGGCCATATCACTACCGGTCATACAACCTCGCCGCGATGATCGTAAGCCCTCTCGAACATGCCCGTCCCTAGTTCCATCCACTAATTAGGAGCAACATTGCCCATCCAGACCAACGCGCGCCTCGCCACGTACGTCGGCTTTAACGCCTGGAACCTGACCACTTCCGCCGGAGGCTCGATCAAAGCCGCACTCGATTTCACGATGACCGTTCCGCCGAAAGACGAACTCGCGTCCGAGCTCTTCCCCAGCGTCGCGGCCGGTGCGGCGGTGTACGGCGACCCGCAGGGCACGTACGCGGCGTTCCTTTCCCGCTCGGAGGAAGGCTACCCCGCTGAGCCGTGGTTCTTCTGGGACCAGCCGCTTAGCGACTCGGGCTGGGTGCGCGCGCATGCGGGCAGCGCCGGCGCTGCGACGCCGTCTGGGACCGGCGCTGCGGCCTCCGCTGCGTCGAGTGCCGGCGCGGGCGCTAACAAGAACGCGAGTGCCCGTACGCGAATCCTACTCGGCACCCCTGGCGAGCTGCTTCTTGGGGCGGCGATCATAGTTCTGATACATGTGCTTCTCTTCGCGTGATCCGCACATTGCTTCATTATGTTCTTTCTGGCCTTGTCATTGCTATTATTCCCCTGGTATGTTTGACACGTGGACCTTATGTGTGTGAACACTTGCGACGTTCCCTGCTTTGTTTAATCTGTTATATAATATCTTGCAAGACGAGTCAGTGAACTATCCTCGGTGTGCACCTGAAGCTGGTCCACCTGTTACCCCTTACTGATTGCCGTGATGTCTGATCCCTATCTACGCGTCGCCGTTCTGGCCGTACAGTTGGCCCTTGGTTGGGCCCGGCCCGCCTCTTGCCACTCTGCACATCGGAAGAGCACTGGAAGAGCAAACTTGAACAAGGGGCATGACTCGGACTGATCTGATCAACACCAAAGTTTCAATCTCAAGCTTCTTCATACCGCAAAATTTAACTCGCAAAATTAAACATCTAGAGACGGTCATGTTAGGTGGAGTGCTGATGTAATAGCCAAGATTGGGATACGACTCCCTTGACGTCTCCAGTGTTGATTTAGAGTGGTATTGGTACCCAAGTTGGTACCACAAGTAGACTGTATTACCACTGTACTATGGCAGCGAATCGTTTTATCCCGAGACTGTAGAATATTGGCCCTTGAACTGGCCTCAATACCTTATACCTTAAATCCCCATTGAAATTTCATTCATGGAAAACCTTGTGGAAAACTTACTTACTGACAACGGAAAGTGACTCCCCAAGAGTGGAAAGGAGGGAAAGCGTCGCGTTCGACTCACGCGTCGCGTTGCGTCTCATCATGCACACCAAGATCAAGCACAGCGCGGCGGTCGAGGAGTCGCGCGGTACTACGCCAAGCGTTGTGCTCCGTCGTGAGGATGTCGGCGCGGATAAGCGGTGTCCTTGCCTGGTGCACCATGTTCAATGCGTTTGCGTGGGGGAAAGGTCTCGCTCAATTATCAGCAGACTGGACAAGCGTCTCCTTGTCTACACATAATCGAAATGGCCTTCGCGGAGAGGCCTGGCATGCAAAAGATGCTCGGATTCGTCCGTCGACATACAGTACGGTACAAGGTACAGTATCCCGGGCGCTTGAGGAAGTCTTGAAGAGCGTCCGCCTCCTGCAGGACGAGGTCCCCGACTCGCTCGTCTCTGGAGGCTCTCGTGATTATGTCAGTGACGGCGCGCGCCCGCCTTACTAGCAAAGGTGACATGGACAGGTCGGGTCTGAGTGACTGCGCTCGGGGACAGCGGTACATACGTGTGTCCGAAAAAGGCCCATGTCCAGCCAAATCCGAATGCTCACGGCGAAGTTGCGTATCGCGGAGAGGTCGGCACATTGAAAGAGGCGGCGGATCGCGACATGAAACGAAGTCAGATCGGAGGTTACTGTAGCAGGCGCATAGTATATAAGTTAGTTAACCCATTGCGTGACCAAGACCCTGTCCAAGACCCTCATTTTGACGACAACAATGGGAACAGTTGCGAGCTAATGAGCAATTGTACTGCGGCCTTCTGCGATAGGAGAGCATTGCACCCCTGATTGCACCACTGGCAACCGAGACGACGGAAGACGCGAACAATGATTTTCATTTGCCAACTCCTTGGCCAACTCCGAGTCTCAGCCTACGTGGGAGCTCAGTCGGGCTTGCTACCCGAATTGATCGGGCCTGACAAGCGCTTGCAAATCATGATGGCCCTCTATCACTCCCAGTGTCATTACTGTACGTGGCGTGGAAGCATAACTGCATTGCAACAATACAGTATAACTGACAGGCTGCGGGGTACGCTTGGGGACACGAGCACGGAGGCGCCAACGCATACTGTATATCGTAAATCCGGACTCAGTACCACGCTGTCACCGAGTCCGTGAGAGGTACAGCGCCAAACTCCAATTCGCTCGCTCTCGGGCTATCCCACCCCGCAACGGCACCACACCCCTCACTTCCTTCCCCATCCCACCTGTAGCTAGCTCCTCTGTATCACTCTGATGGCGCTTCTTTGCGCCATCGTCCTCTCTTTTCTCACTGTCCGCTCCTTAGCTGATGATCTCAGCGTGGGGTTTTCCCCCTACGATAATGACTTTATCGAGCCAAGCTACATTTTGGGAAACAACTGGAACACAACGACCGTCGTCGCCCAAGAGGCAATTGTCCAGTGGGCAGACTCGCTCGCTGCCCAGGGCCCGTGGTGTGCGTGCGTTCCCTTCCCTTTTCTCTTCCTTGGGATTAATTGCACCTTCTTGCTCCTGGTCTAGCTGTCACGACTTCCAAGGCTTTTCTTGCACCATCAAACAATACACACGATTATCTTAGTTGGGCACCATAGTGCGTTCGACTCAAACCATTGACTTCAATTTGTTCACTTGGCATAACTTAGCTGGTGGCCGAACTGCTCCGGCGTAGGCAACACCACAGAACTGACACCACAACAAAGTACCTAAATTTTTCGTATGATTAACCCCCCTGTTTTCTCACTACCGTTTTTCTGCCCCGTGCCTAGTCTGGGTCACATGTCCATACGTCCCTCGCGACGGTGAGTTCAACCCGGACTTCCGCACGGTTAACAACACGGGCGCCTTTACCGCTATGTCCGATGCGATTTTCTCCAATGCGCTGGCCTGGGCGATCAATGGCTCGTCCGTGTACTCTGCGAACGTCGCAAACTGGATCAATACCTGGTTCCTCGCGCCTGACACATACATGAGCCCGAACCTCAACTACGCTCAGGTGGTGCGCGGGCCAGGTGCTAACACCGGCACGCACACCGGTGTGCTCGACCTCAAGTGTATGACGAAAGTTGTCAATGCCGTGCTCGTGCTACGTACAGGGAAGGCACCCGAGTGGACGGATACGATCGACACGGGGCTCGTCAACTGGACAACGACGTATATCGGATGGCTCACAAGCAACAAGATCGCGTTAGAGGAAGCTGCTTCAGCAAAGTGCGTCGCTTCTTCGCGCATCTCCAGAACTGCATCCTGACTGTCCCTTGATGTCCGGCAGCAATCATGGGACGTTCTATTATAACCAGCTCGCGGCACTGCAAATCCTCGTGAACGACCTTGCGGGAGCCAATGCAACGCTACATAAGTACTTCTCTACGCTGTACCAACATCAGGTTCTCGCCAGTGGCGAACAAGTGCGTATACTACGTTAGCCCAAACTTCACTCACTTCTGACATGCACTGCCCAGCCTTTTGAGGCGGAGCGGACGCGGCCGTTTCACTACCGGTCGTACAACCTAGCCTCGATGATCGTAAGCCCGCAGTCTTCGAGCTCGCCCTGCTGTCCCTAATCTTCGCCCATCCAGACCAACGCTCGCCTTGCCGCGCACATCGGGTTTAACGCGTGGAACCTGACCACTTCCACTGGAGGCTCGATCAAAGCTGCGATCGATTTTACCATGACCGTCCCGCCGAAGGACGAGCCCGCGTCCGAGCTCTTCCCCAGCGTCGGCGCCGGCGCGGCGGTGTATGGCGACCCGCAAGGGAAGTACGCGGCGTTCCTCTCTCGCTCGCAGGAGGACTACCCCTCCCAGCCATGGTTCTTCTGGGATCAGCCGCTCAGCGACTCTGGCTGGGTGCGCACGCATGCAACGTCATCTGGGACCGGCACCGCGGCTGCACCTACGTCGAGCGCAGGCACGAGCAAGAACGCGGGTGCCCGCACGCGGGTCCTACTCGACACCCCTGGCGAGCTGCTCCTTGGGGTGGCGATCATGATTCTGATCCACATCTTTCTCTTCGCGTGATCCGCGTATTGCTTCTTTTCGTTCTGTCTGGTGTTGTCTGTCATTGCTATTATTCCCCCGGTACGTTCGGCGTGTGGACCTTATGTGTGTGAACACTTGTGTGTAGGCGACGTTCCTTGCTTTCAGCTTTTGTTTATAGCCTGTTATATAATGTCTTGCAAGTCAGTAAAGGACGCTCGGTGAGCACCTGAGGCTGGTCCACCTGTTACCCCCTACCGGTTGCCGCAGATCTTTGTCTGCGTATCGCCGTTCTGGCCGAGTTGTGCTTAGCCCAACTGCCAACTACCTACCTCCTTACATTAGAAGAGCATCAAGGGGCGTGACTGATTCAAGCCGGATCATCAGTCTCCAAGCTCTAATAATTCACAGACGACAACTCGGCAACTGTGAGAACCAACAGAGATATAAAATCACATGTACTCTTGAAGAGAAATTCGGCATCCCGACTCTAACCGGGTCATGGTCCGGCGTATCAGGATGATCAAGGTCTAGGGCGCAACACGGGTCGAATTCCCCTCTCGCCACCAAGCACATGATAGATCCAACGTGTACCGCTAAACATTGTGAATATCGTACTTTCCAGACGAAAAATCTGTTACAACTTGACGCCAGACCTCTGGGGACACGAGCTATGCCGCCTTGGGATGACCGTCGCGGTCTTCGTGGCACATGTCAATCAATGCAAGTGTCCACATCCACATGGCCCAAGACGGGGTATTAGTGAGTATTGGGTGTCAATGGCTCAGGCTTCGCCCAACATGTGTCGGTCCGTGACGCTCCAAATAATCTTACCAAGATAAGGTATGTTTCACCTTGCTGATCCCAGCGCGTGTGTTGATACGCAGAACCCAATGCAATGGCGTGATGAGTCCAGATCGCCGATAGTTAGGAAGTGTGTCGTCGTTTTCTTTCTCCCGATCATCGCGCGCCACAGGCATCCAGTCCCTGGCCCTGGCTCCTATGGCTCGAGTCTGCTCGTGCCATAGGTTAGGCTGTTGACGATCAGAAGAACAAGAATTCCTCGGGGGCGATTATACCGCAACACTTGACTGAAGGGGACCTCCTCGGAGCTGCCGTCTGCATTGCCAGCGGCGCTACGAGCACGTTGCTCTTGTCTTTTTGTCTCTCGCGTCCTCCACGCCCGCTCCAAGATGCCAAACTCTCTCCATTTAATCACCACCCTCTCCATATCCCGAGGGACGCCCAGCCAGTGCTTTCAGTGACAGTAGTAGCATCCTTTGTCTCCACAGGTGGAGTCGGCCACGCCTGACAATGCCCCAGTAAAACGAGACGGTGATACCAGAGAGAGAGCAATCCCGAATTAGGTAGTGCCCGACGTTGGTTCTCCATTTGGTTCTCTTCCTCCCCACGCGATGGATCCAACTGTCTCGTGCGCCAGCGTCAAGAGAAATTTCTTGAACCCGTCTATTTGTGCTCACTCATGTGCCCTGTGGCCCGGGTAAGTTGGAGCCCATTACCCCAATTCAGGTTCTTCGGATCGACCCTTTCTGCTCGTCGTGGCACCCAGCCATCATTCAAGCGCCGGGGAGAGGGCAGGTGACGACAGGTCGCAGATGCGGACTCAGATTTTTGACGTCGTGGACTCCGATTTCGCCGGCCACGGTACGCCGGAGTCCGGGAAGCTCCCTGACGCCTTGTCCGAGCTTCGTCCGAGCCCCGGGTTGATCGCCTTCTCGCTAACCCGCCTCGACACCGTCCGGGCTCCGCTTTCTCTTAATTCTACCCTTCCTTTCAGCACGTCACTGAAGGCGCTATCGACGGGGAACTGAACCGGCATCTTTGGCGGCGGCAGTACGGTTGTCGGTGACTATATAGAATCTGGACCGGAGGTCACAGTCGTGTCGGTTAGTAGATGGGAAGGGGAAAGTTGTACCAGGAGAGAGTTCCTCGGAGTCGTGGTGAAGAAAAGCCGCGGAGAATGGGATTTGTTTCACGATGGGGGCATTTTGAGAACTCGGATCCATGATGGGTGAGCCCCGTGCGCTATGTCGCGTGACCTGCGAACAACCCCGGGCCCGGATGGACGGGTATATAGCACGACTATCCTCTTAACCCTCAACGCGTCCGTTTCGAGGCACAAAGGAATCTTGAGTTGCTGGTCTTGCTGCTTCCCGGTAGCCGAACAGTTGGACCATTGATTTGCACGGCTGTACTTGTGACCTTATCGATGAAAAGGTGTACCCATTGTAGCTGACATGCCAGTTGTGCCAATGATCCTGAACGTTCGAGGATTCACCAGGGTCAGCACAACCCTTGATTGCGATCAAAGACCGCTCGGGCTTTCCTCGCTGCTAGTGCTATCCGTTTGGGGGACTTTGTGTGCGCGCCGACGACGTCATAACTAAGAGCAGTTTTACTGTATACGGCAATCACAATATCTCGAAGGACGACAGATGTGCGCTATACTCGGCAAAGATAATCCTTTGCAATGACGTCGTTCAGTTGCAGGTTGTTCGCTGGCAACAGCGAAGCCTCAGGCTAGTCTCTGCCACGTCGATTTTCTTTCCCACGCTCGGGTCGTACTACCGTACGTTACTGTGGTGGTGCCAACCCCAATATCCCGAAGCCTGGGGGCTCAGAGTGGAAAGGCAGATGCTGCACGGAGGAAATGTCACCCGATTGCCGCCGGGGCATCCCCATCGGCCTTATGTTCCCTACCTTTCCCTCATGTCTGCATTAGAAGATCCATGGGGAACACGGCGTCACCTCGCTCACCGACCCGGCCGTCACCGCGCGCTACTCTACTGTAAGTTAGTACAAATACTCTGATTTACACGATGAGCACCGTCATCGTCGTCATGGTTGTCACGGTGACTTGTAGATCTCACTTCAAACCCCCTTTTCTTTGATTTCTAGAAATATCGATGGGGGGCGTCCTCGTGTTGATGAGTTTATGACGACAGCGCTCTTGGTGATTCCATTATAAGTCGACCATCTATTCTACTGGAGGGCTGTGTGCATGCATGCAAACGCATGGGGCTGACACATCGGCTCAGCTGACCTTGTGAAGAGTCGGACTGCCTGCATCACTGCGACAGATACAGTACGGAAAAGTGATGGCCACTAAAGGTATTTTGATTGGGAAAGGACCAGGGGTAATGGCGAGCGGAGGTGAAGGTGAATGAACGCCTTCCTCAGTATCTGATTGCGATGATAACGTGAAGTAATTCATATGATTGGATAAGAGTAATTAATTGATTGACCCCATCTCCGAACGGACGCCGCGCAGCGGCGCAGGAACGAAGACGGGACGCCACATCCGACGAAAATCCGTGAATGGCTCGGACTGTCACTGAGTTGTCTATTCTGGCTCGTGATAACGATAGTGCAGAGTTTGCTTTCTGAGGATTATGCGGCGGACTTGGGGAGCAGCTTCTTGCACACATGGCCACTCGGAACAGATCGGACCTCGCCAAGAAGCTTTGCTTCGTGTTGTCTCACGAGATATCAGGATGATGGGGTGTGGTTGCCATGAGGCCTTCCTTTTTTTTTTTTTTTTTCACTTCCTTTTGTTTTTATGTGGCGTTGCGACGCAGTGTGCGTACCAGTGATGCCATTATTATTCGTGTATCGTGATGTGCTGTAAGCAAGAAAACAAAGCGTCGTGATGGGGGCGTTTCTAGTAAGTGCGGTGGACACTATGTAGTCGTCGTGATCGAGTGCATTCTTCTAAGTGCTCGAAGGGTATGTTATGGGCCTCTAAATTATCACTATCTATGGGAGAATCCTCCTTCCCCTCCTCGTGGGAGGGGGGCATCAGGGCCAGTTGCCGAATGAAGAACGAGGAAAGAATAGCCTGTTATCGTGCGCAAGTGTGAATGAGCCATGCGCAGAAAGAGAGGATCAAGAGAGAAGCAGACGTACGGGTCATTTGCGCCGGGTATTCCCCTTTGAAAGTTCACGTTCGTCCCAGCTGCGTTGTATTTCTCTCCGCTCAGATCGGCGCCACCAGCGGGCCCGGGAGCCGCTCGAAATTGCGGACAAAGTCGCACTGGCCGCCCGTCTCGGGGCTTTGCGGGAACCGGCGGTACTTCTCGACGGACTTCCACTCCTCCGCGATGAAGCGCAGCGCCGCCGCGCCGTCCTCGACCGCGCCCGACTCGACGAGCCAGCAGCCGACGACGACGCCCGTGCGGCCGATGCCGCCGCGGCAGTGGACGGCGGACGTGCGTCCGCGGCGCGCGTTGTCCCTGAGCACGGCGAGGATCTGGCGCACGTACGACTCGGAGCGCGGCAGGCAGCGGTCGGGGATCGGGAAGGAGTGGTACTCGACGTCCCGCTGCTCGATGCTGCCGACGCGCGCGACGTGTGCGGCCAGGTGCGGGGCGTACGGAGAGAGCTCCCCGCTCTCTGTGAGGTCGATGAACGTCCGCACGCCCGCGCGCAGTAGTAGATCGAGCTTCTGCGAGTGCTGGGCCCGCGTGGGCGTCCAGGGGTACTCGCATGCCACCAGGAGCGGCGTCGCCCAGTATGAGTTGGGGAACGGCCGTGGACGCATGAGGGACGAGCATGAGGAGGAGGAAGGGTCCCGGCTGGCGGACTGCATGCCAGTGGGAGCAGCGGAGGATTCGGCGGAGCAGGACATGGTCATGTTGTGTGGGGTAGTAGTTGGGTAGATGAGTAGATGAGGACGGCCACGGACTTAGGGTGGTAGGCTTATGTACTTTTTGTGAGGGTGAAGAAGAAGAAGAGAGTGGTTGTTTCTAAGTGGAGTCCAGCCCTAAGCGAAACAACGGACGGAGCCTTGAGCAGCACAGCCACAGCGCCTTTGCTCCATTTCATGCCAAGCTCAACAATTGACAGCCACAGCACGCGCATGGACGCACGCATTCAACGTGTCCCTCTGCAGATGTACAGCATCCCTACAAGCATCGGACTCATTCGCACACCGATTATTGTGCGAACACGTTGCTTGGGCACGTTCGCTCTCCACCCAAAAGAACAGACTTTAGCATTTCGAATCGAGAAGCTTCGGTGAGATTGTAGTCAATTCGAGAGCAGCGCGAACCCATCAACCGCTACCCCATTCTATTTTGGCCCATCCGCCCGCCTGATCAACACGACCTGTCCGATATAATACGTGCGTGTGTTCGGAGTGTTCCCCGCATGTCGACGTCGTGGCTGCGCGTGCTGTACAGCGGGGCCGACAGACGGCGACTCGCTACGGCATAGGGTTCCATCGAATTCTATCAGCGGCACCGGCCTTTGCCATTGGGATGTGCTATCGCGGGTCGGCTGCGGCTTTGAGGAGGCTGACAAGTGGAACTGAGAGAGAAGGTCGTGTGCGGCCTGCCAGCACACACATATTCGCTACCGGCAGTCTCCAGATGAAGGAAGATTTTTTTCGGCTAAAGGGGACCATGCGGCCTTGGGTCAGGTAAGTACCACCACTCTCTATATCGCTCCTTTTGCAAAATTGTAACGACAGTTTGCAGTACTCACAATTCAGGAACCATAAAGTACACATACATAACAGGGCGGAATCGAAGGATAATATGAAACGGGAGGCCTCGAGCCTCAACGTCTCAACAACTGGCAGAACCGAGCCTAATGTAGGACTTAGGGCCATGAATCTCCTAGTAAGACAAGTCCTCGGCCTCGGGTCGAACTCGAAGCCACCTGGCCACCTGTCAACGACAAGTCGAGACTTGCTCCTGTCAATCAAAGAGACCAAGGGTCCGTCCCTTCTTTCCCCTTTTCTCGCCCTCCCCCTGGGGCAGTCGAGGCTTGGGTTCGAGGTTTCTCCGCATATACGGCGACGGGTAGTACCTTGCACTAAACGCGTGGAAAAAAATTTGGGTACTACAGGAGGGGATCCCAAACACATAAGAGACCAGTGATGATTTTGCGATCACTCGTGATTTGACATGTTCCCCGGATTCGCAAATAGAGATTGTGGAGATGGCCCTCGGGAGTCGGGCCCTCCGCCGCCATCGATCGTGAAGTGGGCGAGGGGACATAAGTGGCGGTCCCGAGTCCAGTCGTGATCATAGCCCAAGCAAGAGCCCAGGGCAATAAGAATGAAGCGGTAAGGGCAAACAAGATGTGTGGCGTGTTGTTATATGTGGGGGCACAAGCGAAGCGAACAAGAAGCATCGCCGCACGACGCAACAGGGTGCTAATGTTGTGGGGTTCCCAGCGGGATGTCGTTTATTGATTACACAATGAGGGGTATTATTATACATCAACACGGCGACTGTTCCAATGACAACAAGCACGAGAGTGCCAAATGAGTAATAATACAAAAATCACTTGTGTGAGAGAACCCCGAAGACGGCATCGACGTGAACAACGTCGCTCTCGCACCGCACGATGAAAGGTCCCATAGGCACGTCTGGTGAATCGGGGGCCTCAATGTCTTCCGGTGACAGGTCCAAGTATGGGTATCTGTCCGAGACGTCAGAAAAGAGCGCGCGGCGGGGCACCAAAACGAGACGACTGACCGATGGTCTCCCAAGAAGCCACGATGCGGTGCGCAGTTCATCGCCTCGGGGAAGGACCCGCCGGGCGCACGGTAGTCGTCCAGCAGGGTCTGGTAATGGGAGAGCACGGTGCGCATGTTGGCGAGGCTGCGCGGGAGTCTGCGTGGACAACACCCGTCAGTCGTTACGTAATGTGGGGGGGGGCAGACGCAGATACGCACAGATCGCCAAGAAGCCGGTTGACGTCGAGCAGCGTGCACCCGTCCGGGTTACGCACGCTCGCGATGGCGCAGTCGGAATCGGGCCGCAAAAGTGTGATGGACTGTACAGGGGGCGACGTCACGAATGTACACGCGGCACTGGCGTGGCCACAGAGCGGCGCGTACACCTTGCGCCGGCAGTCCGGGTGGGTGGGGAGGAGGGAGTGCAGGACTGCTGCCGGATCGAGCTCCGCGCCGGCCGAGAAATGGAGATAGTAGAAGAGCGGGTGAAACGCAAGGGAGGCGGACTGGTGGTGCGACTCGTCGTCTGGACATGATGAATGGAGGTTTCCCGAAAGGGTGAGAGACACGTTTGGTTAGCCATTGGTGGCGAAAAGGCAATAAAGCGAATTGATTAATGCGCGCACACGGGTCGTGCCGCGGGCGTCACACGCACAAGCTAGCCAGCATGTCGTGCCATACACGCCCAGGAAAGGAACCGGGGATGGAATGGAGGCGGAACTCACCAGGCCAACAACTGGCGTTCCTGCAGCTGCGGATTTCACATATACGCTTGTGCGCTGTGACGAGGAGTGCGATCTGCTTCCAGGAGAGTACCTCAGGCGGTGGTGTGTCGGGCGGGGTGAAGCCCGGGAGTGACTGTGGGTACTCGCGGCGCATGGGTCTGCCGTAGCCGGCCATAATACAGGCGCGCTTCCAAAACAAATCCTCGGACTCAGGAGTGGAGAGCACGTAGATTCCCCGCAGCCGACGGCAGGTCTGCGAGAGGGAGAGGTGAGCAAGGAGACCAAGTCCCGGATCTGCGGAGGTGAACGGGGCGGAGGATATGACGTCGCGTATAGAGAGGAGGACGTCCACAGGGAGAGAGAGCAAAGACGTAGGCATCGTGTTTGATTGGCGAGCGATGAGGAGGACGGGGAAACAGAGACTGGGGGTGGAGAAGTGTTATAAGCGGTATGGTGGCCCATGATATATGAGGCGGCCGGGACAAGCGAGCATTACGAGGGATGTACTAAGACTGAAGGGAAGTGATAACGTCCGTCAGGGCAGGACTGGGCGTAAGGGGACCAACGAGATCAGATCTGTAAGAGAGTGTGAAAGGGCGCGGTCCTCTGGGGTATATCCTCTCCCGCAACGGGCTCTGCGGCATCGACCGTCTCGGAATAATTCCCGTAAAGAAAATATTCCACCAATGAGCTTCCCTGAGAACCTAAACGCCGGCTATAATTCAACGAATGAGCACGCGAGCAGCGATTCGGGACACCGACAAAAGATTTCGGTGCACTTGTGACCACTTCTCAGACCCCTCGGTTCGCACCTGCCTATTTCAGCTTCCGCTGTCCCTCCGAACGCTCCCACGGGGGCACGACTGGTCTCCCTCAACCCCGCCGACCCATGTTCCCTTCTTTACCCTCGCTTGCCGCCGCGCTCAGCCAACCATTCAAGAGGTCGCAGCTCGGTCTATTCCATGGAAAGACCAAGCAGTATGGAAACAATGTCCCGTTCTCGAAGAAAAAGACTCGTCGGACGTGGCTCCCAAACATTCAAACCAAGCGCCTCTTCTCTGACGCGCTTGGAGAGAAGGTCCGCGTGAAACTGTCCATGCGCGCTCTCAAAACTATCCGCAAGGTGAGCAGCCCTCTTTTCCACTTTTTTGCGTCTCACGCTGATAATCTGCGCAGCACGGCGGCATCGACCAGTACGTGCTCAACACAAAGGCGGACTTGCTGGGCTGGGAGGGCATGCGTCTACGTGTCGCAGTGAGGGAAGCGCAGGAACGAAACACATTGGAGGCATCCTCTTCTCCATCTGAGGCGCCAGCGCATGGTACGTCTCCAACTCGTCCAATACCAACCACTTCGTCCCGCATTCTCATTTCCGCTTCAGCTCCCCCATAGATATAGTATTTCATATACTGTTTCACGAGCTGTTATTATTGTTCCCTCCCCTTTCTCGCGGTTTCGTTAGTAAGTTAGATTGTCGTCCTGGGTGGAGCCGAGATGACCCCATGCTGGCGTGTACAAATTCACCCGTGTGGAGAAGAACGCGGAACTATGTGCACTCCCGAAGCTGTACTGTCTCACAGTCGTCTCATCCGGCGCCGCAGACGTCCCTATAACCCCTGTCCACCGTATGGGTCCCGTGGCCCCAACAAGATCTTCTTGAGAGCTGTTTGCGCCTATCTTGACTAAGGGACCCCAATTAGACAACCGGTCAATCGAAGCCAGCGGTCAGAGACGCGCGCGGATAACGGGACAAGGTGCCCCGCCGCTGTTTCCCACGAACATACAAGCACGAATCCACCTTACTTGGGTGGTGTAGAATCCACGGGGCGCCACAGTGGCGCACTATCCGTCTTTCGCCCTTCGTATAGCCATTGCTCCACAACACTTCCCTCCCTCTTTGGAGGCCGTTCCCGCACATCTGAGAACAGGGCGGCGCCTTGTCGTGATCAGCTAATAGGACCCATGGCGTGGGCTCCGGCATCCCCGCATGTAAGCTAGCTTACACGCCCACGGTTCAAGATAACCAACTCAAACTGTGCGTGACTGGTGGATGCCACGCAGCCTCGTGTACTGTTGGTGTACGTACAATGTCCAAAAAAAAAACACTGTTTGGGGACTTTTCCTTATTCGTAGCAAGATCCGACCGAATGTTGGGTTCCGAGCAAAAGGCGAAGAGCTGAGCAAATTCGGTTGGTGTCGTAATAAGAAAATGAACGGATTCGACGACTAAATTCCCCGCTTTTTTTTTCACGCGCTCTCTTGTGATCATGTTGTCTTTTCCCTTTGTGTTACGCGAACGGGAATACTGTTTCTGGTGCGGGGAAAGGCGGGGAAAGGGGCAGAGATTTCAGTCTTCGTTCTTTCACCAGCGCGTGCCCGTAACTTGCCCCCTGAGTCAGTCGACAGACTGCGAGCTTCTTCCTTGGCGACAACAACTTCGAGAAAAATGTTAGGCGTTGCTCAATGCGCCTGGTTGAGAGTATTACTTTTGGCAATTGGCTCAGAGCGGCGACTTGGACTCTCCACTTGTTTGAGTAGCTGTAGTTCGCATGTCAACTGTAGCTTCACTGTCCTGGGGTTCACAATTCTGCATCTCCTATTGGCCATTTTAAGGACATACCGACCGTGACTGCCATATGGACTCGGGTGCACGATTACGGTAGAGGGCTACCTGCGCGCTTGAAGTCGGGGTTTTTACCATGACCTTGTGACTCTAGCTGACTCCGGTAGTAGGGGGGTAACTTACAACTCTGATTCCTGAGTTGCGTCCCTACAGCACCCTCAACCTACACTCTGATTGCCGAACTGTAAACAAGCGCTGTCATGTCGCCGCTCGGTCAGAGATCTCTTTGCGCCCAGGTCTGTTGCTCGTGATCATGAGGGTACAGTAAGAGGCATGGTTTATCCGATGGTGATCGTGCTGTCGTCGCTTTCCGTAATTGACGGTTACGAGAATAGTCATCGCTTGTCAAGTCGCTTGCAGTGCAATGATTCAATGCAGAACCTGCTGACAGGCCTGACACTGGACGCTGGGAAATCGCGATGCCACGTAGCATGTCGCTCTCTGGCACACGCAATCGCCGCATCTTACGTGTGGACGCCGGCCTCTTACGCTGGGATTTTTTAAATTTTTTTTATGCGCCTGCTCGTTCCCACGGGCCGGAGCCTGCCGCGCACCAAGCACAGTTCGGTGTTTGCCGTGTATCCCCACACATGTTGCACAGTACTACTGTACCTTCATTTGCGGATTTGAGTCTGACCACAATTAATGGCCAGTAGCACTGTCCCCGACCAGTTCGGCTGCTGGACTTCCACTTTATACGGAGACTTCGAAGACCCGGGAGCGCTGACGGTGAACCAAAACAGCGTGTTGGAGGTCCGTCGATGGGCAGTGGGTGGCTGTGCTTGCTCGTATTGAGGACGTGGTCAGCTTCCGAGTCGCGCATAGTGGGTCCCAGAGTTGCGATGTGACGGATCCATTTAGTCGTCCCGAGGCGAAACAAAGAAAGCCTTTGCGGGAGCGCGATTGTGGTTTCAAGAGTTGTTCAGGATCGATGGACTTCTTAGAAGGACGTCTTTGTGCCGCTGCTTCGTACGTACCTGACACCATTATTACTTACTCCGAGTCGCATTCTGACATTCTTGTCCTTTTCGACCCGCAATCGTCGCCTTCGCCCCCACTCGTGACGGCTTCCTTGTTTCGTGCGGACAAAGCAAAATACCGGCCGCTGAACGTTGAACACACAACGTAGACGCAGTCTCGGCTCAAAAATCTATGATCGTGTACAGTACTCACTCGCGGTCTTCTACGAGCTTGTCGGAAGGCAGACCCCGCGGCTTATTAATCGGATCAATCCTCAGTCTGGTCCTTTATTATGCTACGAGTCTGATTCTGATGGCGGTATTCATTTGGCATGTACATCTCTTCGTACACTTCCGATCCTCGCCCTCTCCCACATCGCAAAGCCGGCACACAGATCCGGGATCTGCTTTTGCTATTGTCGCATGGCCTGATGCGTTTCGGGGTGGGAGTGGGGGTGAGGAGAAAGATGGGGGTCAATCGGCCGTCGGCCGCAATCACCTTTCAGACAGAACATGCCACACCTACTTGTCGGCGGAAATTTCCAATTGGTTCACTTCGCTCATCACGCGACACTTGGCGTTATGAAAACATCCGATGCTTCGTATCGGCTGCGCAGAGGGAAACCCGATACCAGCGTTCGTCAACCGTACATCCTATCGAATTCGCATTTTGCTTGGCTGGTCCTTGTCACGTAGACGAGCTGGCTAAGATAAAGGGGCAGGCAAGCATCTGCCCTGCATTGAAATACAGTGGAATCAGACTCTTTTTAATACCAGTCGGCGCTCTCAAGCCGAAGAAGGAAGTAGGGGGATTCTCTTACCCTGAGAGGTTTGAAGAAGGCGCTTCTAGACGGCTGGCGTTAGGTGAACTTCGTCCGCTTGGCGCGTGATCGCTTATGAGTAAACTCCTGACCACTCTAATGAATCTTTGGATCTACTCATCTATGGGTCAGTACTCATCGCAGAGGGTGGAGAAATTACGTCCTGTCTAACTTATATCTGGGGAACCGCGTGTGTACAAGTAGACGCTGGTCTAGTAATACTGTATGTGAACGCGAAATTTTTGCATTTCCAGGACACAGTGGCGCAGGGGCGATTGGCTAAAGTAGGTTCGATCTTGTGGCTGGGCCCGCAAGGGAGACTGCACTAAGTCTGAGATAAGTGTGGGGTTTCCTCGATGAGTCTTCTATCTTTGGTAACTTACGAGAACACTTGGCTCGGCGGCACTGGCGAACGAGATTTAGCACAATCTTTGAGAAAGCCTCCTGAATATGCCGAATCTTCCTTCGCTATCGTCGCTAGGAAACAATTGCCCTCGCTAGCATTCTATTCGACCACGTCTATGAAATCGGGAATCATCTTGACGCCCGACTTTCGAAGATTCCGAACTAGTATGGAAATCGCAGCCCCTTCATCTGAGGCCGGGCGATTCAATTGGTTTCGTGAACATCTGGGCCAGAAGACATCCCGTGTGGGCGCCAGCGAGAGAAATGCCATACGCCAGAGTGTCAACACGGTGAAAGAATGGGGACTACCCTCTTGGGGATTTGAACAAGACGACTGTCTCGAGGCCGAAGGCGGTGTTTTTTTCCTCTGAAAGTCGTCGCTGGTACAAGATGTCAGTAAGAAGGTTGGCAGTGAGTGCACGACTCTGACCAGCCAGCGCGAGGCTGACTCGGCGAGACGTTGGACTGAGTCCAGTACAATGGCGATCGATAATTCGATTCGAAAAACGCTCCCCGTTTCAGCTTGAATTGGATTCTGTGATGGCCACTTTTGTGATGGAGGGGTAGCGATATTAGTTGGGTACCAGTACTTTACGTTGTCAGAAACGAGAATACGGAAAACCTCCGTAGTCCCATGGATGGCTAAAGTGGCCCCACCGGCTGCCAACTCTCCGCGAATAGTGGACGGCGTGGAAAGGGTGATTAGAACTTTGTCCTCGAAGTTTCTTTCGAAAAGGGTAGGCCCCAGGGGTAGTTGTACTGTAGGCACTCGATCGAGTACTCGGGGCCTTCGGATTGCAGCCCTGGGCGCTGGAAGAGAAGGAGAGCGCCGAGTGGTATGTATGAGGTAAAAGAACATCCGAACGACTGTTCACATAAACGTAATTAGTCTTTCTTGTAACTTAAGTGTGATGTGGAAGAACGATCACTTTGTGGGGATCAGAACGGATTGGTCTTGTATCTCGGTCAAAAACTGACAGGGTTTCAGTTATTTGTGAAAGGGCGAGATCTAGAAAGCTATGTACTCGAGATGTAATTGAGGCGTTCGGAGGAAACGATGCTAGAGCATAGCAACCTGCCAATCCATGACAGCTCGTTATAGGGGGGAAAAGTTGTGGAGAAGACGCAGGGGGCGGCTATAGGGACGTGGAAGGTGGGTATCAGTACTAAGAGTAAGGAAGGGGCCTACCTCACGATGACTCTGTGCTTTAGTTCGCGTCGTGCAGTTAAAGCCTGTGATATCTAGGGAAAGAGTGATTGAGTTTCCAGGTAGTTGGTAGATACAACCGAAGCTGCTTCCCCCGATATCAACTCCAACTTTCATGAGCCGTGCAGGACGCGTGTTTCCGAGCGAGTTTCCGTTCGTTACCTCCACGGCTGAGAGTGGCCAATCAAATTGACCATATGCGAGCCGTGGTCACATACACGGTCAAGACCATACCAGGAGATGCGTAACTTTGAAGTTAAACGTTGAACACCAAGTGAGCATTGGCGCAGCGTGGCGTGGGCAAAGACTTTTTCCAGCACCTGCCTTTTTCGGTAACGTCTCGCGGCCGATCGACTCTGGCAGCGAGTCCGCCGCTGACGTCGCCCGCGCGGTTGAACTGGAGGACCCGTCCCGGGGCTGCACTGGCGGAACATGGGCTACAGTCGCTCTTCTGGGTCGTCGTCATGAACGGCAGACTGTGGGGTGACACTGGATCGTTCTCTGCACCTGCGTTTACCACCGTTGCTGCGGGCGCAGTTTCCGGTCCTGCAGACACGGGAACGTCATTCTGAATGTCCTGCATCTCGGGCATCGGCTTTGGCCTATCTGAGAAGATTGTTGTACTTGATAAATTTTCCGCGTAGCTTTGAGTACAAACAATCAAGTGTCCCACGCAGCACGCAATGCATGCCAGCGTACACCTACTGTACCGTGACCCTTACAGCACTGACGTGCTGTGAAGTAGGCCAAAGATGCAACATGGTGGGCGGCTGGCGCGAACCATAACTTTAAAGACTAGATTACTAGCGTGGCCAAAAGCCTTGAGGAGTTCACGACACCCGTCTCGCTAGAACATAGACGGAGCGTATCACAGTGGTTCTGGAAGAAAACCGAGGGTGGCTCCACCATTTCCTATTCAAGTTCCCACGCCCAGCATTTCTCTGGTCGCGCAAACAAAACGAACTGTGACTGGGAAGGCAGTCTCTACTCGAAGAAATGCCTTCTAGGTGCCTATTCTTTCTTTATTTCTTTTTGTTTTTTGATCAGTATCTAGGTGCTGTTTCCAACTCATTGTCGAGATTGAACATATCCCAGACCAGTCGCGAATTTGGCGGCACCCCCACATCCTTTTTTAATTATATCCCCACGCAGTTGCCCCGGTTTCCTCAAAAAAACGAACCTGCGCAGCACCTTTTGGATATCTATATCTCTTCGTCTCCCAATATCGTGATCGCGGGCTCCGGTTGTTGGATCGACCTTGCTCAATCCGATGCTGCCGAGACCCGGAGGGGCCCCGAGGTAACTAAGCAAACCTTACCCCAGGAGAAACAACAGCTGCCATGGTCGAAAAGCTATAACCAGGTTCACTTTGTTGTTGTCAGGGCTCATCAAGCGTTCATTAGAGACTGGGCCATTCAACGCCGCATTTGAAATTTATTGGGATGAACAATTCAGACGTATGCAGAATTCGCCCTCTTGAGCTCGTCACGGTCACTACTAAAATAAACGATCTCTGCAAGCTCTGTACAAGGTCTGTAGCTCGAAGTCATCAGCGAGTCTATTGTGCCCGTCCCGTCCGCCTTTGTTTTGTGTGGTAATACCTCGTTCGGGTGACTGGACTAAGCTGCGATACTTCTTGGACTTTCATACTCTTCCACACTTTCTGCACCCATCGGATCCCATATCGTCGGTATGCAGATGCCAGAAATGCCTTCTTTTCCTAATGTATCACGGCCAGACGTGTCTTCCCAATTGTGAAGACAGAAAAGTCAGACGGTGGTCACCTTATGATACGCAGAATTCCGCACGAGGGGTGCGGTCTCGTTGTGGGAACGACCTGGCCTGTCAAGCTAGTCGATAGCCAGTCATTCAAGTTGTCTGCTTACCCACTTGGCATGTCATACAGTAGAAGATCGGAGACAAGAACGTCATTCGTTACTTTGCTGGGTTTGGGCTTGAAATCGTGCACCTTACGTCTCTCGGTCGCGCAGTCCTGAATTCTCTCCTGTGGGGCTTGTCTTATTCTCAGTTCGTCATACGACTAGGCTGACCGATGAAAGTGTCACAGACGAGGAGCTACGGAACAGTACAACTCGCCGCGGTGATGTAGTAGTGTCCTAGAAGTGTGGATGGGATGATGGGATGCATGCAATTCACGGCTTTGTCTGATACTTCCAACTTAAAAAATCGATTCAGTGGACAACGAGGCTTCCGGGTGTTGTGTTGGAAGGTGCGAAAGAAACCGGATGACGATCGAGCAGCGATTACGGTGCACAATTTAATTGGTAGCGGCGTCGCGACTGCTATCAGTGCTATCAGATCACAGATCGCTGCTTCTACGTCCCATATTAGAATAGATCGGCGCATCCATGGCAGCAATAGTAGCTATGCAAATTCATCTGGTGGTCGTGCAGGCAGGTCATGGATTGACTTTTAAGTGTCAGTCCGGACCCCCGAGAAGCGTTCAACTTCTCGTCCGCTTTTCACGCACTTTCTACGGGCGCCTTTACATTGGATAACACCGTGAGGTGGTGAGGATATAGTGTAAGTGCTAGTGACGAGACGGCATCGTGCTCTTGTCTACTAACGGTGGGAGGTCAGACCCAGTACTGTAACCTAGCCTGAGGCTGGCAACGCAGTTGTCAGCTACAAAAAAGGCAAAGCCGCTTGGTTGCAATATTACATAATCTCTCGCCTGAGATCTCTCTGATATGAACTTGAATATGAACAACTTTACTGTCCTCGGTCCCAACTCAATGAGTCACCGCCACCTTCGATAATATATGGATGCATCAAAATTAAATGCTACTTGTAGCTGGCATAGCTTATTGCGGTCGAATACGGCCTTCCGTACGCTCGGCTGGTATGGTGAAGGCCTAGTATCCTACTGTTCCTCGGCTCATCGATACACTTACTCACTGGGGCTGAATTCGATGGCAACGGGTCGGGAGGTCCCTTACAGTAAGACGCCCACATGGCATCCGATCCCGTCGCTTCACCTCGTCCGAGGCTTGCGTCCTCTCTTTTCCTTCTTCCCACCACCGTGCCTTTTCTTGCAGCTAGTCTGCAGTCCACTCTTTTGTATACCTAGCCTGCCCCTTCCGTTTTTCTTTGCTGGCAGGTCCCAGCCTGGATATGTACTTTGACTGTCGGCTTCAACAGTGCTGATCCAGTTTTCCAGTCGGCATATGGCAACTATCTGCCTCTCACCCGTCCTCGGTCTTCGTTGCTTAGGACTCTCACACATTCAAGAAGCAATCACTCTTGTTCCAGTTGGCCTCGAGGTGGTCTTCTCTTTGGGGTTGATCATCGCGGGACGCGAAGCAGGCAGGTACGTGCTAACCCCTGAAAACTTGTCGTGTTCCTCATTGGTACCTCACAGCCTTCGCTATTTTCTTGCCGCAGAAGGCCCAACCTACGTCCTTTTATCAGTTTTATCCTTCCTTGGCCACGTCGTCCCCGTCTTCAAGGACAACCGCGTTCCTTTCAAAGCCCTGGACATTGTAATCAGTGCGTGCGCCGCCCGTCGTCGTCCGGCTCACTCAGCATTCCTGTATTATGCTCAGGCGTTACATCCTTTGGACCCATACTCCTCTACACAATCTTTCTCTACCTCTTCAACCGGAGAGAGTCCTTTCCGCGTCTTTCAAAACGCTTCGCGCTCGTTTCGAAAGCCTTTTTGTTTGCAGTGATCCCAATTATCGTTGTGACTGGCGAGATTGGGTCGTTCGTAGGAATCAAATATCGTTAGCGTCCTTTCGCTCGTATAATGTTACATGACTCGTGCTGATCTCTGACATGCAGGTCAAGATCCTGACCCTGACAACGGGACCATGTACTACATTGGTGGGCCAGGTTTGACCGCTCACGAATTTGCGCGCGAACTCCTGAGCAGCACGTCGCTGGCTCTCTTGACTGCAGCCCAGGCGCTGACCTTCCTGCTCTTCTTTGTGCGACTTGCTTCGGGTCTCGTAAAGCAGCGCAACATAGAGGACCGCGCTGCAACGGAGCAAGAAGGTGTGCTTTTCCGCGGGCAGGGCTGGCTGGTGGTTGGCATGAAGCTTTCCATGTGTGAAACCGCCTTGGGATGGGTCGCCCCGAGTTTTGGCCTTCTTTTCACGCGGCGCGGAATCCGGCTGATCGGGCGTGCTTGTATCGTAATTGGTGTCGTGAAAGGGTTCGTACGCGCCGTGCGCCATTTCATCTGTCTGTCTGTCCGTCTGATATGGTGGACTTTCAGGCCCGAACGTCGAGAGGAGTTCATCATTCTTGACAACGAGAACGGTAACAACTTCCGTTCTGGTACACGCAAGCTCCGCGTCTCTGGCCTGCGACTCCATATTTCGACTCCAACGCTCATAGAGACCTCGATGACGCAGCGCTTCTCACGTATGACCTTTCTGCGGCCCTTCAGGCAGTCCGGTCTCGGTCCCGATCCGATGCCGTCCACTTCTCGGCGTGCGAGTGCCGTCCCGTCGGGTACGTCGACCCGCACGGGCGGGAAACGTCGTCCCTCTCCACTCTCTCTCAGACCTTCCGAAGACAATCGCGTCACAGTTGTCCATAACCACGGACACGCACCAACTCTCGTTCTGAACCTCTCCTCGCCGGGTTTACCAACTGTTGATGCGATAGCAGCCATGAGCGAGAAGCTACACAGCCGCCCTGTGTCGATGGTGGTTCCTCAGCCACTCTCGAACGTCGCGCCGCTTACTGAGCCCCTACCGCGGATGCACCTTCGGCCGCCGGACAATCATGCTAGCACTTCCAGGATTGAGGGGGGGCGACGAAGCTCCGACGGCTCTGCGTCCCATCGGAGACCATTTACAAGCACAGTGGACTCTGGGAAAATGCAGAGCCGGAGACCACCCCAGAGTATGCCGTCATCCCCGCGCGGACCCGTTTCTTTTCTCCCTGTACTCGCCACGACCCCTCCCAGTGCATCTCGACGCGCACGTGTCTCTGAAGAACGAGCACGCGCCCTCCAGTCGTTATCGCGGTCTGAGCCTGACCGTCTCGCAAGGAACAACAGCACCGCGAGCGGCCTCTCGACAGAGTGGATCGCGTCGGATGACGATGACAGGGAGTCATACATCAAGGTCATTGGCGCTGTGCGGCCGCGCGTGACCCCGGATCCGACGCGGGACTTGGCAGTGCGCACCAGCATCGTCCTCGAACGGCTCGGTGACGTCGTTGGGCCTCCGGCGCCGCCACCCTCGCCGGAGCGGGCGCGTCTGGTGCGCAAGGATTCGGGCGTGTTGGGAAAGGATGATCTGGTGCGCGTGCGACGGGCGAAGAGCAGGTATTGACCGAGTTGATGGTCTCCCTCTGGTTTTTTTTTGACCTTCTCTCCCCAATTTGGTCCGCTTCCATGGGACCCGGTCCCTTGGAAGTGTTGTCGCCTGCCCTGGGAGGTATCCATACCCTTCACAAATTTTTGTCAATGTGGCTGCCTGTCCGTCAGACTTTCACGGACTACTTGATGTTTTTAGCTATTCAAGTTGTCATTGCGTGCTTCTTTGTAGTCCTATCCTCACTTCCTAGTTTTGAAATCTGCGCAAGAATCTGCGTCGTCAGCCCCTGGGTGCCCAAATGTACATATATTCACGAAGCTACAAGGTGCTCTATCTAATGGCTGAGGCTGATCTAAAGAATAAATGTTTGTGATTATTATCCGAGGCAATGTTCTCTATGAGATAACGCATTAGTGCCAGAGATGCTAGGCTACGGAGATGCCCGGCATCCGGCGGCCCGGGCCTGCCGGAGGCGAGTCCGAGTCTCTACTCGATCTGCTCACTGCAGCAGTCCAAGTCGTCAAATTTGCGTCAAACCTCACCCAGTGTCATACCTCGGCTGCATTCATATATTTCGTTCTTAAGATTCAGGAAAACCCCGCTTCATACGTACCCAGTCCCTCTTCCAAGCTCACCCCAACACCAACGCGTAACGCAGCAACAGCTCAGAGCCTTTGTTCCCTGAAACCGCAGCATGGCCGCATTCTTCTTCGCATCCCCAATTGACATTGACATCAAGCTCGAAGGCGAGGAACTCAGGAAGCAGATAGACTCCAAGGCGGAGAAGGACCGTCCGATTTCATGTCCCGTTTATTATGACGGCGAGTCGGTCTCCGGCCAGGTACGCCTCATATTCTTCCCCGGCCGTCTCGTCCGTGCTGAGGGCGAACGCAGGTCACGGTTCGTGTTCGAGAGGGAAAGCGTACAACGCACGACGGGATCAAAGTCGAGTTTGTGGGAAACATCGGTATGTATGCGTTCCGCTAGTCGTCTTTGTCCTCATCCCCGGGCCCGCTGAGTTTGCCATTACAGAACTGTTTTACGACCGCGGTCACCACCAAGAATTCCTTTCCCTCTCGCAAGAGGTCGCTGCCCCCGGAGACCTGCGACAGGCGCAGACGTTCGACTTTATGTTCAAGAATGTTGAGAAGCAGTACGAGAGCTACCTGGGCATCAACGTCAAGTTGCGGTTCGTAGCTCTGAATGTTGTTCTTGGTCCCGCCTTTTTAACGTATTCGGTCTAGGTACTTCATCCGCGTAACGATATCGCGGCGCATGGCAGATGTGGTGAAGGAAAGGGATATCTGGGTGCACTCTTTTCGCATGCCGCCAGACAGCAACAACTCGATCAAGATGGAGGTCGGCATCGAGGATTGTCTGCACATCGAATTCGAGTACAACAAATCGAAGTAAGGCGACCAGCTGGTTACGTCTTTGCGCGCGAATGAGACCGACCATTTGGCAGATATCATCTAAAGGACGTGATAGTCGGAAAGATCTATTTCTTGCTCGTGCGCATCAAAATCAAGCACATGGAGCTCTCGATCATCCGCCGCGAGACCACCGGTTCGCCGCCAAATCAATACAACGAGAGTGAGACGATTACAAAGTTCGAAATCATGGACGGCGCGCCAGTGCGAGGTATTTCCATTCTCTTCCACATTGTGTCTGGGTGTTGATGAGCGGTACCTCCTACCAAGGCGAAACAATCCCAATTCGGCTATTCCTCGGCGGGTTTGACTTGACGCCGACATTCCGCGACGTGAACAAAAAGTTCAGCACGCGCTACTACCTCAACCTCGTCCTCATTGACGAAGAGAACCGACGCTACTTCAAGCAGCAGGTACGTCAGGGCCTCGCCTCGCTGATATCGCAGCTGACGAACACGGCCCATAGGAAATTACAATCTTTAGGATACCGGAAGTATGTTTGCGGTTCGCTGTTTGTATTGAGCACAGATGACTGACGCTTCTCTTCTAGAATTAGCCACTGGTGTACTTGTTCTACTTGTTATTATCGGCTATGCCTATGTGTATATTTCGCTTGCTTGGCTCTGTGTTCGGTCCGAGAAAGTCCAGGGATGTCATGGCTGTTATACTGTAGTACCTCACTCTATTTTTTCGGTACCGTGATCGATCATTCAGCCTCGTTATCGCCTCGGCTGGTTAGTCCTGAGATGTGGATACACTGCTAGTGGGTCTACTTGGGTTACAAGGTGCTCTAGAGACCTACCGGTCTACCATGGCACTCAAAAACCTCTCAACACCTTCAGAATGTCTGCTGAATTAGCGACGAGTAACGCGCGGCCTGGGAAGTGTCTCTTATCCCTGTCTACCACCGACGCAGGTAGAAGTTGGGAAATTGGGCGTCCAGCACCCGGTGTAGCGAAGGAGAGAGGGGCCCATACCATGCCGTCTCCGACTCCTCACAGATGCATATCAACGCCGTCTTGACTTTCGGATGATGGTTCACCACGGGTCCGAGGTGCGCCTCCGTGATACGGTACTGCCCGAAATTCGCGTCCGTCAGCGCGATAATGTAGTGGTCGTCGTCTGCGCGGCGTGTCGGCCGATCCGTGAGGAAGTTTGGACACGTGCACCGCCTCGCGCATGTTCGTGGGTCTAAGGCAAAGCGAGCACGAGCGGTGCCTTAGAGCCGCGGCATTGTCTTTATGAGCGGGCGGGATGGCACGTGCTCATGCTGCCACCTGCCCGCCTCTTTCAACCGGCCTGAAAAACCGGATCTTGGAAATGTTTCCTTTCAAAAAGAAAAGAAAAGAATAGCTTCTAAAAACACAAAACACATGATGACAGCTCCCGATCGCTACCCTCCCGTTTATAACTCAGCTATACCGACATCATTCGAGGGGCTGGTTACGAGTCTAGGATATGGATTGTTCTATGACTACCGTATGCTGAAGTATCTACAATGTGTTATGGAAACCATAGAAAAGGTCTATTGGCTTTGAGCAACGTGCTTGGTACGATAGCACAGTATTCACTGTCGACGGACGATTGTCAACTCGGTTAGGTTGGCTAAAAACATTACATGGTGCAGTACATTATTTTCTCAATGTGATCTATCTCCCACTGTCGCTGGGAACACCTCTGTGTGTGCATGTCACATCGGTAGCCATAATAAAGCCCGCAAATAACTCGTCGGAGTGCTCTTGAGAGGGTGCAGTAAGATATTGTCGAATGCTCGAGTCAATATTTGTGTTCCGATAGTCGACCTCCGCGTGGGTTAAAGCAGATTCACGTGACATCTTTGAGAGACGTAAGAAAGTGGCGTGCTTCAAGATGAGAATAACAGCTTCGACAAAGGTTAAACACAGCCTAAAAATGATAAAGCGAAATACCAAAGATCAAATGATAATCGCCAAGACGGGTGCGGGTGAGCTGAAGAGATAAATATCAGAAGCCGGGGACAAATGTCCGTAATGCAGAGAGAACACATTTTGAACTGCGGGTAGTGACATAATCTGCGTTACCTTACGAAGAAGTGAGATGTTTGGTTGAGGAAACGTCGGAGAGAACTTACAAACTAGAGAACCAAAGGTGAACACCTTTAGCAAGCGAGGAAAGGGAGCATGCACGCACACGCTAGATGATCAACGATTATGATCAATGGAGAGCCAAGGACAGGCGCTGTCAGCAGGCTTGAAAGGCACTGAGCCACGGCAGCCACTCACACTCTGGAGAGCCGAGGACAGGCGTCGTCAGCACGCTTGAAACACAGCGAGCCACGGCAGCCACTCACGAACTGGAGAGCCGAGGACAGGCGTCGTCAGCACACTTGAAACACAGCGAGCCACGGCAGCCACTCACATTCTGGAGAGCCGAGGACAGGCGTCGTCAGCATGCTTGAAATGCAGCGAGCCACGGCAGCCACTCACTCTCTGGAGAGGCGAGGACAGGCGTCGTCAGCACGCTTGAAACACAGCGAGCCACAGCAGCCACTCACTCTCTAAAGAACCGAGGACAGGCGTGGTCAGCACGCTTGAAACGCAGCGAGCCACGGCAGCTACTCACTTCCTGGAGAGCCGAGGACAGGCATCGTCAGCACGCTTGAAATGCAGCGAGCCACGGCAGCCACTCACGTACTGGAGAGCCAAGGACAGGTGTCGTCAGCACGCTTGAAACGCAGCGAGCCACGGCAACCACTCACACCCTGGAGAGCCGAGGACAGGCGTCGTCAGCATGCTCGAAACGCAGCGAGCCATGGCAGCCACTCACACCCTGGAGAGCCGAGGACAGGCGTCATCAGCACGCTTGAAACGCAGCGAGCCACGGCAGCCACTCACTCTCTGGAGAGCCGAGGACAGGCGTGGTCAGCATGCTTGAAACGCAGCTCTCCATGGCAGCCACTCACTGGCTGAAGAGTCAAGGACAGGCGTCGTCAGCACGCTGGAAACGCAGCTCTCCATGGCAGCCACTCACGTCCTGGAGAGCCGAGGACAGGTGTCGTCAGCACGCTTCAAACGCAGCTCTCCACGGCAGCCACTCACGAACTGGAGAGCCGTGGACGGGCGTCGTCAGCACACTGGAAATGCAGCTCTCCACGGCAGCCACTCACGTCCTGGAGAGCCGAGGACAGGCGTTGTCAGCACGCATGATATGCAGCGAGCCACGGCAGCCACTCACTCTCTAAAGAACCGAGGACAGGCGTCATCAGCACGCTTCAAACGCAGCGAGCCGTGGCAACCACTCACACTCTGGAGAGCCAACGAGGACAGGCGTCGTCAACACGCTTCAAACGCAGCAAGCCACGGCAGCCACTCACTTCCTGGAGAGCCGAGGACAGGCATCGTCAGCACACTGAAAACGCAGCGAGCCGCGACAGCCACTCACGAACTGGAGAGCCGAGGGACAGGCGTCGTCAACACGCTTAAAATGCAGCGAGCCACGGCAGCCACTCACTTCCTGGAGAGCCGAGGACAGGTGTCGTCAACACGCTCGAAACGCAGCGAACCACGGCAGCCACTCACTCTCTGGAGAGCCGAGGACAGGCGTCGTCAGCACGCTTGAAACCCAGCAAGCTACAGCAGCCACTCACATTCTGGAGAGCCGAGGACAGGCGTCGTCAGCACGCTTGAAACCCAGTGAGCTACAGCAGCCACTCACAAACTGGAGAGCCGAGGATAGGCGTCATCAGCATGCTTGAAACCCAGCGAGCCACAGAAGCCACTCACAGACTGGAGAGCCGAGGACAGGCGTGGTCAGCACGCTTGAAACGCAGCGAGCCACGGCAGCCACTCACTGGCTGGAGAGTCAAGGACAGGCGTCGTCAGCACGCTTGAAACGCAGCTCTCCACGGCAGCCACTCACGTCCTGGTGAGCCGAGGAGAGGCGTCATCAGCACGCTTGAAACGCAGCCAGCCACGGCAGCCACTCACTTCCTGGAGAGCCGAGGAGAGGCGTGGTCAGCACGCTTGAAACCCAGCAAGCCACGGCAGCCACTCACGTACTGGAGAGCCGAGGACAGGCGTAGTCAGCACGCTTGAGACGCAGCGAGCCACGGCAGCCACTCACTGGCTGGAGAGTCAAGGACAGGCGTCATCAGCACGCTTAAAACGCAGCTCTCCATGGCAGCCACTCACGTCCTGGAGAGGCGAGGACAGGCGTCGTTAGCACGCTTGAAACACAGCAAGCCAAGGCAGCCGCTCACAGACTCGAGAGGCGAGGACAGGCGTCTTCAGTACGCTTGAAACGCAGCCAGCCACAGCAGCCACTCACGAACTGGAGAGCCGAGGACAGGCCTCGTCAGCACACTTGAAACGCAGCAAAATATGATAGCCACCCACAAACTGGATCCCAAAGTACCACCATGGTCCGGTCAATCGATCTAAAACCCGTGAGTAAGAGCCGACACTCACCAACTAGCAGTTGGGCCGCCGTCATGACCATGAACCAACATTTAAGAAAGACTCTATTAACACCTACCCAGATGTATGGAAATGGGCGAAGGCATTCCCGAACGATATCCTTGATCCCAGTATTCGAACTGCCAGTATGTGATCTGACACTGTAATGCCTGTTGTCACCGTCGTTTACTTCGCTCCTTCAATTGGCGCACTCACCGCTTCAAAGCTTGTTTAACACTCAATTCTAAATTACCCCTTTGCACAGCTAAAAACATCAATCCGATGATGTCGTCATTTAATGCCGCAGCCGTCGTCTCAATAAGCTTATCACAGCCCATATTTGGCATGTGCATTTCTGTCGAAAAACATTAGTACGCAACTATGTTATTTGCCTCTGAACCCACTTTCTAATCGTACGAATCTAACTCCATCACCAAGGGGGCGTACGTAGTACTCTTGAAATCGTTTCTCCGCTTCATCAAATACATTGTTATCTGGGCTTCCGAAATCCTCCACATGGATTTGCACATTTCGCCGGAATTGGTCAAATTTGGTAAATACCGCAATCGCAGGCACTTGAGATTATTCTGTTAAAACAAATACAGCCACGAACGTCCGTCACGCACCATTCCGGTCGGGACAAATGTCCTTGAAAAATTTGAGATCAAGCTGGGGTCGTTGGTTGTCCATTGGCACGCAGTACCTTAGAAAATGTCCATCAGTTGCCGCAATCGTGAACACTCGAGAATCCAAACCATATAGCATGTAATCTAGAACCCAGTCGCGTCATTCCACATTTGCGTTGGATGAAGTCGTGCAAAGTCTTGAGTTCTTCTGTGCCACCTGCCTCAATTCCACGAGAATCGTGGAATACGTAGCCCGGATGATTCGAGAACACAAGTTCGTCGTCAATCCTGTGCTCGCCTCGCTGACTCCATGTTTAGAGGTAACCGAACAGAAGTACTATTGTCACTAACGTCCATGGAAGGGTCGAGTGTAACCTGGTCGGCAATTGAATCAGATTCGCAAACAAAATTGGACTACGTACCTCCTCATTTCCCCGGTAAATGATGGGGCTCTCTGTCGTTTCGCAGATCCTTTGTAGGATCGATGTTTTCCCTGCGTTTGCTCTTCCTATTATCAGGACTCGGAACGAGAACTCTGGGATTCGACGATGGGGTTGCTGGGTGTCTATTGGAGCGACGATGTTTGGGATAGTGGCCTGAGAGCCAAGAACGCCAGTGACGTCTGTGAATCATAGGAGGCACCAGAGAACAACCAAAGACGCACGGATCTGGATCCCCCACACACGAAAGTCACGGTAACGCGGTGGTTGCTATCTTTGAAGACACTCGATGAAGTGAACCGTACTGGGAGCAAGGCGTCACTACCTTCCAGACAGACAATCCTGTCGTCTCCAAACTCGTCTGGCTTGATCTTGACCGAAAGTTCAGCAACCCTTTGGAAATGCGCTCGGTCCAGTCGCCGGACGGTCAATGTCGCACTGGTGTGGGTCCTAACATGGCTGTGTAGAAGAAATTGGCATTCAACGGTGAGGGAAAACACGGCCAATGACACGAACATGTCGACGTCCCAATGAACAAGGACGCCGTTCTCGAACTTTTTAGACTGGTATTGGACACCGGCATGATCCTTGAAAACGAGCTCGAGGTCGGATGTAGGACGTGTCTTGACAAAATCGACAAATATTTCTACGCGACTATATCAATTCTGCTCAGAAGCGGTAGGTCCAATATACCTTTCAAATGAAGATTTCTGTCCGTGAACCGGTCAGCCTATGCTCGAGTGGAAGCTGTTCGACTAACCGATGTTGATCGCCCATATCAGTTGCAGATCGTGAATTTGATTTAATGCTAAGATATCAGAAAATGTGTTTTCGAGGTTGGGTGATGTGTGAAGGACCCTGATGGAGGAAAGATGTACGAGCGACGGATGGATGTTGGCGCTAGAAAGTCGTGAGACACACGGCATCGCACCACCCTGCTGAGGTAAGCCCAGAGCCTCTTCCGTTTACACCAATTCATCGTCAGTTCGACAACATCCCCCTCAATAATCTTGTGACACTTTCAACAAAATACAAGCCGAGCCTACCCTCTCCTCATATGAAGTATGCACCCAATTATATAAAGATTTCGCTCTGGCTTGGAACTGACAAAGGATCCAGGTGCCTGCCTGCATCTTGCCCACTGACCCTGCCATTGATCCCTTCCGCTCAGTCTCTGCTGTGGGACCCATATAATGAGGATGTGATGATGGTGTTTGACTTTAGACTCTTGTTGCTCATGTAGCTAGCAACATCCCATCCGCTGTGTCCAAGTCGGTGCCGGCATCTGCCAGGAGTAGCTGTGGTAGATCAACTGTACGTTGGGTGCTGCTTACCACCATACTGTATTACTCATGCTCAGTGCACACGACCCGACTGGGTGCCGCAGCTGGCCTGTCAAGGAGGACCGCAAGGCCGATGTGATGAACACTCACTCAGAGTGTTCTTGCAAGACACTTGGCTGACGAGGAACGCGAGGAACGATGAAGACGTCGGGGAAAACTTGGAGAAACTTGGCTAGAACGAGGATAACGAGGAGGTTGCGAATCCAAGCTATGATAGATAGCGAAGAAAGGCTGCTAGGATGTTATCCAAGTGGGAGTCACAAGTGGACAGTCTGAGGGACTGTCCGTTCTATTGCTCTAGCTTATATACCTGGGTACATGGTCTGTGCATACTTTAGGGGAGGCTTACTCCTTCCCACAGGTGCTGCGCAATGGAAGGTTCTGGAAGGGTTCTAAGTATAACAACCAATCAGAATAATCGTAGGTATCGTACAACTGCTCCGCAGTCGATTGCGCAAGATTGCGCCATAGTGGTGTGACTGCTCCGCAGTCCAATAGGATTAATCCAAAGAGTGGTACGACTTTCAGTCGTCAGGTGACTTGATAAACATAGGATAATCACGTGACCGGTCACGTGACCATCGGAGTACGAATTTGGAACTCCGACTTCGGATTTCCCCTTTAGGAAATTGATTACATAAGACCGGGCCGGCGCGGACCGGTCTTAGACGCTTGAGTCACGACCCAAGTTTTACAGGTTCGTGACAGTATCCCCTCTTTAAGGGGTTGCTGCGCCGTTCAGCAACCATCAAGGTTCTGAGTTTGGGTGCTCGTGGATTCTTGTGGTGAAATTGTCGAACAAGGTCCTGGGCGTGTTTCATTTGTGAGGCTGGGAGCCAGGAGTTTTCTGAAGAAGGGTATCCTTTCCACTTCACTAGGTACTGTATGCCTCTCTTGTTCGGAGAGAGCCTTGATTGGAGGACCGTTTCTACTTCATAGTGCTCGTCCTCTCCTTGGACTATTTCTGGGGGTGGTCTGGTGAAATTGGGTCCATGGGCTGTGGTTTCATTGTAGGGGGATACAAGGGATATGTGGAACACTGGATGGATCTTCCAGGCTTTGGGTAACTGGAGTTTGCAATTAACTCCCCACGCGGATATGACTTTGAATGGTCCATGTCGTCTAGGGGCTAGTTTGGCCTTGGGGTGCGTGGTGTGGATATTGGTTCCTTCTAACCAAACTTGGTCGCCTGGTTGGGGTACGTAGGTGGCTGTGGATACATGGGTATTTTTCATGACTTCGGCTGCTACCTTTAGTGCAGCAGATACTTCAATGCGAATTTGTTCTAGGGAATGAAGGCGTTCTTCTACTGTGGGTATTTTGGACGCAAAGTTGACTGGTGGAATGAATTCTGGTTTGTAGCCGTACCAGATCTCGAAGGGTGATTTTCCTGTGGCGCTGTGTTGTCTTGCATTGTGTGCGAATTCCATGAAGGGTATTAGTTCTACCCAGTTGTCGACTTGGAAATTACAAAAGACGCGTAGGTATTGTTCTAGTTCCTGGTTGACGCGTTCTGTTTCTCCATCTGTTTGTGGATGGAATGCTGTAGACATGGTTGACTTGACGCCTAGTTTGCTCCAAACTTCTTGCATTACTTTGGAAGCAAATTGTGGTCCTCTATCGGATATAACTTGGTGTGGCAGACCTGTTCGTCTCCAGACTTGTTCTAGGTATAACTTGGATGTTTCTTCGGCAGTGATGGTCTTGTTACATGGAGCAATTATCGTTGCTTTACTGAGACGATCCACTACGACGAATAGTGAATCGTATCCTTGTGACGTGGGGAGGTCCGTGATGAAGTCCATGGTGATTATTTCCCAAATTTCGTTAGGGACTTGATTTGGTTGCAGGGGTACTTGGTTTCTTGGTTTAACTTTTGTTGCTTGGCAAGTGGCACATCCGTCCACATAACTCTTGACAAAGGTGGACATGCCTGGCCACCAGAATTCTCGTGAAATTAGTTCGTAGGTCTTCCATCTTCCAGGGTGTCCTGTGGCAAGATGGTCATGGTATTGCTTGACTATTTCTCTTCGGAGATCTTCATTCTTGGGGACGTATACTTGTCCTTTGTACAGGATGATTCCATCTTCTAAGTTCCAATCTTCTAAGCCCTTTGTGAGGGATCTAGGGCCATTCTTTAGAAGGGTTTCTAAGGCAAGGCTAACTTCTTTGTCGTATTCTTGAGTGCTCTTGATTTGTTGTCGTAACGTGGTGTTCCCTTGGACTGTGATTGTTGTGGGTTGGACTGCGTGGATTGCGAAAAATTTGGTATCCAAAAGCACACGATCATTTTCTTCGTGAGCTATCCCCTCTTTAAGGTCTGGACGCCTGGACAGGGCATCCGACTTATTTTGGGTACCGGGTTTGTGGACAATGGTGAACTTGAAACGCGAGAGGAAGAGGGCCCATCATGCTTGGCGCCGCGTAAGTTTCTGTTTCGTGGAAAAATAGACCAAATTTCCATGGTCCGACCAAATTTCGAGGGTGTCTTCGCGTCCTTCAAGGTAGTGGCGAAAAATTTCCAGGGCGCGGATGATAGCAAGGAGTTCTTTATCATGGATTTCATAGTTCCGTTCGGCAGGCTGTAGAGACTTGGAGTGGTACGTGATGGGGTGCCAACGGTTGAGTGCATCGGGTTGTTCTAAGATGGCGCCAGTGGCAAAGTCACTAGCGTCCGTGATTAAGCGGAAAGGCTTCTCGTGGTCTGGTAGGGCAAGGACAGGTGCAGTGGTGAAGGCTGTGATGAGTGTCTGAAAGGCTGTGGATGCTTCTGGGGTCCATAGGAAGGGTACTTCTTTCTTGGTTAAGTCAAACAAGGGGCGTGCAATGGTAGAGAAGTCCTTGATGAAGCGTCGATAAAAGTTGCAAAATCCCAGGAAGGCTTGAACTTGTTTGACTGTCTTAGGAGGTGGCCAGTCTCTTATTCCTGCCACCTTGGCTGGGTCCATGGCAATTTGTCCTTCGGATATAACGAGTCCGAGGTATTCTATGGATGTCTGGGCAAAAGAGCATTTTTCTGGTTTCAAGTAGAGGTCGTATTTTGCTAGGCGTGATAGTACTTCATGGGTGAGCCTGGTTAACGTGGGGAGGTCCTCTGCAAATATCAGGATATCATCGAGATAGACGACAACGTGTCCTTCATCTATCAGGTCTTCGAAGATGGTGTTCATGAATGTTTGAAACGTGGCGGGGGCGTTGCAGAGGCTGAATGTCATGACTGTGGGTTCATATAGTCCGAGGGGTGTCTTGAAAGCAGCTTTGTACTCGTCGCCTTTGCGGACTCGTATATTGTTGTAGCCCCATCGGATATCTAACTTGGTGAACCATCTTGCGCCACGTAGTTTATCAATGAGCTCGGGGATTAATGGCAATGGGGCGGCGTTCTTGATCGTAATATCGTTTAATGCTCGATAATCTTGTACTGGGCGTAACTTGCCGTCTTTCTTATCTATAAAGAAGAAGGGGCTGGCCATGGGTGACTTGGAAGGACGAATATATCCCCTTTGTAGGTGATCCGTGATATAAATCTTCAATGCTTCTGATTCTTTGGGCGTAAGACGATAGATGGAGCAATTCTTCATTGTAACGTCTACCACGGACGTTTGCCTGACTTAGGCCTCTTGTCGAGTGGCGATCCTGAGAAGTCGGTAGTTGCGATTGGCGAAGGTTTCTGCGTAGAAGGCGGGATGTGGTTGAAGGCTTTCGTCGCGCCCGAAATATGCGTGGAGGTCTTCGAGTTGAGGAACTCCTGGCGGGATTCGATCAATGTACTTAGCGTTGGCCCAGGAGGTACTGTCGAGGATGTAGAAAGTATGGTAAGGCGATGCCACGCGATCGTTGCGATAGAGGAAGACTTGGTATGCTGCGATGTCGACAGGGAAGTCCACTGATCCGCGAAGGGACAGGCGAAAGGTAAGTCACGGGGATCCCTGGTCTAAGGGGGATATGCCGGACACTCACTTAAGAGGAAGAACCTCTTAGCGTAGACGAGTAGATGGTGGTGGTATTGAAGAAGACCAAGATGCCGTTCTTGGTCTTCGCACTAGTCTACTTATACAGTTACGCGCGGGCTTTGAAGCGCCGCTTGGATACTAACTAGCCAGTAGCGTAAGTACCGTGAACCCTAGTACAACTATCCTAGCTATGAGTCACTACGAGTCATCCGAGATCCGATCCGTTATCGTACAATCACATGTGCCGGAGCTTACCCGGCTGACTGATCTACAAGTCCATGACGATATTCTGCTGACGGTGATGTCATAGTCGACGCGTCAGTGTCCACTTCCCGGCCCGAGGCGCCGATCGATCCGAAACGCAACATCACCCCCTTCTTACGATCGAGCCCCAGCTCGACCTCGCTGCGCCGCCGCTTCCCTCTGCGCTGCAACTTGCTGCCCCGCTTCTAGTCCGGGGCGGTAAGAGTCCCGCTCCGCCTCGATACGCGTGATCGCGTTGGCTCGTTGGAGGCGAAGCACGCATTCGCGTCTTACCCTGGCGACCTTGTCTAACTCCTCCGTCAGCCGTGCCAACTCCGACTCCTTCGCTTCCACCCCCGCCTGGGCGCAGCGATAGCGGTGAACCTCCGCCGTCAGCGTGAGATCCTTCATGCCCGTGAGGGCGCGGTCCACCGACTCCCGCATGATGCTGCGCTGATCTAAGAAGATCAGGTCGTCGTCGCAGTATGCGGTGTCTCGGGGGTAGTCGTAATTGGGGGCGGCGTGCACCGGCTTGCCGTACTGCTGGTCGCTGCCTCTCCTGTAGGCGAGGACAAAGGGGTCCGCCGTGAGGATGAGCTGCGTATACCGAGCTGGGTGCAGCCGGTCTTGAGCATCGCGGATCTGGAAAGGGATATAATGTACTCCCCTGTTGAATTGGAACCCGAGGGGTGGAGGAGTCTCCACTTGGCGTCGGGAAATCGGACTGTGTTCTTCCGCACGGTAGATGCGGACCTTGGGTCGAGTAGCTTTCGGCATACGTATTGGCTCCCCGTCCGTGGTGCATAGCGGAGGGGTTTCGTTGTGCGTGGTGGTGAGATGGTTGCCGTAAGTGAGGTGTTGGTGTAGAGGGCAATGTTCCTCTGATAAGTACCGGTCGAAGTCCCGGTCCTCTTGAACCTGAGCCTCGTCCGTATCGGGTTCTGCGGTCGTTGGCATGTGTGTCGGCGAAGGATCTCTTGAACCAACTCTTGTAGTGGTTGGCGAAGGAAGGAGGGATGGTACGGGGGTAGATGGACGACTGTCTCCGTTGTGAATGGACTGGGGAAGCGACAGGGGTGATGGTGGCGCGTTTTGAACGATGAGGGTAGGTTGTACTGAGATTGGGAGTAGGTCGTCGAGGACATAGTGTACTTGGACTGGGGACGAGGACATGAGTATGTAGGAGAGTGGATGAAGGAGATGGGGACGTCTCTTGGGATTTCCCTGCGCTTATATGTGTTTCTCTGGCGGGGTTTGAACGTTTGAATTCCCGAATTGCTTCGTCAGCGAACACGTCATCCTTGGAGACCCACTGGTTATCCGAGTCTGGGTATCCGCGCCATTTGACCAAATATTGCAACTTCCTTGTCCTGCCGAATCGCCGTGAATCTAGAATCTTCTCGACTTCGTATTCTTCTTCTCCATCGATTAGATCCGGTGGTGGGCGCTGGTAATTGGGCCCGTGTGTGGGAGTTTCTTTGTACGGAGTAAGGAGGTCCGTGTGAAACACTGGGTGGATGCTCCACTGCGTGGGAAGTTCTAGGCGGTAATTGACTGCGGACATCACCTGAATGATCTGGAAGGGTCCATGTCTTCAGGGCGCCAGTTTTGCCGTTGGCTGATTAGTACGTAGGTGGCGCCCTTCGAGCCATACGAGGTCCCCGATTTGGTATTTTGGGGTGTCCTTGTGTTTGATCCACCCCTGCTGCGCTTTGATCATCAGTTCCTGGGCGCGGGTTCTAGCCTCTTTGAATTGCTGTGCCCGTAGCGCTACTTGTGGGATAGGGGATGGTCGATCGATCCAATCAGCGCGTGGGTTATATCCCATGAGGACGTTGAACGGAGATTCCTTGGTCGATTCGTTGGGCCAGTTGTTGTGCGTGAATTCTGCCATTGGTAGATATTGTGTCCAGTCGTCTTGTCGTTCATTGACCCAGAATCTTAGGTATTGTTCTAGCCATTGGTTGGTTCGTTCAGATTGGCCGTCGGTTCTGGGGTGATACGCAGTGGAGATGTTCTGTTCTATGCCGAGTATTCGGCACAATTCGCGGATGAACTTTGATGCGAATCTGGGGTCCCTATCGCTGATGATACGCGCTGGCAGTCCGAATCTGGGGAAAACATGTGTCACGTACAGGGCCGCAGTTCCTTCTGCGCTTATCTCCTCCAGGCACGGGATGAATATTGCCGCTTTAGAACAGTCGTGGTCTGTTACTGTCAGTATGGAGTCACAGCCGTTCGATTGGGGTAATTTGGTGATGAAGTCTAGGGCTATGACCTCGAACGGGGTTGCTTCCGGTTTCGGGAATATTGGTTGTAGGGGTGCGCGTGTTGGTCTGTTGTTGACCTTGATCCGTTGACAGTCAGCGCATCCTTTGACATAATCTTGTGCTTCTTGCCGGAGTCCTGGCCACCAATAGTATCTCTCGATCAATTTGATAGTTCGATTGATCCCCGGGTGTCCGTATGCGAGTGTGTCGTGGTGGGCCTGTATAATACGCTTCCGTTCGTGAGCGTCGCCTGTGACTACCCTTCGCCCTTCTTTGTACCAGGTGCCTTCGATGCGTTTGAGTTTGTGCGGGTCTATCCACTTCGTGATGATGTCGTTGTCCTGGGTGTATACTGGGTATGTGGGCTGCATTTCCTCCACAGGGATTGTCGCGTTCATGCGTGTTGGGTTGTCCGTTGTGTCGATTGTTGCAGCTCTGACGAATATGTGGTCCGGGAGTACTGTGACTTGCTCGTTGTCGTGTTCTCCTTGGTCATAGTCGGGTCTCCTTGATAGGGCGTCCGCTCTCCCATTCGCCGTTCCCTTGATGTGGTGAATCTCTATGTCGTATTCGGAGAGTTCAAGTACTTCCCTTGCCACCCGTCTGCTAATCTTTTGTGGAGATCTCCAGTATTGCAGGTTCATGTGATCGGAGAATACTTTGATTTTGTGGGGTGATCCGGCAAGGTATGGTCTCCAGTTCCTTAGTGCTTTGACAATGGCTAATAGTTCTAGGTCGTAGATGTCGTAGTTCCTTTCTGCTGCGTTTAGGGTGTTGGAGTAGTAGGCGATTGGGTGTCGTTTGTTGTCTTTGTCACGTTGGAGCAGTACTGCTCCTACCGCATATCCCGAGGCGTCGACTTCTAGCTCGAAAGGTTTGTCTAGTTCCGGGTGTTTGAGCACCGGTTCTTCTGTTACGAGGGTTTTGAGTTTGTCGAATGCTGTTTGTTGTTCCGTCCCCCATTGCCATTCCGTGTCTTTGCGTGTGAGTTTGTTCAGTGGTCGTGCGTGATTGGCGAACCCTCGGATGAAAGCGCGGTAAAAGTTGCAAAATCCTAGGAATGATCGTACCTGTTTGACGTTTTTGGGGGTCGGCCATTCGCGGATTCCAGAAATTTTGACAGGGTCCATGCGAATCACCCCCTTCTTAATGATTACCCCCAGGTAATCGAGGGTGTCTGAGTGGAATGTGCACTTGTCCAGTTTAAGGTAGAGGTCGTTCTGTTCTAGTAGATCCAGGATGTCGTGGATGGCGTCCATATGTGCTTCCTTTGTTGTCGCTGTGGCCACTCCGATGTCGTCCATGTATACTCGAATGATGGTTCCTTTCTTTTCGTGGTATTCGATGAGGGGTGCGAAAATCCAGTTCATCATGGCTTGGAACGTTGCTGGTGCGTTTGTCATTCCGAAGTACATTACTAGAGGTTCGAAGAATCCTCGTTTGGTTTTAAATGCCGCTTTGTGTTCATCGCCGGGTTTGATCCTGATGTTAGTGTATCCCCACCGGACGTCGAACTTTGAGAATATCCATCCCCCGCTGAGGTCTGCGATTAGCTGGGGTATGAGCGGTAGGGGGTATTGGTTGCGTATGGTCCATGCGTTGAGTTCCCTGTAGTCCTGCACCGGGCGTAGTTTTCCGTCCTTCTTTTTGACGAAGAAGAAAGGAGCTGCGTACTGTGATTTAGACGGTCTGATGTATCCTTTTGCCAATTGTTCGTCCAGGAACTCCTCCAGTGCCTTGTCTTCTGCTTGATTGAGCGGGTAGATTTTGCAGTTGATGTGATCTGGGGCGTTTGGTTTAAGGTCGATAGCGTGATCCCAGGGTCTAGATGGTGGAAATCGATGGGATTCCTCTTCGCTGAATACTTTTGCGTGTCTTTTGTATTCTTCTGGGAGTTCCTTCCATTCCGCTGTTTCGTGTGCCGCTATTGCTAAATCGGTTGCCGTTGTTCGTAAGTGTATCGGGACTGTTCCTTCTAGTTCTTCGAAGGCTTGCATTCGTTCGTCATCCTGCATTTTTGTGATGATGCTTCGAAGTTCTGCTTGGACTGTTGCTTGGGTCTTCGGTTGGTTGGGGTTGGTAGTTCGTATGATAATGGGGTATTGTTTTGTATCCATAGTGGCGGTGGCCCATTGTATCCGTGGTTGGAATGTTGCTAACCAGGGGTAACCGAGAATGATGTCTTCTCCTCCCACATTGGTGATTAGGAACTGGATGGTTTTAAGTTTTCCATCAGTTTGTATGTTTAGATCGACATAATGGGTGATTTTTCCCCCTTTGTTGTGTGTCCCGTCGATGTTCCATATATTGCGTGGGTTTGGTAGTTCCTTGGTTCCCAGGTGCATTCTTCTGACGAAGTCTGGGTGTATAAAGTTGTGAGTGGCTCCGGAGTCCACTAGTGCTTTTTTGTCGGCCATGAAGTAACTCGTGCGAATCGAAACTGGGACATGCATAGATCGATAGTGCGTGATAAATGTTGAGTTACAATTTAAAGCCCTCACCCAGGCCGTTGGGTTCAGGCGTTCGGAAAATCCTGCCTCCCCATCATTTCCCTCATAAACATTCCTCTTTGTTCCTCTGGCAATCCCACGACTTGAGTCAGCAGGTCGTTCACTTGAGAACTGGCGGCGCCCCTGTTGCCTTGGACTGGTTCGTCTAGGTCGATGAGAGGTTCCTCCGCTACGCTTTGTGGTGCGGTAGGGACCTCTTCGATGTATGCGCTTCTTCCCCGCGCCCTTCGTGGCTGGTTGCAGTCTCGTGAGAAGTGTCCCTTCTGGTTACAATTGTAGCAGGTTACGTCCCTTATGTTCAGGACTCCGCGTCCTCCTCCCCTTTGCTGCATGAATCCGGCTCTTGGCGGGAATGGGGGTTTTCCTCCTGGAACCCAGTCTCTCGGGTTTTCTGGGTGGTTTCGGTTGATGTCACCGATTTCGGCGACCCTTGCTCGAATTCTTCCCGGAGTGGTGTCCATCGCGTCCGGGTGGTTGCGGTATTGCTGCCATCCTTGTTGGCCTCCTTGTCTTTGCGGAGGTTGGAATCGGAGTGGTTGGTTTGGGCGTGGACGTTGCACATTTTGTGGCTGTCTTCCGAAGCCGCCTTCTCTGGCTTTCATGTGTAGGTATCGTTTCTGCTGTTCGATGAGCGCGCTTTTCCATTGGGAGTAGCTGCGCGGGTTGTGAAACTGATAGGCGTTTTGATATAATTTGAGGGGGACGCCCCGTGTGAATTTGTCGAGGACGAGTGGTTCATCCAGTCGGTAGTCAGCCTGTCGGACCAGCTTTTCGAATTTAGTGACGTAGCTGTCAATGTCCTCGTTCATCATTCTAAACCCTTTGTCGAGTTCTACTCTTGCGCGGTCCTTTTCTAGGTTGTCACGAAATTGTCCTTTGAATGCGAGTTCTACTCCCGCCCAGAGCCATGGGTCGTTTCTATTGGCTTGGGCGTCGAGCCATTTGGCTGTTTCTGTTGCCCATTCGTCGACAAGTGGTCCCTGGATGTAGGTGAGGAACATCATTGCCTTGATGTAGGGGACTTTGAGGCTTTTGTTGGCGGCGTTGACTCCTGCGAACCGGTTCCATTGGGCGAGGAAGGCTTCTGCTTCGTCACGATTTCCGGTGAAGATTTTGGGTTCCTTCCCAATGAATTTGTCGGTATCGGGCATTATAAATGCGGGTATGCCTGCTTGATCGTTTTGTGGGTTGTCGCCTGGGTCGCCTCCTGGTGGTCCTCCTCCTCCACCCGGTGGTTCTCCTGGGAGTGGTTGATATTCGCTAGTGTCTTTGCCCAGTAGGGCTGTTCGTACTGCGGCCATGGTTGGAATAGTTGTGGACATGTCAGTGGGAATCAGTTCGGCAATTTGTTTGAGTTGTTCCTCTTCTTGTTCGTCTCTGATGACGATTTCTTCTGGGTTGCTTTTGATCGATGGTGATGGTGCGGGTGTCTTGGGTGTTGGGGACCTGATGGGTTCTTCGTCCTCTCCGTCGATTGTTCCCCACTGGTCTCTGGTAACGATTTCTGATTGTCTGATGTCTAGGTTGAGGATTGAGCTTGCTGGCCTAGTAACTTGGAGTTTCTCTCTTCCGGCGTCCCAACGAACTTCTACCCAACAGTGGTTATCGAAGTTGAATTCTACCGGGATGAGCTGTGATCGATTTTGTTGGTCGAAATAGTAAGTGACGTAGCCTGGTGTTTCCGCGTCGTCCTTCCAAAATGCGGATCCCAAATATCTTTTCGGGACGTTGCGATCTCCTCTTCTGTCGATGTAGTAGGGCCTGAACGGGACCCAAAGTTCTTTGGTTGTAGGATTGGCCACGGTGGGATCTTGGTCTTAATGTAACGTCTACCACGGACATTTGCCTGACTTAGGCCTCTTGTCGAGTGGCGATCCTGAGAAGTCGGTAGTTGCGATTGGCGAAGGTTTCTGCGTAGAAGGCGGGATGTGGTTGAAGGCTTTCGTCGTGCCCGAAATATGCGTGGAGGTCTTCGAGTTGAGGAACTCCTGGCGGGATTCGATCAATGTACTTAGCGTTGGCCCAGGAGGTACTGTCGAGGATGTAGAAAGTATGGTAAGGCGATGCCACGCGATCGTTGCGATAGAGGAAGACTTGGTATGCTGCGATGTCGACAGGGAAGTCCACTGATCCGCGAAGGGACAGGCGAAAGGTAAGTCACGGGGATCCCTGGTCTAAGGGGGATATGCCGGACACTCACTTAAGAGGAAGAACCTCTTAGCGTAGACGAGTAGATGGTGGTGGTATTGAAGAAGACCAAGATGCCGTTCTTGGTCTTCGCACTAGTCTACTTATACAGTTACGCGCGGGCTTTGAAGCGCCGCTTGGATACTAACTAGCCAGTAGCGTAAGTACCGTGAACCCTAGTACAACTATCCTAGCTATGAGTCACTACGAGTCATCCGAGATCCGATCCGTTATCGTACAATCACATGTGCCGGAGCTTACCCGGCTGACTGATCTACAAGTCCATGACGATATTCTGCTGACGGTGATGTCATAGTCGACGCGTCAGTGTCCACTTCCCGGCCCGAGGCGCCGATCGATCCGAAACGCAACATTCATGGTGGCTCCGGGTTTCAATTCTATGGCATGGTCCCATGGCTGGTGCTGTGGTAGTCTTTGGGAGGCTGTCTCGCTAAATACCTTAGCGTATTGTGAAAACTGGGCTGGGATGTGTTCCGTGGATGTCTTGGGTGCTGTTTTAGCTGCAATTTCTGTGCTCGTGGTGGTCTTGGCTCTAATGAGTATATCTTCTTCCTTGGTTTCTTGATGTAGGTACAGGAACGGCTCCATGGCTTCTTGACTAAAGGCAGGTTCACCTGCGACTTGGTGTTCTTCCGTGGTTTGTAAAACATTGATCGTGGTTGCTCGCGTCTGCGGCTTCTTGGCTGTAATAACTAGGGACTTGGTGGATAGTGTGCAGGTCTTGGGGCATCTTGTGAAGGCGAGTTGTGGCATGGCCCAGTTAACTTCTGGGTTGTGTGCTTTGAGCCAGTCTGTTCCTAGGATAATATCGTGGTCGCCTAGCGTGGTTACGTAGAGTTCAGCACATTCGTCGTGGTATTCTCCATCGGAAGTCTTTATCCGGATTGTCTGGATCGTAGTATATCGAACTGATCCTTGTTTGTTCAATGTTCCATCCACATTCCGTACTGGAAGTGGGTTAACTAGGGTTCTGAGAGTTAGGTTATTCCTCTTGGCAAAGTCTTGATCTATGATGATTCCTTCTGCGCCGCTGTCTAGTAAAGCCCGTGCACTGATTTCTCGACCGGTTTTCTTTCCTACTAGAGTGATTCTGAGCGTAATTGAGGGTGATCATCTATTCCGTATCGTATCAC
>JAKELL010000217.1:0-81278 GCA_021524915.1 Lactarius akahatsu
GCAAGTTCCATGCACGGGAGAGAAGGTTTCATCAAAGTCAATGCCAGGGATTTGCGTAAACCCCTTAGCCACCAAGCGAGCTCTGTAGTGGCCATCCGCCTTGAGCTTGAAGACCCATTTGGATTTTACTGCCTTACGATTAGGCGGGAGATCTACTAACTCCCATGTGCCGTTATGGGCAAGTGCGTCCATCTCATACTGACACGCCTTAGTCCACTCATCTGCATCCACAGACCGCATGGCCTCTGCATAAGATGCAGGATCTCTTCCTATGTAAGCTGCAGCTAACAGCTCTGCATATCCCAACCGTCTGCCGCGCATGGCCACATTATCCGCTGAGAAATAGCGGGGATTGGGCACGGGTGCACAGGCAGAGCGTCTAGGCGCATTGTCCATCTCGCGCAACAGCTGACTATGCTGTGCACGGTCCTCAAAACCTCCTGGCATATCTGGGGAAGGAGGAGGGACATGGCGCATAATGCGCGTTGCGCTTTGACGCGGCGGTGGCGAAGTGGGAGTGGGCTGCTCACGCTTAGGTGTAACAGGAAGAGTGGGTGGTGCAGGTGGTGGTGGCGTGTGAGGACGCTCTTGTTTAGGGTCTAGAATGTCTTCAACATCCTCCTCCTCACTACTATCTGAGTGTGCAGGGGAGGGTACTCGCTGTGGTGGTAACGCCGACGTGCTAGGTACGGCAATCACTGGTGGAGGTAGTGGTTGTGAGGCCACTTGAGAAGGTTGTGGGTGTGGCTCAACACCCTGGAGGGACGGGAAGCTGCTCTCGTCGAATGTCACATCCCTGGACAAACGGACAGAGCGGGTTTGGCGGTCCCAAAGCTTATAGCCCTTTGATTCGGGCTCAAACCCAATAAGCATGACTTCAATAGCCTTCGCATCTAATTTGCGACTGTTACGATTCGGATTGATCGGCGCCTCGGGCCGGGAAGTGGACACTGACACGTCGACTATGACATCGCCGTCAGCAGAATATCGTCATGGACTTATAGGATCAGTCAGCCGGGTAAGCTCCGGCATAGATGATTGTACGATAACGGATCGGATCTCGAAATAACGCGTAGTGACTCATAACTAGGATAGCGGTACTAGGGTTCGCGGTACTTACGCTATTGGCTAGTTAGTATTCAAGCGGCGCTTCAAAGCCCGTGCGTAACTGTATAAGTAGACTAGTGCGAAGACCAAGAACGACATCTTGGTCTTCTTCAATACCACCACCATCTACTCGTCTACGCTAAGAGGTTCCCCCTCTTAAGTGAGTGTCCGGCATATCCCCTTAGACCAGGGATCCCCGTGACTTACCTTTCGCCTGTCCCTTCGCGGATCAGTGGACTTCCCTGTCGACATCGCAGCATACCAAGTCTTCCTCTATCGCAACGACCGCGTGGCATCGCCTTACCACACTTTCTACATTCTCGACAGTACCTCGTGGGCCAACGCCAAGTATATCGATCGGATCCCGCCAGGAGTTCCTCAACTCGAAGACCTCCACGCATATTTCGGACATGACGAAAGCCTCCAACCACATCCTGCCTTCTACGCAGAGACCTTCGCCAACCGCAACTACCGACTCCTTAGGATCGCCACTCGACAAGAGGCCTAAGTCAGGCAAACGTCCGTGGTAGACATTACATTAAGACCAAGATCCCACCGTGGCCAATCCTACAACCAAAGAACTTTGGGTCCCGTTCAGGCCCTACTACATCGACAGAAGAGGAGATCGCAACGTCCCAAAGAGATACTTGGGATCCGCATTTTGGAAAGACGACGCAGAGACACCAGGCTACGTCACTTATTATTTTGATCAACGAAATAACTCGCAACTCATCCCGGTAGAATTCAACTTCGACAACCACTGTTGGGTAGAAGTTCGTTGGGACGCCGGAAGGGAGAAACTCCAAGCCACTAGGCCAGCAAGCTCAATCCTCAACTTAGACATCAAACAATCGGAAGTCGTCACCAGAGACCAGTGGGGAATAATCGACGGAGAAGACGAAGAACCCATCAGATCCCCAACACCAAAGACACCCGCACCATCACCATCGATCAGAAGCAATCCAGAGGAAATCATCATCAGAGACGAACAAGAAGAGGAACAACTCAAACAAATTGCTGAACTGATTCCCACTGACATGTCCGCAACTATTCCAACCATGGCCGCAGCACGAACAGCCCTATTGGGCAGAGACGCTAGCGAATATCAACCACTCCCAGGAGAACCACCAGGTGGAGGAGGAGGACCACCAGGAGGCGACCCAAGCGACAACCCACAAGACGACCAAGCAGGCATACCCGCATTCATAATGCCCGACACCGACAAATTCATTGGGAAAGAACCCAAAATCTTCACCGGAAACCGTGATGAAGCAGACGCCTTCCTCGCCCAATGGAATCGATTCGCAGGAGTCAACGCCGCCAACAAAAGCCTCAAAGTCCCCTACATCAAAGCAATGATGTTCCTCACCTACATCCAGGGACCACTTGTCGACGAATGGGCAACAGAAACAGCCAAATGGCTCGACGCCCAAGCCAATAGAAACGACCCATGGCTCTGGACAGGAGTGGAACTAGCATTCAAAGGACAATTTCGCGACAACCTAGAAAAGGACCGCGCAAGAGTAGAACTCGACAAAGGGTTTAGGATGATGAACGAGGACATTGACAGCTACGTCACTAAATTTGAAAAGCTGGTCCGACAGGCTGACTACCGACTGGATGAACCACTCGTTCTCGACAAATTCACACGAGGCGTTCCCCTCAAATTATATCAAAACGCCTATCAGTTCCACGATCCGCGCAGCTACTCCCAATGGAAAAGCGCGCTCATCGAACAGCAGAAACGATACCTGCACATGAGAGCCAGAGAAGGCGGCTTCGGAAGACAGCCACAAAATATGCAACGTCCACGCCCAAACCAACCACTCCGATTCCAACCTCCGCAAAGACAAGGAGGTCAACAGGGGTGGCAGCAATACCGCAACCACCCAGACGCGATGGACACCACTCCGGGAAGAATTCGAGCAAGAGTCGCCGAAATCGGTGACATCAACCGAAACCACCCAGAAAACCCGAGAGACTGGGTTCCAGGAGGAAAGCCCCCATTCCCGCCAAGAGCCGGATTCATGCAGCAAAGGGGAGGAGGACGAGGAGTCCTGAACATAAGGGACGTAACCTGCTACAATTGTAACCAGAAGGGACACTTCTCACGAGACTGTAACCAGCCACGAAGGGCGCGAGGAAGAAGCGCATACATCGAAGAGGTCCCTACCGCACCACAGAGCGTAGCAGAGGAACCTCTCATCGACCTGGACGAACCAGTCCAAGGCAACAGGGGCGCCGCCAGCTCTCAAGTAAACGATCTGCTGACCCAAGTCGTGGGATTGCCAGAGGAACAAAGGGGAATGTTTATGAGGGAAATGATGGGGAGACAGGATTTTCCGAGCGCCTGAACCCAACGGCCTGGGTGAGGGCTTTAAATTGTAACTCAACGTTTATCACGCACTATCGATCTATGCACGTCCCAGTTTCGATTCGTACGAGTTACTTCATGGCCGACAAGAAAGCACTAGTGGACTCCGGAGCCACTCACAACTTTATACACCCGGACTTCGTCAGAAGAATGCATCTGGGAACCAAGGAACTACCAAACCCACGCAATATATGGAATATCGACGGGACACACAACAAAGGGGGAAAAATCACCCATTACGTCGATCTAAACATACAGACTGACGGAAAGCTTAAAACCATCCAGTTCCTAATCACCAATGTGGGAGGAGAAGACATCATTCTCGGATACCCCTGGTTAGCAACATTCCAACCGCGGATACAATGGGCCACTGCCACTATGGATACAAAGCAATACCCCATTATCATACGAACTACCAACCCCAACCAACCGCGGGCCCAGGCAACAGTCCAAGCAGAACTTCGAAGCATCATCACAAAAATACAGGATGACGAACGAATGCAAGCCTTCGAAGAACTGGAAGAAACGGTCCCGATACATCTACGAACAACGGCAACCGATTTGGCAATAGCGGCACACGACACAACGGAACGGAAGGAACTCCCAGAAGAATACAGGAGACACGCAAAAGTATTCAGCGAGGAGGAATCCCATCGATTCCCACCATCCAGACCCTGGGATCACGCCATCGACCTCAAACCAAACGCCCCAGACCACATCAATTGCAAAATCTACCCGCTTAACCAAACAGAGGACAAGGCACTGGAGGAATTTTTGGACGAACAACTGGCAAAAGGATACATCCGACCATCTAAATCACAGTACGCAGCCCCTTTCTTCTTCGTCAAAAAGAAGGACGGAAAGCTACGCCCGGTGCAGGATTACAGGGAACTCAATACATGGACCATACGCAACCAATACCCTTTACCGCTTATACCCCAGCTAATTGCGGATCTCAGCGGAGGATGGATATTCTCGAAATTTGACGTCCGATGGGGGTACACCAACATCAGAATCAAACCCGGTGACGAACACAAAGCGGCATTCAAAACCAAACGGGGATTCTTCGAACCTTTGGTAATGTATTTCGGAATGACAAACGCACCGGCAACTTTCCAAGCTATGATGAACTGGATATTCGCACCCCTCATCGAACATCACGAAAAGAAAGGGACTATCATTCGAGTATACATGGACGACATCGGAATAGCCACAGCCACAACAAGGGAAGCACATATGGACGCCATCCACGACATCCTGGATCTACTGGAACAGAATGACCTCTACCTCAAACTGGACAAATGCACATTCCACTCAGACACCCTCGATTACCTGGGGGTAATCATTAAGAAGGGGGTGATTCGCATGGACCCTGTCAAAATCTCCGGAATCCGCGACTGGCCAACCCCCAAAAACGTCAAACAGGTACGATCATTCTTAGGATTTTGCAACTTTTACCGCGCTTTCATTCGAGGATTCGCCAATCACGCACGACCACTCAACAAACTCACACGCAAAGACGCAGAATGGCAATGGGGAACAGAACAACAGACAGCGTTCGACAAGCTCAAAACCCTAGTGACGGAAGAACCGGTACTCAAACACCCGGAATTAGACAAACCTTTCGAACTAGAAGTCGACGCCTCGGGATACGCCGTAGGAGCGGTACTGCTCCAACGCGATAAAGACAACAAACGACACCCAATCGCCTACTACTCCAACACCCTCAACGCAGCAGAAAGGAACTACGACATCTACGACCTGGAACTGTTAGCCATCGTCAAAGCACTGAGAAACTGGAGACCATACCTCGCCGGATCACCCCACAAAATCAAAGTATTCTCCGACCACATGAACCTGCAATACTGGAGATCTCCGCAAAAGATCAGTAGACGAGTAGCAAGGGAAGTGCTAGAACTCTCCGAATACGACATAGAGATTCACCACATCAAGGGAACGGCGAACGGAAGAGCAGACGCCTTATCAAGGAGACCCGACTATGACCAAGGAGAGCACGATAACGAGCAAATCACAGTACTCCCGGACCACATATTCGTCAGAGCTGCGACCATCGACACAACGGACAACCCAACACGCATGAGCACAACAATCCCGGTGAAAGAAATGCAGCCTACATACCCAGTATACACCCAGGACAACGACACCATCACGAAATGGATAGATCCGCACAAACTCAAACGCATCGAGGGCACCTGGTACAAAGAAGGGCGAAGGGTAGTCACAGGCGACGCTCACGAACGGAAGCGTATTATACAAGCCCACCACGACACGCTCGCTTACGGACACCCCGGAATCAACCGAACCATCAAACTGATCGAGAGATACTATTGGTGGCCAGGACTCCGGCAAGAAGCACAGGATTACGTTAAAGGATGCGCCGACTGTCAACGAATCAAAGTCAACAACAGACCAACACGCGCACCACTACAACCAATATTCCCGAAACCAGAAGCAACCCCGTTCGAGGTCATAGCCCTGGATTTCATCACCAAACTACCCCAATCGAACGGCTGCGACTCCATACTGACAGTAACAGACCACGACTGCTCTAAAGCGGCAGTATTCATCCCGTGCCTGGAGGAAATAAGCGCAGAAGGAACTGCGGCCCTGTACGTGACACATGTCTTCCCCAGATTCGGACTACCAGCGCGCATCATCAGCGATCGGGACCCCAGATTCGCATCAAAGTTCACCCGCGAACTGTGCCGAATACTCGGCATAGAACAGAACATCTCCACCGCGTATCACCCCAGAACCGACGGCCAATCAGAACGAACCAACCAATGGCTAGAACAATACCTAAGGTTCTGGGTCAATGAACGACAGGACGACTGGACGCAGTACCTACCAATGGCAGAATTCACGCATAACAACTGGCCCGACGAATCGACCAAGGAATCTCCATTCAACGTCCTCATGGGGTATAACCCACGCGCCGATTGGATCGATCGACCATCCCCTATCCCGCAAGTAGCGCTGCGGGCGCAGCAATTCAAAGAGGCTAGAACGCGCGCCCAGGAACTGATGATCAAAGCGCAGCAGGGGTGGATCAAACACAAGGACACCCCAAAGTACCAAATTGGAGACCTCGTATGGCTCGAGGGGCGCCACCTACGTACCAACCAGCCAACGGCAAAACTTGCGCCCCGAAGACATGGGCCCTTCCAGGTCACTCAGGTTGTTACGGTTTCGCCCGTAACTGTTCCCCCGAACACCCCTGGACGACCTCGGAACACTGCCGTGAAACGATCACGTGCCGAAACAGCCGAAGAAGAGGTTGTAGTTATGGGATATGGGGCTTGGAGCGCCCAACAAACAGCTAAGTCACGTGACTTTCCCAACTACCACGGATTCGCTCAAGAATACTGGGAGTAGATCACGTGATCTTACATCAAACGCCCGTCACGTGACCCTGGCACGTGACCTGGCTAGACTCGCACCAGAAGGGTCCAGATGAGCTTGTGCCTGGACCGGTCTCGACTGCCTCGTGTTTGTGATGACTCGTATGTGCCTGATCGATTGTGCCTTGATTCTGATGGATTGTACACGTTTGCGTTCTGATTGGATGGAAGCAGCGCTCATACAGCTGCGGATGCTTATCTCTGACTCATACCTTTGCGCCTTACTGCCATTGGTGGATTGATATCTCTGACTCGTTTGTGACTCATTCCTAGGATCCGGATATTTGGGTTTCGGAGTTCCAAGCTGGGGTTCAAACCTCCTTGGACATGTATATAGACTGGGGCTTATGGTCGCTGAAGACCTAAGCTTGACTTCTTGGATTATACCACCCACTGTAGTGCCACTTCTGCGCTGTCTTGCCAGTTGTGTGCTGATAGCTACCTTTGGTGCCTATACATCTATTTGAATCGTCCTTAGCTGAGGGATCGCCGTAAGGCCCCTATCCTTTCCTTTCCGCTTTACTCTTACCGTTCAAGGAACGTGCTGCACCATTCTCCTTTGGTTGTGCTGTCCTGCCGACCATTCATTCATATCAACTTCGACTTGCTCTCTTCATCGCCCTCTGCATCCTTTGGGCTGCTCTACTACGCCTCGTTGTCGAGCTAGTACAAGATCGAGCACGTGACTTCGACATATCCCGGTGATCGTTGGGTCGTCCCGAAAGCCTTGTCCGCAATACAAGAAGGAACGTCCGGTGGAACGTTACATTAAGTCAAGCTTCTTCTACCCTTCCGTCACCAATATGTCACGATACACTATTTTGGAGAACTACGTCAACGATGATGAAGACCTCTGTGCCGGCTACGAGAGCTGTGCTGAAGAACAGGAGTCTCAAGAAAGAAAAGATCTGCGCTATGCCATATCGGCGCGCCATCAAGAACAACACCCCTCGGAATACGAGTACGAGGAGGACGAAGAATACGGTCCTGCCGAGGACGAAGAATTCCCTCGTGCTGTAGAGGAACCAAAGAGACGTTTATTCCTTCCCTCTAACCTCACTCGCGCTGACCCCGCCGAGGAGGACGACGAACAGTCTGAAACGGAATCGGAAGAAGAGCTGCGCATGGGCGCAACGGGTCGTGCTGAAGAAATCCTCGCTGAGGATGCCGACCAGGGAGATGCCAACTCCGAAGAAGTGGCTGCCGAAGAATATGGAGAGGCCAACTCCCAAACAGTAGCTGACGATGAAGAGAGGGATGCCAACCCTGATCCAGTGGCTGAAGACGAATACTACGAGCCGGAGGTCATTTATGGACGCTCTGAAGACCGCGCTGCTCTGCCGGTGTTATTCGAAGGCGACCCCGAGGAAGCCGACGGATTTGTTAAGGCGTGGGACGAATGGCGATACCAGCTAAGTCCCCAATTCTCACAGTACCAGTACACGACAATTTTCCTGTCCCTGATCCGACCGCCAGTTGATCGCTGGGCCCGCGATATGATCTATAAGATCGAACAATGGCGCGAGGAGGGCATGGATGACGACGACGACATGCTCCTCGAAGATGTAATCGGGAGATTCATGGACGAATTTGTGCCGCGTGACGACGCGAGAGAAGAATACGTCGAAGACATGCCCGGTGCTGAAGACCCGGAAGATGAACGCGACCCAGGCTACGATTTTCCTGTTGGCAACCGTCGTGAGGGACATCTTGACGATTGGGAAGTGTCTCCTCCCCCTTCTCCGTTTGTGGATGATAAAGCAACGGATGAAGAGTCGCCTGACGAGGCTGAAGAATACGTCAAAGAATACAGCCAGGAAGACTTGGTCGACGACTACTATTGGACGCCGTATAACTTCAAAGAACCTGAAGAGAGGGTACCTCCGCCGCGTAGGACGCGTGCTGACAAGGAGCGAACCTCGTCGAAGAAGAAGCGGGCCGCTAAGAAGAGCGTGCTGACACCGCAAGTTCAAAGATTGGTAGAAGCTTTCCGGGATATAGAAGACGAAAATCCGGAAGATGCCCAGTACATCGCGGACACCCTACAAGAGCAACAAGCATGGGATGGTCCAAACACTTTCACGACACCGGCTGCAACATGGGATGGACCTGAAACGTTCTATACCCCGCCACCTCCTGACCCAACACCTGCCTCCTGGGGGAGTGCGGAAGCCGACGCCGCGCAAGAGGCGCAAGCTGCCGAGAACACCGGATGGTTTGCTTATCAAAGCAACCCCGACGCCATGGACCTAACCGCTGGAAGGGCGCGAGCCCAGACTAAAGCTAAGTGCCACCATTGCTGGCAGACCGGACATACTCGGAGGAATTGCCCAAATCAGGATTCGCCCCGACACCGGTCGTGGATGGAAGACTACAACAACGACGATTCGGTGCCGCGCGCTGACCTGCCGCGAGCTGATAACCGAAGGACTTCCCCGATGCCGCGCGCTGTTCCGCCGCGAGCTGATAATCGCGGAAGGTCGCATACCGTCAAGACCGTCTACGCAAGCAACAGAGCCACCTATGCCCCGACAACGAGACATGCGCCGACAACGGTCGTGCTGCCCCGTACACCAGAAAGACGTGCTGCTACCCCTCTGCCGTCCCCGATATCTGACATTGGCTTTAAGCCGATACAACACCCGTCTCCTGTACCGCTGAGTGAGGATCAGCTGGTCGACCTATGGGAGAACCTCAGCATCAATCGCGCCGCTGCCTACCGCAACCAGGATGCCAAGCTCATCAAGCGATACGACGACTGGAGCTCCTGGGTCAAGAAGAAGATTGAGGAAGGAAAACCTCGGGAAACCATCGACTCCCTGGAACGAAGACTGCGGGCAACGGAACACGCCCTGCAAGAAGCCAAGAAAAGAAACGAAGGCTTCAAAGTTCAAAAACTCGACCGCGCCGCTAATCGGATAGCTGGCGAACTCCTCAAACGCGACATTTCCTACCACCCCGCCATGGACACCACCGAAAACGTCCTACGACAACGTGGGCGTTGTTTCAGAAGAGAGGGTAATGTTACGGTTTCGCCCGTAACTGTTCCCCCGAACACCCCTGGACGACCTCGGAACACTGCCGTGAAACGATCACGTGCCGAAACAGCCGAAGAAGAGGTTGTAGTTATGGGATATGGGGCTTGGAGCGCCCAACAAACAGCTAAGTCACGTGACTTTCCCAACTACCACGGATTCGCTCAAGAATACTGGGAGTAGATCACGTGATCTTACATCAAACGCCCGTCACGTGACCCTGGCACGTGACCTGGCTAGACTCGCACCAGAAGGGTCCAGATGAGCTTGTGCCTGGACCGGTCTCGACTGCCTCGTGTTTGTGATGACTCGTATGTGCCTGATCGATTGTGCCTTGATTCTGATGGATTGTACACGTTTGCGTTCTGATTGGATGGAAGCAGCGCTCATACAGCTGCGGATGCTTATCTCTGACTCATACCTTTGCGCCTTACTGCCATTGGTGGATTGATATCTCTGACTCGTTTGTGACTCATTCCTAGGATCCGGATATTTGGGTTTCGGAGTTCCAAGCTGGGGTTCAAACCTCCTTGGACATGTATATAGACTGGGGCTTATGGTCGCTGAAGACCTAAGCTTGACTTCTTGGATTATACCACCCACTGTAGTGCCACTTCTGCGCTGTCTTGCCAGTTGTGTGCTGATAGCTACCTTTGGTGCCTATACATCTATTTGAATCGTCCTTAGCTGAGGGATCGCCGTAAGGCCCCTATCCTTTCCTTTCCGCTTTACTCTTGCCGTTCAAGGAACGTGCTGCACCATTCTCCTTTGGTTGTGCTGTCCTGCCGACCATTCATTCATATCAACTTCGACTTGCTCTCTTCATCGCCCTCTGCATCCTTTGGGCTGCTCTACTACGCCTCGTTGTCGAGCTAGTACAAGATCGAGCACGTGACTTCGACATATCCCGGTGATCGTTGGGTCGTCCCGAAAGCCTTGTCCGCAATACAAGAAGGAACGTCCGGTGGAACGTTACACAGGTGATGTCCGCAGTAAACTATCGCCTAGAACTTCCCACGCAGTGGAGCATTCACCCAGTATTTCACACGGACCTTCTTACTCCGTACAAAGAAACTCCCACACACGGACCGAATTACCAGCGCCCACCACCGGATCTAGTTGATGGGGAAGAAGAATACGAAGTCGAGAAGATTCTAGACTCACGGCGGTTCGGCAGGACAAGGAAGTTGCAATATTTGGTCAAATGGCGCGGATACCCGGACTCGGACAACCAGTGGGTCTCCAAGGATGACGTGTTCGCTGACGAAGCAATTCGGGAATTCAAACGTTCAAACCCCGCCAGAGAAACACATATAAGCGCAGGGAAATCCCAAGAGACGTCCCCATCTCCTTCACCCACTCTCCTACATACTCATGTCCCCATCCCCAGTCCAAGTACACTATGTCCTCGACGACCTACTCCCAATCTCCGTCCAACCTACCCTCATCGTTCAGAACGCGCCACCATCACCCCTGTCGCTTCCCCAGTCCATTCACGACAGAGACAGTCGTCCACCTACCCCCGTACCATCCCTCCTTCCTTCACCAACCCCTACAAGAGCTGGTACAAGAGATCCTTCGCCGACCAACATGTCAACGTCCGCAGAACCCGATACGGACGAGACTCCGATTCAAGAGGACCGAGACTTCGACCGGTACCTATCAGAGGAACATTGCCCTCTACACCAACACCTCGTCTACGGCAACCACCTCACCACCACGCACAACGAAACCCCTCCGTTATGCACCACGGACGGGGAGCCAATACGCATGCCGAAAGTTACTCGACCCAAGGTCCGCATCTATCGTGCGGAAGAACACAGCCCGGTTTCCCGACGCCAAGTGGAGACTCCTCCACCCCTCGGGTTCCAATTCAACAGGGGAGTACACTATATCCCTTTCCAGATCCGCGATGCTCAGGACCGGCTGCACCCAGCTCGGTATACGCAGCTCATCCTTACGGCGGACCCCTTCGTCCTCGCCTACAGGAGAGGCAGTGACCAGCAATATGGCAAGCCGGTGCACGCCGCTCCCAACTACGACTACCCCCGAGACACCGCCTACTGCGACGACGATCTGATCTTCCTAGATCAGCGCAGCATCATGCGGGAGTCAGTGGACCGCGCCCTTACAGGCATGAAGGATCTCACGTTGACAGCGGAGGTCCACCGCTATCGCTGCGCCCAGGCGGGGGTGGAAGCGAAGGAGGCGGAGTTGGCACGGTTAACGGAGGAGTTAGACAAGGTCGCCAGGGTAAGACGCGAGTGCGTGCTTCGCCTCCAGCGAGCCAACGCGATCACGCGCATCGAGGCGGAGCGAGACTCCTACCGCCCCGGGCTGGAAGCGGGACAGCAAGTTGCAGCGCAGAGGGAGGCGGCGGCGCAGCGGGGTCGAGCTGGGGCTCGACCATAAGAAGGGGGTGATGTTACGATTCGGATTGATCGGCGCCTCGGGCCGGGAAGTGGACACTGATGCGTCGACTATGACATCGCCGTCAGCAGAATATCGTCATGGACTTATAGGATCAGTCAGCCGGGTAAGCTCCGGCATAGATGATTGTACGATAACGGATCGGATCTCGAAATAACGCGTAGTGACTCATAACTAGGATAGCGGTACTAGGGTTCGCGGTACTTACGCTATTGGCTAGTTAGTATTCAAGCGGCGCTTCAAAGCCCGTGCGTAACTGTATAAGTAGACTAGTGCGAAGACCAAGAACGACATCTTGGTCTTCTTCAATACCACCACCATCTACTCGTCTACGCTAAGAGGTTCCCCCTCTTAAGTGAGTGTCCGGCATATCCCCTTAGACCAGGGATCCCCGTGACTTACCTTTCGCCTGTCCCTTCGCGGATCAGTGGACTTCCCTGTCGACATCGCAGCATACCAAGTCTTCCTCTATCGCAACGACCGCGTGGCATCGCCTTACCACACTTTCTACATTCTCGACAGTACCTCGTGGGCCAACGCCAAGTATATCGATCGGATCCCGCCAGGAGTTCCTCAACTCGAAGACCTCCACGCATATTTCGGACGTGACGAAAGCCTCCAACCACATCCTGCCTTCTACGCAGAGACCTTCGCCAACCGCAACTACCGACTCCTTAGGATCGCCACTCGACAAGAGGCCTAAGTCAGGCAAACGTCCGTGGTAGACGTTACAGCGACGCTTATCAGCGGGTACGTGCATGTACCCCTTGCATCCAAAGACGCGTAAATGAGAGACATCTGGTACTTTGCCAGAGTACCAGAGCTCATAAGGTGTGCGCCACTTAAGCGTACGGGTGGGAGAGCGGTTATAGATGTGTACCGCAGTGCTCATAGCGTGCTCCCAGAAGCCTTTAGACATGCCTGCTGTATGTAGCATGGCCATTGCCTTATCCGTAATGGTGCGGTTAAACCGCTCGGCTTTCCCGTTCGACTGTGGTGAACCTGGCATCGTAAGGTGATGCTCTATCCCCCTCTGTTTGAGAATGTCCTGCACTTGGCTTGCCATGTACTCGCCGCCGCGGTCAGAGTGGAGTGCGCGCAGTTTATGGGACGTCTGGGTTTCACCCCAGGCCAAATACATCTGTAGCGCTTTCACGAACTGATCCTTCGACTTAATGAAGTACACCACTGCGAACTTAGAGTGGTCGTCTATGAAGGTGGTGGTGTAGGCGGAGCCTTGCAGGGACTGAGTTTGCATAGGACCGGCTAGGTCACTGTGCACAATCTCAAAGATACGTGTTGTCCTTTTGGTAGAGGACGCAGAGAAGGGTTGGCGAGTGGATTTGCCTAACTCACACCCATGACACACAGCAGTGTGCGTGGTAGAGCTGTCAATGTCCATGCCAGTAGTGGCAGAGGGACCGTACGACTTAAGAGCAGCAGGGGAGATGTGTCCCATGCGCTGATGCCAGATATCAAGAGTGGTGGCAGCACTTTTGATGTGGGCATTGAGGCCAATGCTTGAAGCGTCCAACCAGTAGAGGTTGTCCTCCAAGTAGCCAATAGCTACACATTTTTTACTGACAGATATTTTAAATGAGCCACTGTCAAAGGCCACTTCCGCACCCTTTTGTGCTAAGGCACGCGTCGACAAGAAGCGTGCCTTCACCTGTGGAAGGTGCAGCACATTACTGAGGGTGATGGGAATGCCCTGGCTCGTAGTGAAGACAACGGAGCCTACACCAACTTGGTCGATTGTGGACTTATCCCCTAGGCGCACACTGCCTTGGCATGGGGTATAGTCCTTGAAGTCTGACTGATGTGGTGTGATGTGGTGTGTTGCACCACTGTCCATCATCCAACGCACATGCGAGGCAGCATACAAGGCAACTCCAACTGTATTTGCGGCCCAATCAATGGCCGGTTCATCACTGACCTCCTTAATGGAGGCGGTGGTAGGTACGAGTACATGAGAGTTGGCAGCCTTGTTGCCAGTGTCCTTCAACTTCCCCGCAGCTTCATCCTTCTTCCTCTGCCTGCAGTCAGGCTTGATATGCCCCTTCTTGTTACAGTAGTGGCACGTAAGCTGAGAGTGATCCTTCTTCTTACGGGCACCACCACTTGGCTTGATAGGGGCAGCCTTATTGAGCGAGGAACCAGAGGGGCCAGAACGGCGCGCCTCCTCCGAAACGATGCGCGCAATTATTTCAGCGTGCTTGAGTTTGGAGGGTGCGCCACTGGCGAGGATGGTAGATGCCAGAACCTCATAGGAGGCTGGCAGGGTGTGGAGAAGAATGAGACAGAATTGGACGTCAGTGACACCCATCTGTGTGTTGGAAAGGCCGACCCGCAGCTCATTGAGCTTGGCCAATTGGGAGGCCATAGGTGCGGAGTCGTCGAGGCGGGCTTGGGTTAACTGGATCCACAAGTTAAAGATGGTGGTGCTGCCCGAAGCACCAGCATACACATCCTTCAGCTTGTCCCACTTCGCAGCAAAGGTGGGATAGGCATATGGGTCGGCAACGAGGGAGTAGACGTCTGGTTTAAGATATAGGCGGAGGTACGCCTTGGACCGACGCTGGATGGATTCCCACTCTTCAGGGGAGACTCCAGTGGGCGGGGTATGACAGGTGAACACATCCTCAGCCTCATGTAGAGTGAGGATGGCCTCAAGTGTCCCGGACCACTCGTTCCAGTGAGTCCCATTGAATTGCTCGAGGCGAATGCCAGAAGGCATGCCGAAGGTTGTGGAGTATGCATTGGCAATGCGTGTAGAGGGTGTGGACCCAGAAGTGATTGGGGGCAGGCCGGTTGAGGCACCTGCCGTGGCTCCTGCAGCCGCACCAGTGGTGGCAACACCGGTGGGCGAGGCAGCGCGAGAAGAGGTGGCAGACATGGGGATGATTTATCTGTCGCCAAGGAGCAGTCAGCGACAGTGCTTCTAACAGTTTGCAAGATATGATGGGGATACCACTCCTGTCTGTGAATCTGTAAGGCCAGAACGCTAACGCGTCCTGCCTCCTGTGGTATGCCAGTGATACAAGGGCTAGGCCCAGGATGGAAGATCCCTTTGCCATACTAGGAGCCAGCTGCCAGCCAGGATGTGTCTAGGACACGGCTCACTAGTTTGCGTCAGGGGGATATGGAATGAATGCTTTCAGAGCCCAAGGCTGTCTACCTCAGCCTCCTCGGCCTGTTGGTTGCCTCATCGCCACAAGTGGCTTTACTGAATCCTTTCCCATTGCCGCTACAAGGCAGGTATCTGGTTGCAGAACACCATAGTGGTGAACACCCCCCAGAGTCTGAACCAGGTTTTACACTCCCATGGTGAGGAGATCCTGCGCCCAGTGTGGAGCACCAGAGACAGCTGGCACTAAGCTCCACAATACACAGCCCAGTGGGCCATGCACACCTGGATATGTATTAAGGGGCTACCAGGTCCAATCTCCTTGCGCATAGCGCAGGGGCTAGGAAAACAGTAGGGGTGAAAGTAGGACTACTGGGCAGTACATGAACAGGAGGTTCCTCAGCAGAGACCACTGGTGCCCCAGTGTCTACTGCCTTGGGCAAGGCTGGTGAGGCCCCAGACAGACCTTAGCCTGGTGTGTGATCCTAAGAACACAGTGACCAGCCAAGTGGAGTGGCTAGGGCACCAGGGCCCATAACCTGATGAACAGCATACATGAAGGGCATACTCACAGTGGACTGGGAAGACTGTGGTGAGATATGCAAGTAGGCTTGAAGCAGCAACAGAGTAAGATCTTTAGCAAGTGAAGCAGATGTGGTCTGGCACACAACAGATGAGGAACTGGTGTGGTGCCAGAGCGTACAGGGTACTCTACTTATACTATACAGAGGGGTGACACTAGTACAACAGAAGTAACACAGAGTCACACAATACAAGGAGCGTTGTTCTACAGAGGGACACAAAGGAGTGTGCAGAAGGAGAACAAGAGCGCAAAGAACAAGAAAAGGCTAGACTATGATATCATAGTGACATCACAATAAAGATAAAACAAAGGAAGTGAGTACAAGGACGAAATACAATAGGAGTCCAGAGGAGTCCATGATGTCATTGTACAGTGATGTCATAGATAAGAAAGTCCGAGATTGTAAAGATCATAATAATCTAATCTACATAAGTCCAATATATCTTATCTAAAGCAGTCCATTATCTGCGTGTCCATTGAGCCGCTAAGTGCGCACAGGTCACTTATCAACACCCTCCTTCCACCTCTCTTTCCCACCTACCCTTGTCCTTTCAAAGCTGGATGGGACAAACTGGCAGACATGGGGAACAACGTTCACGTCGCTCATGCTGATGAATGGAGTGAGGAGGCACCTCACTCACTCCAACCCAGCCCATGTCCCCCAACATCCCCCTCCAGCTGCAGGAGCTGTTGGTGCCCCCATTGGGCCCACAGACGAAGGGTTGGCCATCTTGGCCCTATGGGAAAAACAGGAAGAGGTCATCACAGGCCTCCTATATCTCTCAGTCACTGCGGAGGTCCTCTCCGGCATAGTATCAGAGGCGCTGTTTCCAAGCGTCCATGACAAATTTATGCATCTGGATCACCTCTATGGACAGGTCGGCTCTATGGCCACCTTCAACCTATGGGTGGGCTTGGCCAACACCAAGCTTCAGGAAGGTAGTCCCTTCCAACCTCAACTCCAGAAAATGCTGGATTTGAGGAACACCCTCGTAGAACAGGGGATGCCCATCTCAGACATGCAAATGTCTTTTATACTACTAGACGCGCTACCCCCCTCCTACAGCACCATAGCAGGCACCATCCTCGCTTCTGGCCCCCCTGCCAACCTATTACCTCAGGACCTAATTAACAGGTTCATCAATGAGGAATCCTGTATCGCTGGTCCCCCGGCATCTTATAACAAGATAGCCCCCGTCAAGAAACATTCGCCTCTGCAGGATCATGCGTCGCAGGCATCAGGCAGCTCTGTGTCCTCGGACATAATCTGCCACTACTGCAAAAAGCCTAGCCATAAAAAGCCAGACTGTTACAAACTCAAACGGGACCAGGAGAATGCTAAGAAAGGGAGGGCTGGGCAGCGAGGGAAAGCTGCACAGAACTCAATGACTGAAGCCCTGGACTCACTTCCGGGAAATAGGTTTGCTGCGGCCAATAGCATACCTGTACCAAAGAGTCAACTATTTACTATAGTTAATGGCTCTGGCAAAATAGAAGAGGTACATGAGGTACCTCAGGTCTCCCTTTATATGATGAGTGCCAATCACACTCAGAAAGCGACAAGATGGATGATGGACAGCAGAGCATCAGCACATTTCACACCACACCTTGAAGACTACGACTCCTACACACCTCATGAAGGAGTAGAAGTGCTTCTTGGTGACAACTCTCTACTCAAGAGCATTGGCACTGGTACGGTCACAATCCGAACCAACAGAGGTTACAACCTCAAAATATCCAATGTGCTTCACCTTCCCAACACGCATTCGCATATACTGTCCGCACCTGCCCTAACAGAAAAAGGTGCAATCATCAGCTTCGACGCTACATCTTTTACTATACGATTCAATGAGGAGACCATTGCGGAAGGACACAAGGCTACAGGCCTATATTGGCTTGACAGACATCACATAAATACAGTCCGGGCACCTGCATCTGCCAGCCTTGATGTCTGGCATCAGCACATGGGACATATGTCCAAAGACGCGCTCAAGAGATATGCTCAAGAGTCAGTAAAAGGACTCAACATAAACAATTCACCAGAAGACGGTACACTCTGCCATGGTTGTGAAACTGGCAAATCTACACGTCTCCCATTCCCCCCTTCCATAAAACGCGCACAACAACCCCTTGAAGTCATTCACAGTGACCTTGTTGGCCCCATGCAGAGCCACTCAATACAAGGAAACAAGTACTTCGCCACGTTCATAGATGACTACTCCAAAGCAGCAGTTGTCGTCTTCATGAAATCTAAAGACCAGTTTAAGGATGCCTTCATACACTATAAGGCATGGGCTGAAAAGCAATTAAATAAGCCCATCAAAACCTTACACTCGGATCGTGGTGGCAAATACGTCAATAATGACTTAAAGCGCATACTTTTGGAAGCAGGAATTGAGCACACTCTCACGATGCCTCATTCTCCACAACAGAATGGAAGAGCTGAGCGTTTTAACCGTACGGTTATGGAAAAAGGCACTAGCATGCTTCATCATGCAGGCCTTAGCCTTGGGTTCTGGGAACAAGCAGTACAAACTGCTGTGCAAATCTATAACCGCACTCCCACTCGCTCTAACAAATGGAGAACTCTGCTGGAGCTCTGGGATGGTACAGTCCCAGATGTCTCTTACTTTAGAGTATTTGGCTGCAAAGCCTACTATCATGTACCCGAACACAACCGGCGCAAATTAGATCCTAAAGCAAAGGAAGCCGTGTTTGTGGGCTATGAACCCCTATCAAAGGGTTACAAACTTTGGGATAGACATAGCCGGTGCTTCGTCTCTTCACGAGATGTTACATTTGACGAAAGCACCTTCCCATCCCTGAGTGACCTGGCTCGTCACTCCCAAATTCCTTCCCCTCCCGTGTCTGGTGAACTCGAAAGAGGCGCTGCTGGCGGAGAGATCTTCTTTGTAGTGCCTAGCCTGCCTACACCAGCTGTTGCCCCTGCGGCACCTACACCAATCTTCGTACTACCACCAGTACAGGTGCCCGCAGAACCCCAACAACAGCCTAGCACACCCCCCAACTCCACACCTACTCCAGCAGACCAGACAATTTATCACACTCCCCCTTCCCAAGCTCCTCCCCCTACCAACACAGCTCCCACACGCCCTCGCACTCGCAATACCAGGCGTGCTGCTGTGACCACTCCTATACCGGCCCCCAATTTCAATAGGGAAGTGTCCCCTCCCAGATCTACTCCCAGATCTCCGAGAAATGGACAACCGGTTTCGCCTACTCGACCAAGGCAGAGCACTAGGGTACGATTCACGAATCCTCACTACGTCCAGCAGGATGACAATGAATTCGTGCAAGGGAGCAGCAGACTGGGAATAATGGACCTACTTAATGTGGCAGAGGCACCTGGCTATAGGGACCCTCAGACCTTTAAGCAGGCCATGGAGTCTGACCAAGCTGTCAATTGGCTTGAAGCATGCCAGTATGAACTGGATGCTCTCGACAAGCTTGATGTCTGGAGATTAGAACCCCTTCCTGCTGGAAGGAAGGTGGTTAAATGCAAATGGGTGTTTAAAAAGAAAGCAGATGGACACTTTCGTGCTAGGCTAGTGGCAAAAGGGTTCACCCAACTAGAGGGGGTGGACTTTGACAAAACCTTCTCCCCAGTTGCCCACTTTGAGTCTTTATGACTCCTTCTTGCATTGGCTACGCTTGAAGACTGGCATATTCACCAGATGGATGTCAAATCGGCATTCCTTCATGGGGAACTGGAGGAAGAAATCTATATGGAGCAACCTGTCAGTTTTATCACAGCTGGCTCCAAGCACCTTGTGTGCCGGTTACAGAAGGCCCTTTATGGCGTGAAACAAGCCTCCCGCGCATGGAACGTGCAATTCCATGGGGTCCTTTGTGACCTAGGCTTCACGCGGACATACTCTGATGCAGGAGTATACGTGTTTCATCTTCAAGAGGGGGGTGATACACTATTTGTAATCTTATATGTAGATGACATCACTATACTTGGGAGCTCCCTATCAAAGATCAATGATCTGAAAGTCTCTCTATCTAATCAATACGAGATGACCGACCTTGGTGAAATCCAATCATATCTCGGTGTCAACATCATCAGAGATCGTGCAAACCGCACCATGGAAATCAACCAATCAGACTACATCCGCGATGTGGTGGAGCGCTTTGGAATGATAGATTCCAACCCAGTTTATACCCCTCTTCCCTCTGGCGCCGAGGCACACTTGATCAAATTTGATGATCAGGCCTCTACTTCTGAGATTAAGAAGTATCAACAGATAATCGGGTCCCTGCTATATGCGCAGATTGGAAGCAGACCTGATATATCCTTTGCTGTTGCGCGCCTTAGTCAATTCGCTTCCAATCCCTCACCTCAGCATTTACGCCTAAGCAAATATGTCCTTGCCTACTTAAACACTACAAAGGACTATGCATTACGCTATGCTGGAGGGATAAATGAAGATGGAGCTGGCCTTCATGGCTACTGCGACTCTTCCTGGGGAGATCAGGAAGAGAAGCACTCCACCTCAGGCTACGTCTTCTTGCTTGCCAATGGAGCCATCTCATGGTGCACCAGAAAGCAGAAAACCATATGTAACGCCACCACTGGCGTTAGTCCGACTTGGACTTCGAAAGGGCGTTCACGACTTAGCGAAATATTCTTCGAGGGTCACGTGACCTGGTCACAAGATGCACGGCGCTTATCTTGGCACGTGATCCTGACGTACACTAGGGCGAATCGTGCCACTAGGTATTCCGATCAATGGAGACGACTTGCGCGAAGAGGCAAGTGAAACACGCGGGAGTGAGACGAGAAGAAGTGGTGATTGAAGAAGACCAAGATGGCGTATCTTGGTCTTATCGAGCCACTATTTATACATATTCGAGGACGCTTTAAAGCTCCTCTCCAAACCGTACGACTAATAGCGTAAGTAGCTCGAACCCTACTACTGCTATCATGTGATAAGTACATGCCACATTGGCATGTGATTGTGCTACGTGCTAACTGATACGACTGTCCATGACACATTACTACTTACAAACGAGGTCATCACCGTATAGTAAGAGTCCACTTTGCGCATACCGTGACATCACCCCCTTTTCAGCCGCGACGACCACGGCGCCGAGTGGGGCCTATGCCTCCAAGCCACCCTTCTTGCACTTCGTCGACTCTATTGTGAACGTCCGCCATCTCCAGCCTAAACTTCGAACGCGCGACGTCAGCCTGTACACCGCCTAGGGCCAGTGAGAGGGTGTGAAGGCGCTGCTCGATCCTTTCAGCTTCGTTCTTGAGCGATCGGAATCTGTGTAACTCAGCTTTCAACCCCACGTCCTTCAACTCGTTGATTGCCGTGTCGAGGCGGTGTTGGTTGGCGTGTCCGGCGGCGAGGGCTCGTACCTCCAGCTCTCCGTATTGAGGCTTCCCCCTCTCCCGTACTTGAGGCTCCACGTATAGTGGCTTTGAGTAGGTTTTGTCACTGTCCGCGGCAATGCCGAGGACGATGGGGTCGGGGGTCATGATGACCTGGACGTAGGAGGCCTGAGTGGTGACTCCCTGGGCGTTGGTGATGGGGAAGTTGACGAATTTGTCCCCCCTGTTGTGAACGTAGCCGTATGGGGCGAAGCGGGTGTCGGCGAGTCGGCGGTGGAGTGTGGTCGTGTGATGAGTGGAGGAGGGGATGTCCACTCGGAGGGAGCCTCGATAGATGGGGCGGCCCACGGTGTCGAGGGTGTATGGGGTTTCGTCGGGGTGGTCAGAATCGGTGGTGGTGAGGATGAAAGGATGCTCAGCTGGGTACCACTCTTTGAGCTCGCGTTCGGGCTGGTCCTGGATTTGGCACGCATCATCTCGTCGAATAGTTTCCTCCTTTCGAGGATCCTCGTTCTCCTTGTCGCTGCCATCGCCAGTTGCTCTAGCCTCCACCTCTCCACCGTCAGCTTCCACTCCTCCCATCACATCGTGTTCGCGTTCTTGATTCGTGTCGACCCAGTACTCCACTCAAACCGGGAGAGGTCCCGGTGAGGGAGGCGTGCAGTCTCGGAGAGCTGTGTGAAGCCGATCAACTTCGGCCTGCGTATAGGGCGTGTTGTTGAGGTGTTGGCCGTCGGTGCCAAGCATCCAGTAGGTGGTGGGAGTGTTGGGGTTGTCGAGGTCTTCGATGGGCGCGAGGTTGTCGACGGCGGCCTTAAGTTCCTCATAGGTGAATGACCCTCGGAGGTTGGCGGCAATGGTGGGAGATGAGGAGGGAGAGGACATGGTGATGTGTGAGAGGATTCCAGTGTGAGTAGATGGGGAGGACTTAGCGTCGTCCGTTCGGTTTATATGCACCCTGGCTGCGATTGAACTCCGCTTGTACTCCGCTATGGCTTCGTCAGCGAATACGTCATCCTTGTTGACCCATTGGTTCTCCGAGTCGGGGTATCCCTTCCATTTCACGAGGTATTGCAGTCTTTTGTTCCGGCCGAATCGCCTGGAGTCTAGAATGCGCTCCACTTCATATTCCTCTTCTCCGTCCACTAGATCCGGTGGTGGACGTTGGAAGTTTTTCCCATGCATGGGCGTCTCGCGATAAGGTGTGAGCAGGTCGATGTGGAATACGGGGTGGATGCTCCACTGCGTGGGAAGTTGGAGTTGATAGTTGACTGGTGATAAGACTCGTGTGACTTGGAATGGTCCATGTCGTCGTGCCGCGAGCTTGGCCGTCGGTTGATTGGTTCGGAGATGCCGTCCTTCTAACCACACTTGGTCTCCTACCTGATATTTGGGCGTATCTCGGTGTTTGATCCACAGGGATTGTGCCTTTTTGATAAGGGTTTGGGCTTCTTTCCGTGCATCTCGGAACTGTTGAAGTCTCGTGAGTACCTGGGGGATGGGTGAAGGCTTATCGATCCAATCAGCGCGGGGGTCGTATCCCATTAAGAGCGAAAATGGGGACTTCCTTGTGGCTTCGTGTGGCCAATTATTGTGCGCGAATTCTGCCATGGGTAGGAATTGCGCCCAGTTATCTTGGCGCTCATTGGTCCAGAACCGGAGATACTGTTCCAGCCATTGATTGGTGCATTCTGATTGTCCGTCTGTTCGGGGGTGGTATGCTGTGGAGATGTTTTGATAGATGCCGAGAATTCGGCATAGCTCTCGTGTGAATTTTGATGCAAAGCGTGGGTCACGATCGCTGATGATTTTTGCCGGTAGTCCGAATCTCCGAAATACGTGAGTTACGTACAGGGCAGCGGTTTCTTCTGCTGATATTTCCTCGTTGCAGGGGATGAAGATCGATGCCTTGGTGCAGTCGTGGTCGGTCACGGTGAGAATGGCATCGTGCCCCTGCGATACCGGTAGTTTAGTGATGAAGTCGAGTGCGATGGTCTCGAACGGCTTAGTGTCGGGTTTTGGTGTAATTGGTGCTAGTGGGGCTCTCGTTGGGCGGTTGTTGACCTTGTGTCGTTGACATTCCGCGCATCCTTGGACATATTCTGTTACTTGTTTTAACATGTTTGGCCACCAATGACTTCGTTCGATGATTCTCGCCGTCCGTTTGATTCCGGGGTGGCCGTAAACTGGGGGGTCGTGATGGTTGGCGATGATGGTGCGGACTTCCTCTGGTCCTCCGGTGATGACTCGTGCGCCCTGGTGATACCAGACTCCATTGACTTTCTTGAGTTTGTGGGGGTCTACCCATGGGTGTATGATACTCTCGTTTTGGTCGTGGGTTTCCGGGTGTTGAGTGGTGAGGTTTCGCGCGAATACAGCTTCTGGTAGTACGACGACTCCTTCGTTATCTCGTTCTCCTCTGTCGTAGTCGGGTCTCCGTGATAAGGCGTCTGCACGGCCGTTGTTGGTTCCCTTGATATGGTGGATCTCAAAGTCGTATTCCATGAGTTCCAGTACTTCTCGAGCCACGCGGCGACTTATCTTTTGTGGGGATTTCCAGTGCGTGAGGTTTAGGTGGTCTGAGAAGATTTTGATTTTGTGTGGGGATCCTGCCAGGAATGACCTCCAGTGTCGTAGTGCTTTGACGATGGCTAGAAGTTCTAAGTCGTAGATGTCGTAGTTGCGCTCAGCTTCGTTCAGGGTGGCCGAGAAGTATCCGATGGGGTGTCGTTTCCCATCTTGTTTCTTTTGTAGAAGCACTGCACCTACTGCGTATCCGGATGCGTCTACTTCGAGTTCGAATTGGTCTGTCAGTGTGGGGTGTGCAAGTACCGGTTCGCTGGTGACTAGGCGTTTGAGATTTTGAAAGGCGGTTTCTTCGTCTTTGCCCCATATCCATTCCGCGTCTTTGCGTGTGAGTTTGTTGAGGGCTCGTGCGTATGTGGCGAAACCGCGAATGAAGAGGCGGTAAAAATTGCAGAAGCCCAGAAAGGAGCGTACGTCGCGTACCTTTGTTGGTGTGGGCCAGTCGCGTATGCCCGCAATTTTTACGGGGTCCATGCGAGTTACCCGCTTTTCAAGGATTACCCCCAGGTAATCCATTCGCGGTTGGTGGAAGGTGCATTTGGACGGTTTAAAGTAGAGGTCGTGGTCCATTGCGACTTGGAGTACTGCGCATACTGCGTCTACGTGTGCCTGAAGTCCTGCGTGTTCGAGTGTTGCGATACCGATGTCGTCCATGTAGACGCGGATGATTGTACCCATTGCTGCGAAGACGCGAATTGTGTCGCTCAAGATGTCGTTCATCATATTCTGGAACGTCGCTGGTGAGTTTGTGAGTCCGAAGTACATGACAAGGGGTTCGAATAGTCCGTATTTCGTTTTGAACGCGGCCTTGTGTTCATCGCCTACTTTGATTTGTACGTTGTTGTATCCCCAGCGGACGTCGAGTTTGGTGAATATGTGTCCGTCTCCGAGGTCGTTGATGAGTTCCGACATGAGGGGTAGTGGGTATTGGTTGCGCACCGTGCAGGCGTTGATTCGCCGGTAGTCTTGTACTGGTCTTAGCTTTCCATCTTTTTTCTTGATGAAGAAGAATGATGAGGCGTAGGGTGACTTTGAAGGTCGGATGTAGCCTAGCTTGAGTTGTTCGTCTAGCCATTCGCGTAGTTGTCCGTCTTCGTCTTGTGACATTGGGTAGACTTTGCAGTCGATACTGGGGGGTGTACCCGGTTTGAAGTCAATTGCATGATCCCAAGGTCGTGACGGTGGGAATCGGTGGGATGCTTCTTCGCTGAAGATTTTCGCAAAGCGCTGATATGGTTCTGGGAGGGCTTCCACGATGGTGTTTTGATTAGCTGCAATGGCTAGTTCGGTGGCTGTGGTACGTATCTGGCATTCCTCTTCGAGTTCTTGGACAATTTCTTCGGCTTCGTCTTGGGTCATTGCACTGGCAATGGTGGTTTGCGTCTCTGTGGGGTTGATTGATCAAAGCACTACTGGAAGGGCCCCTTCATGAATGGTGGCGTGCGCCCAGCTGATAGTTGGTTCGTAGGTCGCTAGCCAGGGATATCCGAGGACGAGATCTTCATTTCCTATGTCGGTGACGAGGAACCTGTTGATAAGTGACCTGTGCGCACTTAGCGACTCAATGGACACGCAGATAATGGACTGCTTTAGATAAGATATATTGGACTTATGTAGATTAGATTATTATGATCTTTACAATCTCGGACTTTCTTATCTATGACATCACTATACAATGACATCATGGACTCCTCTGGACTCCTATTGTATTTCGTCCTTGTACTTACTTCCTTTGTTTTTATCTTTATTGTGATGTCACTATGATATCATAGTCTAGCCTTTTCTTGTTCTTTGCGCTCTTGTTCTCCTTCTGCACACTCCTTTGTGTCCCACTATAGAACAACGCTCCTTGTATTGTGTGACTCTGTGTTACTTCTGTTGTACTAGTGTCACCCCTCTGTATAGTATAAGTAGAGTACCCTGTACGCTCTGGCACCACACCAGTTCCTCATCTGTTGTGTGCCAGGTATGTTTCCTACTCCTGTATAAACACCAGTTCCTCATCTGTTGTGTGCCAGACACTACCTCTGTTTCACTTGCAAGATTACTCTGTTGCTGCTTCCAGCCACCCTCTGTATCTCACCACAGTCTACTTTGTCACTGTGAGTATAGTCCCTTCATGTGCGCTGTTCATCAGAACCTCATAGTCTTAGAGACATTGTTGGTTTGGACGTCCAAGTCGATGAAGTGTGTGATGGACCCGGCTTTGTTTTCCGTGTTGTCTATGTTCCAGATTTTTTTGGGTTTCTCAAGGGCTTGTAGCCCGAGGCCCATGCGTTTAGCGAACGTGGGTCTTATGAAGTTGTCGGTGGCTCCGGAGTCTACGAGCCCTTTTATATCGGCCATGGAGTAACTGGTGTGAATCGAGACTGGGATTCTGAGCGAACGGTAGCGAGTCATGATTACAGAGTTACAATTAACTGCCCTCACCCAGGCCGATGGGTTTAGGCGTCCTGAAAACCCTCTTGGGTCCAGAGATCTTTGAATACGAGGTCTTTCACCTCGTCGCTAGCCCCTCTAAGCGTTTCCATCCACCCTTTGGCTTGCTCTTCTGGTGTAGCCTCCGCGCGACGCACTGTCGTCGGCTCTTGACTGTAGTAGTCGGTGTCCATGCTTCGACTCGTGCTCGCGTGTGGTGGGAGGGGTTGCTTTGGTTTTCTGGGGCATGTACATTCTCGTGAGAAGTGGCCGGGATTGTTACAGTTGTAGCAGATGACCTCCCTCATATCCCGGCGTGGTCCGCCTCCTCGGTTTTGTCCTGGTCCTCCTCTTGGTGGAAATGGGGGTCGTTGGTAGCCCCCTCGGTTTGGGTCTCCTACTTCGGCGAGGCGGGCTCGGGTGCGGTCCGCCAATGTATCCATGGCATCTGGGTCGCGGCGAGGTGGTTGAAATCTGGGCGGTGCCCACTGTGGGTTATAGCCGCGGTTCTGCTGGGGTCTCGGTGTTGGGGGGTTGCGTGGGGTGGTGTTGATTCCGAGGCGGGCGTGTAGGTGGATATACTGTTTCTGCCTTCGAAGTGCGGCCTCCTTCCATTGGTTGAAGGTTTGGGGGTCGTCCAACTCGTAAATTTTTGTGAACAATGCCCTCGGTAGTCCCGCCATGAATCGGTCCAGTGTTTGGCGGTCATTGAGACGATAGTCAGCCTTCCGTGCGAGCTGTTCGAAGTTGGTGACGTACGAATCAATGTCGTCACCGATCATCTTGAATCCCTTTGCTAGGGTGGCTTGCGCCTGTTCTTGTTCCAGTACGTTCGAGAATCGGTCTGAGAATCCCGCCGTTAAAGTGTCCCATAAATAGGGGTCATATCGGCTGCGTCCATGATGTAGCTCATTGTTGAGCCATTGGAGGAAGCCGAGTGTCCAATTCGACACTCGCGGTCCTTTGATGAAGCTGAGGAATAGTAGGCATCGCCGATAGACATTGGTCATAATTGGTGCTTCTGAATTTTGTCCCCAGTATATGTGCCACTGCATGAGGAAGGATTCGTACTCATCTCTATTTCCGTCGAAGACATTTGGGGTCTCTCCTACTAGTTTGTCGGCTCCGTGGGGTGCCCCTGGTGCTCCCGGTGCTCCGGGAGCTGGTCCCCCTGCCGGTGGTGGTGGTCCTCCTCCGAATGGGTCTCCGCCCCCTCCTCCTCTGAATTGAGGTTGTCGTCTTCCTGGGGGTCCTTGGCCGAAGCTGCCCCCTGGTCTTCTAGGTTGTGGGGGGCCCCCTGCGCCTGGTGGAGGGTCCGCGACGTCTGGTCCTACTGCTCTGAAGATTGCCGCATCGTCGGCTGTCATTCGGTGTCCTGTTGTTGGGTTGATGGGTCGTAAGTAGGCTTCGGCTTCTTCAGTGATTCTTCGGGCTTCTTCGATTGCTGTGTCGACCTCGGTGATTGTTGTGGTGGCCATTTCTGCGGGGGGGTGTATTTCGATGTTTTCTGGTTCGTTTATACGTAGGGACTCAGCTGTTTGTATTATGTCCCCGACCTCTGATTCTTCGTCGTTTGTCTCCTCGTCGTCTCCGCTGGTTTCCGATGGTGCAGGGGTTCTGGGTTCAGAGGTGCTTGGTTCCTCTTCCGGTTGTCCGTCTATGCGTCCCCACTCTGCGCGCGTGGGTAGATTCCTTGAGTCAATGTCGCAGTTGTAGTTCCTTCCTGCGGGTTGTACTGCGTTGTAGCGGTTGTCTATGGGGTTCCAAGTAATTTCAACCCAACACAGATGGTCAAAATTGAACTCAACGGGGCGGTACCGGGTTGGGCCCGATGCGAAGTCTACGAAGTATCCTGTTTCCCCTCTATATTCTCTCCACCTAGCTGCTCCTAGGAATTGTACTGGGACGTTGCGGTCTCCCCTTCGTTCGAGGGAGTAAGTTTGAAAATTTCTCCACTGGTCTCGAGTTGTAAACGCCACGATGGGTAGATCTTGGTCTTAATGTAACGCCACCACTGGCGTTAGTCCGACTTGGACTTCGAAAGGGCGTTCACGACTTAGCGAAATATTCTTCGAGGGTCACGTGACCTGGTCACAAGATGCACGGCGCTTATCTTGGCACGTGATCCTGACGTACACTAGGGCGAATCGTGCCACTAGGTATTCCGATCAATGGAGACGACTTGCGCGAAGAGGCAAGTGAAACACGCGGGAGTGAGACGAGAAGAAGTGGTGATTGAAGAAGACCAAGATGGCGTATCTTGGTCTTATCGAGCCACTATTTATACATATTCGAGGACGCTTTAAAGCTCCTCTCCAAACCGTACGACTAATAGCGTAAGTAGCTCGAACCCTACTACTGCTATCATGTGATAAGTACATGCCACATTGGCATGTGATTGTGCTACGTGCTGACTGATACGACTGTCCATGACACATTACTACTTACAAACGAGGTCATCACCGTATAGTAAGAGTCCACTTTGCGCGTACCGTGACACATAGCCCAGTCTACCACAGAAGCAGAGTACATGAGCCTCGCTGAGGCCTCTAACCAAGCTCAGTGGTACACTACCTTCCTAGGGGAATTAGGGTATGAGGTTACCTCCCCCATTCCCCTACACTGTGACAACAAGGGTGCTGTAGACCTAGCATTAAACCCTGTCACTGGAAGGCGGTCCAAACATATCCTGATTAAACACCATGTAGTCAGGGAGTACATAGAAAATAAGGTCATAGACCTGATTCATACTCCTACAGGGGAAATGGTTGCAGATGGACTTACTAAGTCACTGCCCAAAGAACCCTTTGACAAAATGGTCACTGATCTAGGAATGGTGTAAGAAGGGTTACAAGAAAAAACCTTGTACACAGTCAATGGTCGTCGATCCTTGGTTTATCAACAAGGACGTCACATTATTCTGTAATTCTGTACAAACACATCATGTTCTCTGATACATAAGAACTATGAAAAATCCTTCTTAGAACCCTGAAGGAGTTGGACCTTGTCCCAACTCAGTACAGAATCCCACCCTTCAAAAAGTAGTCCTCTATCACAGGACTATCATGAAGTAGGTGTAGGAACCGCTTCGGATTGAACATTATCTGGACAAAGATTTCAACCTCAATCCCGAACTTCTGTACGACTCTGGGTTCTACACAAACACCTATATTAAACATGGACTGCCTCTATCATGGAGGGATGTTGAGACACGACTGAATCAAGTCACATGTCTCGTGGGATATGATTGAGTCATCCCATATACTAAATACGGTATCTGTCCCCTATGGACTAATTTGGACTTGGCCGGACTCTTACGGACTGCTTTTGTTTATCTTTATTGTCATAGTCATATATGGCCCCTATTGTTCTCCATTGTTAAGATACCGGTATTGTCTGCTTTAGGCAGCTATTGTTCTCTGCCCTCCAATGGCATTTCTCCCTCTGGCGCACAGACCACCTGTATTGTGTTTGGATCACCTGTGTGCACAGACCATTCTTAGCTAAGCGTCCTGTATATAAGGACTGCTGTTTTCGCCTCTACACTTCAGAGTTCCTTCTACCTCTGAAGTGTAAGTTCCCTCTTTTACTCTCCACTACCTTTTACTCATAGACGTTCCATAGAACTTGTCTGTCTAGGTGTGTAGCAGTGCTAATAGAGTTCCTTCTACCTCTGAAGTAACTTGTCTGTCTAGCTCTTTTGTTATTAACTCCTTGCTTGTTAGTTCTGTGCTTCAACAGGGACTATACTCACAGTGACAAAGTAGACTGTGGTGAGATACAGAAGGTGGCTGGAAGCAGCAACAGAGTGTAATCAAGCAAGTGAAGCAGAGGTAGTGTCTGGCACACAACAGATGAGAACTGATGTTTATACATGAGAGGAGACATACCTGGCACACAACAGATGAGAACTGATGTGGACCAGGAGCATACAAGCTACACTACTTATACAAAATCACAAGGTGACGCAGGTAACACTGGGTCACAGTAAATACAAGGAGACATTGGTTCTACAGATGGACAAAGGAGTGGACGTTCTGAGAACAAGGGACAAAAGAACAAGGAGAATCTAGACTAGTGATATCATACTGACATCATAATAAGGATAGAACAAAGGGAAACTACAAGGGCGTTGAGTACAACGCAAAGTCCGGATCCTATGATGTCATAGTGTACAGTGATGTCATAGATAAGGAAATACAATAAGTCTGAGATTGTGTGATCATAATAATCTAATCTACATAAGTCCTGTATATCTTATCTACAGCAGTCCATATCTGATTGTCCTTTGAGCCACTAAGTGCGCAAGGGTCACTTATCAACAACCACCGCCAAAAGAGTTTGAAATTGTTGCGCAGCAATGCACGCAGTGTACAGGTAGACCCTTACCTGAATAGAGAGCTTAGACGAGGCTTAGAGTGAAGCAGAGGAAGCTCAGAGTGGGGTGGAGCATCTGTAAAAGTGGGACCTGTCAAAAGCTGTCGGCGACTGGTCCTGACCGGTCTCTGACAGCTTTTGACAGGTCCCACTTTTACAGATGAGAGAGATGTGTATAGGTACTCGCTCCTATAGTAGGATTTATATACTCTATGGTCCACCCATGTCCGTTTGGGGAAAAGTGATGAGTAGAGGCGTCCACAATATCGCGTTTTCAGTGTCGCCTAATGTCTAATCACCGGTGGACTCGGAATAATCCCTTAAGGGGATTCTGTACGTATACCGTATGACTAAATACTCCGAATTACGTGTATAGCATAACTAATCGTACTGTCATTCCTACGTAATGAGCCTTATAGTAAGTATTACGGCTCAACAGAAATTCTGCTTTTTCTTTTTTGGATCCATTTATATCCCGGCTGGTAGGCCGTAAGCCCAGACCGGACGCAGTGTGAACAAGCTACCAACACTAAGGGTTTTTGGTAACGCTAAGGTGCTCCCCGGCAGTAGGAGGTTGGCGCAACTACCAGGGACAGTGGGTAAATAGACCGTATCGGAGCCCGCCGTTTTGAAATTCTGCTTAACATCCCTCAATTTGGAGCTCGAAGAGGAATTGTACAACGCTTGGTACAACGTGTGCCCGGAGCAAGTCGAGTTACAATTCGAGGCGGGAAGGAACAGGTCGCCGCTGCCCACGTCAAAATCCACTGCACGCTACTCGGTTAATGTGAGTCACTTGAGGGAGAAGTACATCTCGACGAGCAGTGGGTGACTTCCCGTAGGATCTAGAGCCTCTAGATTATTTTCCAGACCGGTTGTATCCGAAATGTGTAATCTGGAAAATAAACTCTGGAGGGCCTGTGTTTCCCGTAGACACGAGAAAAATCTAGAGGTGCATATCATCCAAGATTATGACTCCTCTCGGGCTCAGTGACTCAGAGGACACAGAGGAGTCGATAACGGCTCCGCAAGTCCTCTATTTTAAATATTTTGTACGAATGCGTGCAGTCACCGCGGCCAGTGTTCGAACCGTCGACTTCGAAGCGCCCCCATAGAGCGAGTGGTCACCGCCGGTCTATTCAAAATTGCGGGCTACGAATAGCAGCAAGAAGGTAAGAGCCGCGGAGAACGCGTTCACGACAGAGCATTACTCACAGAACTATCGCGGGCTCTTGGGGATCACTGCTTCACTGCACCTTTGCGAATGGCACATTTGGCGTCCTTCCTGTGATCAGAACCTCCCCGATTGCCGCCAGCGGTGCTAAGCTACCGGAACCAAAAGGCGTGATGCTGTTGTGTTGATACATGACGGAGTTGGTAAGATTCGTCCTGTTCGCGAGCGCAGATACTTCAGGCTTGTAAAACCATTTTCAGATGGTATGTAGCGGGTGAAGTGAGAGTTCGAGTTTGAGTCCGAGTTCGAATTTTGACCACAACAAGACGTCCCACAAAAACAGGAAATATACCCAATATAAACATACTTAGCTGGACAGGAAAAACCTTGGATAGATCAGATCTCCTGTCTCTTCTAAGTTAGTTGGTTTCCGCGGCGATAAGGAAATCTGGCCGGTCTCATAGTATATAGCCCATGTATTTACAACCTTACACCTCAGACTTCTTAATAGACTTCTCTCCTCTCAGATTTCGGACTTTTGAGCTCAGTGAAGCTCATCCCTTGCGCTTCCTAGCATGCCGCATCTGCGCGCGGCCTTAGCGACTCGAACCCGACGCGTCAGGCAGCCACATCTACAAAGTTTCGCGCCGTGCCGAAGTGTGCGAGACCATTTACGACCACCTGTGACCAACCGACCACTACTCCCGTTCCCGACCTCGCCGTACTCGCGCGCGACTTTAGCTCTTCCACACATACGCGTTTGCGATAATCGCGGACCTATATACGACAGCTCGCGCCCCGCGGAGGCCTGCGCGACACCTTGCGACGCTTCACACCTCCAAGATCCTGCGCTCATCTTAGACTGTTTCCTAGCGCTTAGGGATCAATGGTTGGGTTTCCCTGTTGTTTTTGGCAACTCCGCTGGATATTTCAAGTTCAAGTTGCTGTATTCTTTTCCCCATAGAAATACTTTGGATCGGCCGAGGGGTTCCGCGTGCCGCGTGCATCAAGAAAGCCAATTCATGCATCAAAGAGGTACTGGCACGACGACGTCTCTCCCAGCCATGGCAATCCCCTTTTCCTAGTGGATGCCTGGTACGCCATTCAATAGCCATTTGTACACACGTCATTCTGGGTTGCCCAGCTGGGATACCACAAGGGAAACCTTCCAAATCAAGGTGAGGCGTCAGCTGCCGATAAGTTACCTCCATGACCGCAGAATCAGCGCCAGGCAACGACGCGCGAATGAATTAGCGCGCAGTGATGTGCTGGTTCCAAATCTAGGAGATAAGAGAAGACGAAATCAGTTGTACGTGCTCACGGTTGATCTCGCCAATCTCGTAACTCATAAATTGACACTTGACTCACTTCGAGTCGCTTGACTCCCCAACGACGACTCTTTTCAACCCCCCTCCGAAAAGACCATAGTGGGGACTGAACAGCTCTCCTAACCGCACGATGGGCCAGGTCGTCATCACCCCCGTCGATATCGACGGGTCCGCCCAGAAGGATTCCTCGTAAGTGATATGTAGCGCAGCCAATGCCAGTCATTCTCAGCCTCAATTTGTGCAATACGGACTTTCCGTTTGGGTTGCTCCAGTTTGTGGACCCACCCACTCCTCATCCCTTCCTACCTCGCACTTCTTTCCATTGTTGTCCTCGTCACCCAGGCCGTCTATTCCTCTGGTCCAGTTCGAAGGCTTCGCGGCGAAGACGCGGCGACGGCCGCTAACCGCGGCGAGTCGGGCGCCAACGCGAGCGCCACTCCGAGTCGGACAGGTTTCGTGTCGACTGTCAAGGACCATGTGGAAAAATCAGGGGGATCGATCATATTCCTTTTCCAGGTTTTACGTTTCCTCGTAGTTCTCACACTCTTCAGCCTCGCGATATTCAGCTTCGTGCAAGAAGAGGGTCAGCAGCACGTCTCCTCGTCGTCTGTGGTAAGCGCATTGAGCAAGCATTGGGGTAAAAAGCATAAGGGCAAGCACCGCCATGGCGGCGGCTCGCTCACCAAACGCGAGTGGCTCGATCTCACGCTCTGTCTAACCCATGTGCGTCATTCCAGCCATCGAAGTTTCTTTTTGAGTTGGCTTTCTCACCCGAGTCATAACTTGACACAGCTGTATGCGGCCTTTTTGGCGTTGGTGGCTGTTACCGCCCGGAGAGTCCGCGCGTCGGTTGCTTCGTTCCATCTCTCCTCACTCTTGCTTGGCACATTCTCCGTCTACGCTTACCGCAACATCTGGCCATTGCTTACTTTCACCTTGTCACCCGTCGATGCATGCGAAGGCCCCATGCTATGGGTCAGAATTGGCCTTCTGGCTTTTGCGGCTATCGTGATCCCTCTGTTCGTCCCGTACCCGTATATCCCGATTGATCCTAAGGCCAGTTTGCGTCTTACCATATCTTACTCTCCGATCCCTAACTCCCAACGCAGGATCCCCAGCAGGTCATCAACCCTGAACAGACCGCCTCACTTCTATCTATGATGTTATATACGTTCCTTGATCCTATCGTTTTCTTGGCATATCGTGTTCCACATCTATCGCATGACATGTTACCACCACTCGCAGACTATGATTACACGAGGAATCTCGTGCAAAGGAGTTTCAAAGCAGGTCCACCTCCATTACTAGCGCAAGTATTATGCTAACACGGTTTGCTAGCACTTGGATACATTTTCTGGCGGACCCAAGAGGCACATCTTCTGGGGATTCATGGCGGTCTTCCGTCCGTTCTTCGTGTAATATTTAAGTGATGCGTAGCTTATATTTCATTTAGGCCGTGAATACATCCAACTAGCAATCTTCGTCGTCATTAAGGTCTTTTCAACCCTAATGGCACCAGTTGGGATGAATCAGCTCTTGCGGTACTCTTTTTTCTTGACGGTGTCCAAGGATAACTTAGCGTGTCTCATTCAGCTACCTCGAAACCCGCGGGGAAGGTGCGATCGTCCGTCCATGGGTTTGGGTTACATATCTTTTCCTCGGTCCTGCTCTCGGAACCATGGCTTTCCAATGGTACATTTTTATCGCGGTAAGTGATAGAAGATATTTACTGAGCCAAGCTCCTCATGCGTCGACCATGTTTTTAGACGGGTACTATCGTGCGGGTCACTGCCATCGTCACACAACTCGTCTTTGAACACGCCCTGCGCATCCGCGTGAAAGCCGAGACTTCGTCTTCCCCGGCGTCCACGCCCGATGCCACTCCTGATGCTCGCAGCGAAGCCTCGACACCAGATAGTGGGTCAGTGGTCGAGATCAATATCGTGTCCGAAGAAGCGGGCGGGAGTAGCGAGGAGACTCAGAGCGAGCAATCGACAATCGCGGGGTCGAGCATGAAGGGCAAACGAAAAGAAGTAGCTCCTGGGTCTGACAGTGGCAAGGAGGATGGCGACGAGGCTGGGGATTCAAGCAATCTAGTGGGAAAGATGAACAACCTGGTGTCGACAGATCTGGAGAACCTCGTCGACGGACGGGATTTCTTGCTCTTGGGTTTGTCTTTCCAGCCCCACCTCGCTCCCTTCATTTTTTTTGTTCAAAAGAATCCCTCGTTAGTTTTATATTTTCCGCTGCAGATTGTGGTATCCGTCTGGTTCTTGTATAACATTCTTGGTTGGAGTGCATTCGTCGGGATGGCCCTCATGGTCGCCCTCTTCCCAATCCCGGGCACCGTTGCAGGAAAAATACAAACAGTACAGAAGGAGGCCGTGAAGCGTGTGAGTGTGTTTGTTGCCTTATTATTAGTGTCTTGATGTCCGGAATTACTTCGCGGTTAGACGGATGCGCGTGTCCAAGCTGCTACCGAAAGTGAGGTCGCAAACACAAACCTATAATGTGCGGGCGCTGACGAGCCTCGACTGCAGCTATGGGGATTTTGCGGATGATCAAGCTGTTTGGTTGGGAGCCTAAGATCGCCGCGCGGCTAGCTGAGAAGAGGGAGCAGGAGCTGCGGTACATCAAGTTGCGCCAGATTTTGAACCTGATCAACGGAAATGTCAAGTAGGTGCATCCACCTTCTCTCCTAATCGCTCTAAAATGGACATCCTCCAGCTTTTTCATACCCGTCATCACTGTGCGTCGCGTCGTTCTTGTCCCTGCTGATTTATTTTGACCGACACTCCGGGAAGATGGTTGTCACATACGTCACTTACGTGCGTGCTCTTGATCCGCTCGGGCTAATGTGTAAACTGATCATGTCCGCAGACTGCGATTATGAAGCGCGCACTTACACGTATGTATCGTGTTCCATTTATGAGAGGGTGCCTATTCTGAATGTGTCTGCAGCATCGGCCGTATTTTCGTCCATGGCAGGTCAGTCTTAGCACCTTCCCTAATGATGTGGATGGCAATGGGGCTCATCTTTTCCAGTTTTCGATCTTATCCGCGACCAGCTTCACACAATCTTCTGGATGATTCCTATGTTTATACAAGCGAGGGTCTCCGTCGATCGCGTGAATGATTTCCTGCACGATGTGAGCGGATCCTTGTTTGTATTACCGCTTGACATATAGAGCTCGTTTGCCAGACCGAGCTGTTGGACGAGTTCGCAGATGCCAATAAGGGCTCCGAGCGCGTCATGCTAACAGATGCGTCACACTTCGACCAGGATGTGATCGGGTTCCAAAATGCCAGCTTCACCTGGTCTAATGACGATGCCGACGGTACGCTCACACCATCCCGGCGCCGGTTCACCCTGCGCGTGCAAGGCGAGCTGCTGTTTAAGCGTGGGTGCTTCAACCTGATCATCGGGCCGACCGGCGCCGGCAAGACGTCGTTGCTGATGGCACTACTCGGCGAGATGCATTTCGTGCCGATGAGCCCCGACTCTTGGTATCATCTGCCAAGGGAAGGCGGAGTCAGCTACGCCGCGCAGGAGTCGTGGGTACAGAATGAGACTATCAGGGTGAGGACGACCAACGTGCTCGCGCTCGCTTTGTTCTGGTTCTAAGTGAAGAGCAGGATAATATCTTGTTTGGGGCTCCATATGACGAGGAGAGATACAACAATGGTAACTCGCTTACCGTCATCACTTCTGGGTGACTGACACCTCGATTGTTTTCAAGTCATTTACCAGTGTGGTTTGCAACGTGATCTCAGCTTGTTCGATGCAGGGGACAAGACCGAAGTCGGAGAGAAAGGTTTGACTTTGAGGTAGTGTAACAAGCTGATTTTTACACGACACGACGCTTTCTGACTCAATTCTTTCATCTTGTAGCGGTGGTCAGAAGGCTCGTGTGACCCTCGCTCGCGCCGTCTACTCTTCATCTCAGATCCTCATCCTGGATGACGTGAGTGCTTTCGTGCGGGATTCTCGTGGCGCCGGTTATTGACATCATTGTTCCAAAGGTTCTGGCCGCTCTGGATGTTCACACTGCGCGGTGGATCGTCGAGAAGTGCTTCCAGGGTGACTTGATTCGCGGAAGAACCATCTTACTCGTCGTAAGTCACCCTTCTCTACTCCCATATACCTATGGTCTTCCCAACGCACCTTAGACGCACAACGTCGCGATGACTACCCCTCTCGCAGACTACGTCGTTTCGCTCGGCAAGGATGGTCGGATCGCTAGTCGGGGCTCGGTCTCAGACGCGCTCAAGAAGGACAAGACACTGGCGAAGGAGCTCGCGGAGAGCACCCGCACCATTAAGGACGACGAGAATAAGATCGATTCGCAGGAGCCCGACGAGACGGTGAAACAGGCGGACGGTAAGCTGATCTTGGCCGAAGAGATCGCTGAGGGACACGTCAGCTGGGACGCAGGTGAGTGCGCCGTCCAAGGTTTTCGCATTTTGGACGGTGAAGCTCACTTTGTACCTCAACAAAATGAAGTCAAGTTGTTTATCAAGGGTTTGGGAGGAGCGCACCCAGTCCTGTTTTGGATTGTATTTGCCGGCGGCCTGTTGCTTTGTGACACCCTCATGACCGTGCAGACGTGGTTCATGGGCTACTGGGCCGAGCAATATGTCATCTACCCACCGGATCAGGTTGACATCACTTTGTAAGTGCTCAGCTTCCACAATAGCATTGGTGTTCACTACTCTCTTGCTGACAACCACCGGTCCTTCGTTTACTAGCTACCTCACAGTCTACGGGCTTATCTTGCTCGCATCGACAACCTGCTACACGACGGCGTACGGTGTCTATGTGTATGGCGCTGTAAGGGCCTCAAGGACCGTCCACCGGACCCTGATAGAGTCTGTCCTGGGCACAACCCTGAGGCGATTTCCAAATATCGCGGCATTGGTCTCTACTTACAAGTTCTTCTTTGTAGGTGGTTAGACACGACCCCAACATCCCGAGTCATCACTCGTGTCACACAGGACATCCGCGCTCGCACGTATTTGTACCTTCCTGGACGGAATGCACAGATCTCACAACCTCCCTTTTCTCTAGTGGATGGCCCAATCTCTAACACATTTAGTGGGTTGATCGAAATTTCAACCGCCATGCTCCTCAAATTCCTCGCTGTGGTCTACCTCACGCCGGTGTTTTCCGTGCCCGGAATCGCCCTCGCCGTCTTTGGCGCGTGGCTCGGCCGTGTCTACATGAAGGCCCAGATCGCGATCAAGCGTGAGATGAGCAATGCAAAGGCGCCCGTGCTTGGCCACTTTGGCGCTTCCGTCGCCGGACTCAGTGCGTCTACCCCTCGTAATGGATGTGCGAATGGTCTGACCTCACCTCTTCCAAGCGTCCATCCGGGCATATGGCGCACAGCTTGCGTTCCGCGAAGAGTCGTACAGGCGGATCGATAGGTATTCGAGGGCCGGCCGGTCCTTCTACAACATGAACAGGCAAGCCTAGTTCACTAGGTCGCCTCTGCGATGCACAGCGACGATCTAACTTGTGTTGATTCTCCTACAGATGGATCAGCTTGCGTATCGACTTCCTAGGCGGACTGTTCGCTGCAGGCCTCGCGGCCTACCTGATCTACGTACCAAATGAACGTTCCCTTCCCTCGGACACCGGTTTCTCCCTGACCATGGCCAGTACGTTGCATGTTTCTATTGTAACCAGCGACCAGCGGTCACTGATTGAGGTTCACAGTTGGATTCAGTGGCATGATTCTCTGGTGGGTGCGCGTCTTCAACGATTTCGAAGTCAACAGTGAGAATCCTCTACCTTGCGTGACTTTCGTCTGTATCCCTGATCATTTTATCAGGCAACAGGTGAAGAGAGAATTATTCTTTCTGAGTCAGTTTGCGAAGAGATGCTCATTGACACCACATACAGCTTGGAGCGTATGCACTCGTACATTAACGCCGAACAGGAGCCCAAGTCGACCAAGCAAGGTATCCCCCCTGCATACTGGCCCGCGAGCGGAGATCTTAGGGTCGAGAAGCTTTCTGCATGTTACTCGCTTGTACGTGACATGTCGGTCCGCGATGTGCGTCCGGCGTTTCTAAGTATCACTTTGTCATTAGGATGGGCCGAAGGTTCTCCACGACATATCTTTCCACATCAAATCCGGTGAACGCGTCGGTGTTGGTGAGTGCCTGTAGTCGTATTTTAGGTGGCAGCTCTTGACCAGCAGAACAGTTGGTCGCACGGGAAGCGGCAAGGTATCCGTTCTCAGCTCGATCGTTTATTGGAGCGGCCTTCTAAACACTCTTCAGAGCTCTCTGACGTTGTCACTACTGCGATGCATATTCACGGAGGGTAGCGTGTATTACGACGGTAAACTCACGAGCTCGATCAACCTGGACGCTCTCCGCTCGAATATTACCATCATTCCCCAAGTCGTGAGCACGTCTGCTACTTCCCACCCTTCGTTGTCCCACAACAAATGATTCATGTAGCCGGAATTGTTGAGCGGCTCACTGCGAGAGAACCTTGACCCATTCTCACAATACGACGATGCAACGCTGAACGGCGCCTTGCGTGCCTCAGGGCTATTCTCCTTGCAGAGCGACGATGAGGATGGTCGTCTCACACTCGATAGCCAAATCTCGAGCGGCGGGGGCAACCTCTCTGTCGGCCAGCGGCAGATTTTGGCGCTCGCACGTGCGATAGTACGCGGGAGCAAGCTGCTCATTCTCGATGAAGGTACGCATTTTCCCTTGCCTTCTTCTGTGTCTCCTTTGGCTGACTGTTTTCCTTTTCGCTTGCAACAGCAACGTCCGCTATTGGTGACGGGGCTTCCTGTTTGTTCTTTCTGAGGCGATGCTGACGTCGCACGTGGCGCAGATTACAAGACGGATACGATCATACAAACATCTCTCCGGAATGAGCTTAAAGGGGATGTAACGTTAATCACGGTCGCGCATCGTCTACAAACGATCATCGACGCAGATAAAGTTGTGAGTCGCCCCTTCCTGACCCCGGACCGTAAACACAAACTAAAGAAAGCAAAATAGATGGTCCTGGATGCAGGTCGAATTGTGAGTTTTCTCCCCTCACCTGCCCTGCTCGGACTCAGAAGGAAAACACAATGACAGGTTGAATTTGACAAGCCGAGCGAACTCCTGAAATTGGAGAACGGTAGATTCCGTTCGTTGGTTGATGAGAGTGGGGACAAAGACCTGCTGTATTCGATGGCCTCTTCGGCCGGCAAGGCACAAGGTGGAGGGACGACGACGACAACTACATCATAAAGGATAACAATTTACCACTTGCTGTCTCACAGTTTATATAGAGCACAGAGAAAGCGGCTGGGCGCCACTGCATCTAAGCAATTGACTAATCTCGCGAAAAATACTTCCCCCCTCTCTGCCCTGAGCGCCATTTTACTTTTTCATCGATGATGGTCAGCACATTGCAGCTCGTCCGAAGCGAACAACCCTTCAAGCAGGCCACTGGTCACGTCAACGAGCTTGAAACCCGAGTATTAATGTAACAACACACATCAGGGGATAACGCTGGTGTGAACGCGGCCCAAACTGAGGATGCGTCGCGGTCTGTGTGCGCCTATCTCAAAATGAACCTCAAAAGGCGGTCCTGGAGGAGCGCCTAGTTGGCCCATCAAACGTCCGTGACATTCGGGGGAATCGTGGAACATCTAAACAGCTGGGTATCCGGCGCAAATGAATGGCTGGGCTCGATGCAATCCGCCGAGGTCTTTTTTATTACAGAGACGAAAGGACGGACTGTAGAGAGTGCAGCGCTCTTGAGATAATATAAGGCGGGACGTCCGTCCGCATCAGTTTTTTTTTTTATGCCAGTCCCCCGAGTCTAACCGGGAAACTCTGGTTTATGTGTCGGTAAGCTGCTCCGGCCTCCAGCAACATCGCACGGTCGACTGGATTTTCACACCGCCGAAAAAAGACCTCGATTCATGACACTTCTTTCAGGTATCGCATTCATGAGCGGTATAAGCCTGCACCCGGTCGAGTCACGCCTTTTTTGTTTAATACATTTATTCATTTATTTACAGTGTAAGATATTCCCAGGATCACTCTTGGCTCGTCTTTGCGAGACGCTTACCTTGGCTCTCCGCGGGAGCATACCCGTGCGGCACCAGTTGACGGAGGCGCGGTGTGGGGTGGTAGGGAGATCCGGCGCGCAGGCACGGGGAGAGATGGGGCATGAGAGAAAACAGGCGTGGTATTAAAAGATCGGCGGGGCTTACTCGCCGGACAATGAGAAGGCAGCGTATGTACGTGTGAGGGGGTGATTGGGTAGATATGTGGCGGGCTAGTAGAGACTGGGCGGAAGCACGAAGTGCTTCTTGATCGAAAAAACTGATTTTTTGTGTCCGAGGCGAGATCGCGACACCCGACCTGATAGGAATGACGATGACGCGTTGAGTGAGACTCGGCACCCCCAAAACTTAGGAAGAGGCAATGAGTGGCGGCTTACCCTGGGTATAAGAGTTCGCTGGGGAGGGAGCGATGGCAGCGATGCCGGGCGGTCTAACGCACCGGTGGCATGGAATAACGAATGAACGCGTCGTGAACGACGGGCGCGGCCTGGATATAGGGGGTGATAACGATGGCGTGTTTCCGCAGGTAGAGGAGAAAGGAATCCCCAGCCCAACGGCCTTTGGCCTTCATCACGTCGAATGGCATGCCGCGGAGGAGATACTCCAGCGTCGACCCAATCCGAATGCTGTGGCCCTGCAACGGTTCGAGGCCAGCGGCGCGGGCGGCCTTCCCCACCCTCTCAAGGAACTTCGTTTTGGTGAGTGGTCGCCTTGCGTTCTTGACCCGGTAGGCAAAGAGATGCGACGCGTCGGGGGGTTGGTTGACAAGGAGGTGGTTTTGGAGGGCGGCCGTGGGGTCGGAGCCGCCGGACTGTGTCGCCCAAAAGACGTCTTCGCCTTCGCTGGGGGCCGCTTTGGTGGAGGGGAGGTGGAGAACCGTGACCTTGAACCCGTTGCGGTCCTGGTCGTACGAGAGGTTGCGGGTGGTAACGTGCGTGCCGGGACGAAATTTGTTGATGGTAGGAACCGTGAATTCGCCCAGGCGGGCAGACGCGTAAAAACAGGAAGTAAGGCAGGCAAAAACGGCGGCGTCGAGGGGGTCCTCTGGGTTTAGATGCTTCCCCACCTCGACTATGAATTCGGGCGTGTACGGTAGCCGCTGTTTCATCTTCGAGGTGTTGGGGGTCAGTTTGCTGGCGGCCCGCAACATGGTGTCCATCTCGTTTTTCTCCAGGGCCCAGGGTATGGAGTGCAGGATGTGCCACGCCTGAATACCGCTCAGGTAGCCGGAAATTGTCTTGCCTGAGTACGCTGTCGCCATGTGGGCCACAAAAGCCGACAACAGGCTTTGGCCCGCGGGCGCCCTCTCCCTTTCGGGGACCTGCTTCTCGTCGCAAAAGCAGTGCCACATTAATAGGCCGGAGCCGTACGTCGTGCGCGTGTCTTCCTCCCATGCGTGCAACATGGTGTCCTTTACTCGCTCCCGCTCCGTCTCGTCGAGTGTGTGACCGTCAGATGGAGTAGTGCAGGGGTATACTGGGGTCCACATTCTGATGCGGTCGCTGGCGGGGCAGTGTGGGCGGAGGAGGGATGGGATGGGCGTGAGGCCCTGGCGGTACGAGGATGGGGTTTTGTGTGGGCTCGTGGCTGGTGGGATGGGGAGCTGGCGCGGCCTCGTGTTGAGGGGTTTTGGCCACTTGACGCCCGCCGACCTTTCACCGTCGGAGGGAAGCGGGTCATGTGCCTCTGCAAGACGCCTAACTGCCGCCTCTCTCACCCAACCGCGGGGCTCAGATGTCAATGAGGAAGGGGCAGACCTCTTCCGGGATGGCGAAGTGATGGAGCAGGAGGCCGGTGGGGGGAAAGATACCCCTGGAGGGAGCGTCGGCAGGATTGTCGGCGCTCGGGACATATTTTGTGTGTATTGCCCACCTGCTGGTCTCTGATAACTGGAGTATCCGGCGGAAGATGCGGTTGGTGGGCCTATTTGCGCTGGATCCCTTCCACCACCCCTCGACGACGCCCCTGTTGTCCCCGTGGACCAGGACGTGCTCGCCTTCGTTATACAATTCGCAAAGGCAGATGATAAGTAGTTCGAATCCAACCGCCTCGGCCCATTGGATGTTCCGACCCTGGGAATTCCATCCGGGGACGAGGCGCCATGCCCGCCACCGCGGCCCGATGGTGATGGCGACGCCAAAGCTGGAGCTGGCGTCGGAGTATGCGTCGTAATCTGTGAGAGGCTGGGGCTTGGGTATGGGACGGGAAATCTCTGGCTGGCCGAGCTGAAATTTCCACCACTCGAGGTCGCTTTGGGTATCCCGGGGTGGGGTGCGCGGGACGAAAGGACTGTCGTGGAAGGAGCCCAGCATGGCCTCCAGGCCTGTGAGGTAAGAACATCCTGCTGGTAAGACCAGTGACGTGTGGAGTAGCTTGCCGTACAACTTTTGCGTTTCGATGAGGTTGTGCGCTCGCTTGCGCTCCCAATCGATGATAGCGGCCAGGTATCTGGCTTTCTTCTCATCCAGCAACCGTACAATGAGCGTGCGCAGGTTCCAGTTGAACCCAAGATAGGGGACCTCTGCCCTGAACGGCACCGACTTGGTAGGTTCCCAGCGAATTCCGAGACGTGCCGAGATGGCGTCGATGTCGGCGTCAGCGTAGGTGAACTCCTTGTCCTCCGAGGAGCGGGGGGAAGTATCAGCCAGATCACGCAGCGCCGTGCTGCAGTCCTCACAGAATTCCTCCGAGGGGCCGTTTGGGAGATCCTTCCCACCGTACCATAAGCGGCTGTCGCTCTGCCTAAGGCCCCCGTGGGCAAGGATCTCACGCCTCCACCCCGCTCGTCTGGCGTTGTACCCCTCCAGGTGCCGGCGCGGGATCCTGAAAAATATATGGTCGTCAACCCATTTCGCCAGCGGGCCGACGCCACTTCCACGAAAGATGTCCGCGCCGGCGTCGGTGACCATCCCATAGACCCCTCCTGCAGATGTAAGACCGAAGTTGTTGCATACGTTGACCGTGAAGCCGTCGTCCGCCTGAAGGCAGATGACCAGGCCTGGCCATTGGGCGGGGGCAGCAGGAATGGTTCTGTAGGCCTCGGCGACGTCACGCACGGAAGCTTGGGAGTTTGGCGGGAGGCGAGCGATGAGGAGGGCGACAGCGGAGAAGGTCCCCCACGTGCATGGGAAATCTTCGCTGTCGATGCGCGAGTTGATTGATGAGGTCGCGGGCAGGGGGTTATGCGGGTGCGAGAAATCGTGAACCGCCCGGTACTTGCCCAGTTTGGAGGTCTTCGGGACCAGGGACAGCGGGGGGGATTGGAACGGGCCCAACTCGGCCTCCAATCGTGCCCGGGTGAAGGGGCCGATGTATCGGCCGGCAGTGAACTCATGCTCAACAATCCCGTTGTAGACGTCGGGTAGGAGGCTAAGGGAGGCGTGGTTGCGGGGGGTATATGTGGTCCAGATTTCCGGGACGCCGAGGTGGAAGCCGCTGGCGAGGCCCTGGAGGAACTGGGGGTATTTGGGGAGCAGGCCAAAGCGCGCAAGGTCTGTGGCCCAGGCGTCGCAGTTGTAGGGGGAAAGGGGCTCAAGCCTTCTCTGCTCGAGGGCACGCCTGAGCCCCGTGCCCAGGCTTTCCGCATCCAGAACACCTGTGCCGATCGGGGTGGCTGGAGGAGGCGCAGCCCCTCGGCACCTGCCAATCGAAGCAGAGTGGGTGCCCGTCGGCAGCGACCAGCTTCCCCTGCTCGTTTTTCCTGGCAGAGGCTGCAGTTCCGTCCCACAGCTTGGGCCCTTCGCACCTGGCAAATACATGTTCGTGGCGGCCGAGGCAGATGGCGCAGACGCCCCCACGCGGGCCTGCGCCGGATGGAAAAAACTCCGGTTTTCCACGCTTGGTGCGCCCGGGGCTGCCCCTGGGGCGTCCGGGGCGGTCGGGGGAGCCCGAGGGTGACCGAGAACGGCGGTGTTTTCTCGACGACTTGCCCCGGCGCGGAGACGGCGAATGGGCACGGCCATGCGCCCTGCGGTCGCGATCGCGGTGGCACCTGGAGGGGGTGCGCCTCTCGGGGGAGTCCATAGCTACGTGCACCGATTTGCGGAACTGGCGAGGGTGCGTGGGACGGCATGGCATGGGGAGCAGGCGAGGTGAGCGATGGCACGGCATGGCGTTTTGGCAGATGGCAGGATGAGGGCACGGTGGGAGAAGCATAGCGTGATCGGTAGCGGAGCGGCAGGGATAACAGCGTAATGGCAGGGGATAGGACGGCGGTGTAGCAGAGCGGATGGAGGGAGTCGGCCAGGTGTGGGAGAAAAGTAATATAAAAGGGGACGAGAGAGGACAGGGGCAAGATCAGCGGGTGCATAAGAGACGCGAGGAGCGTGGGTTCGTACCTGTTCGAACTCTTCTCTTTGGACCGCCCGGTCGACCTCATCCACGGCAGTACGGAGGAGGCCTTCCCCGATATGCTTGATGTTGAAACCCTCGTTGCGCTTGAGGGCTGTAAACCATTCGCGCCTGGCTCGGCTCTGGTACAGCAGGAGGGCCCGCTTGCTGTTCACTTGCGCGGTTCTCGGGTGCCACTCCAGGGCGACGAAGAAAGCGGCGAGCGACTGAGCGTGGGCTTGCGGCCATGTCGTGGACTTCGCCATAAAACGGAGCATCACGTTTTTCCCCTGCAGCATTTCTTCCCAGCTGAGGTCTTCATTGTTCCTGATGTTCCTCGAAGACCTGACCGCGGCCAGTGGTCGCACCGATATGGTGCCGTCGAGCTGGGTAAAGGCGAGGGTGTCCAGGTTGGCGGACTCGGCGGTGTCAGCTCCAGCTTCGATGCAGCCTTTGGTGGTGAAGTAGTCAAGCTCCACATATTCGAGACTGTTCAGCCTGTTGATGGCGTATGGAGCTGGTCTCGGCTCGATCCAATCGCTGATGACGCGGTTGGGGTCAAAGTCATTCAGCTTGGGCTTCTTCCTCTCCGCTTCCCAAAGTTGGTCCTCGGCCTCCTTCTGGCGTAAGGCCAACTGGGCGTCGGTTTCCTCCTGTGCAAGTCTGTCTAGTTCCACCTGATTGGCGTGGTCCTGCTCAACTTGGGCGTCCCAGGCGGCGACCTTGGCCCCGTTTTCACGGGCCCAGGTGTCCTTGAGTGTCTGTGTGGCTTCCTCAGGGGTAAGGGGAACGACCCCTTGGTGGGCGTTGATCATCGACTGTCGTAGGAAATCCCATCCAGCACTTTCAAAACTTGGGCAGACAGCCTGAGTAGGGTCTTCAATAATGCGCGGCATATTTTGACGGTTGGAGAAGTGGGGATAAAGGTTATCGTGGTTGAGAAAGGTAACTGGTAGTGGAAGGCAATAATATTTCGAAAATAAAAGACACGGTTCTTTGAACCGGCTGAGAATATGGGTGGACAGGTGGCGGCACGGAGGAAAGGAATGAGCACGTGCCGCCCTGTCCGCTCGCGCAAAGACTATACTCTATGATGAACAGTGCACATAAAGGACTATACTCACAGTGACTGGGTAGACTGTGGTGAGATATAGAAGGTGACTGGAAGCAGCAACAGAGTAATCTTGCAGGTGAAGCAGATGGGGTGTCTGGCACACAACAGATGAGGAACTGGTTGTTTATACAGGAATAGGAAACATACCTGGCACACAACAGATGAGGAACTGGTGTGGTGCCAGAGCGTACAGGGTACTCTACTTATACTATACAGAGGGGTGACACTAGTACAACAGAAGTAACACAGAGTCACACAATACAAGGAGCGTTGTTCTATAGAGGGACACAAAGGAGTGTGCAGAAGGAGAACAAGAGCGCAAAGAACAAGAAAAGGCTAGACTATGATATCATAGTGACATCACAATAAAGATAAAACAAAGGGAGTGAGTACAAGGACGAAATACAATAGGAGTCCAGAGGAGTCCATGATGTCATTGTACAGTGATGTCATAGATAAGAAAGTCCGAGATTGTAAAGATCATAATAATCTAATCTACATAAGTCCAATATATCTTATCTAAAGCAGTCCATTATCTGCGTGTCCATTTGAGCCGCTAAGTGCGCACAGGTCACTTATCAACACTCTAAGCCTTCGCTCGTTCCTCGCTTCGCCTCAGACCGGCTAATTGACTCGCCAAATGGCGACTCTTTTCACTCCAGTCCAGTCATCAACAATACTCTCACTCTCACGCACTATTTTCCACCAGACTGAGCCCAAGGCTGGGCCATATGAGGTGAAGGTGGATGTGAACGGTCCATTAATACAGGTGTTGTCATGGACAGGGACGATATGCCAGTGGTGCATCTGCAAAAGTGGACCCTGTCAAAGCTGTCAGGGACCGGTTGCCGACTGTCGCCGACCGGTCCCTGACAGCTTTGACAGGGTCCACCCTTGCAGATGTGGACAGTGAGATGGGGTGTGGAGCATTGTTCATACTTCTTGTAAGTTAGCAGTGCATCATGCTGATCTATTTTCTGCCAAAGTGTTGATTCACTGATGTACATTCGGCCTTTGATTCTGCCGCTGCGTTTGGGCAGGCAACGGGGTGAGCGGACCGCCGTGGGAAGGATGCGGAATTACTAGTCAGCCTTGAACTTATAGAATAAGGTTATTGTGACTTGTAGCTATTCCATCATGATCGCCTCGGCGCCCGCGGCGCGTGGTGATGTACCGTGGTCCCAAATCCAAAGAGAAGAGAAGAGAAGAGAGAAGGGCTGCACGTGCTTACGGTTGACCTTGCTAATCTCGAAGCTCTTCTATTGTATTGACCCACTCTTGACACCAACGCCAGCTGTTCTTAACTTCAAACCACCAACAACGCTCGTAGTTATTTTGCGAACTCAGCTCTCCTCACCGAACTATGGTCGTCCACACCACCATCAATGAGGCCTTGAGTCAAAATTTTCCATCGTAAGTGCTCCTGGCATCATGTAACGCAGTTGCACCCCATTCTCAGTCTCCGTTTCATGATATGTATGTTGCGGGCTTTGCACTGGGGTTTGTCAGCTTTTGGACCCACCCGCTACTCATCCCGTCCTACCTCGCGCTTCTTTCCATCCTCGTCCTCTCCGCACAGGCTATCTTTTCTGGTCCAGTTCGAAGGATTCGCGGTGAAGATGTGCCAGTGGCCGCTACCTGCGCCGAGTCCGGTGTCAACGAGAGCGCCACTCGGACAGGATCCGTGTCGGCTGTCAAGGACCATGTGGAAAAATCAGGGGGACCGATCACCTTCATTTTCCAGGTTTCGCGCCTCGTCGTCGTTCTCACACTTCTCGGCCTCGCAATATTCAGCTTCGTGCAGGAAGAGGGTCAGCAGCACGTCTCCCCGTCGTCTGCAGTAAGCGCACTCAATGATAGGAGGCACGAGGGCAAGCACCGTTCTGGTGGTGGCTCGCTCACCAAACGCGAGTGGCTCAATCTCATACTTTGTCTAACCTATGTGCGTCATCTCAGATGTTTTCTTTCTCACTCGGCTCATAACTTGACGCAGCTGTATGCGGCCTTTTTGGGATTGATGACTCTCACCGCCCGGAGAGTCCGCGCATCGGTTGCTTCGTTCCATCTCTCCTCACTCTTGCTTGGCACCTTCTCCGTCTACGCTTACCGCAACATCTGGCCACTGCTCACTTTCACCTTGTCACCTGTCGATGCATGCGAAGGCCCTTTGCTATGGGTCAGAATTGGCCTTCTGGCATTCGCAGCTATCGTCATCCCTCTGCTCGTCCCGTACCAGTATATCCCGATTGATCCCAAGGCCAGTTTGTCTATTACCACATCATTCTTTTCAATCCCTGACTCCGGTTTCAGGATCCCCAGCAGGTCATCAACCCTGAACAGACTGCCTCGCTTCTATCTATGATGTTATATACCTTCCTTGATCCTATCGTCTTCTTGGCATATCGTGTTCCACATCTATCGCATGACATGCTTCCACCACTCGCAGACTATGACTATACCAGGAATCTTGTGCGAAGGAGTTTCAAAGCAGGTTCACGTCGGTTACTAGCGCAAGTATTTTTCTAATGCGGTATGCTAGCACTTGGATACATTTTCCGGTGGTCCCAGGAGGCACATCTTCTGGGGGTTCATGGCGGTCTTCCGTCCGTTCTTTGTATACTTTCAAGTGATGCGTCACTTATACTTCATCTAGGCCGTGAATACATCCAACTAGCAATCTTCATCGTCATTAAAGTATTTTCGACCCTAATGGCACCCGTTGGCATGAATCAACTCTTGCGGTACCCATTTTTCTTGTCGGTCTCCACGGATACTTAGGGTGTCTCATTCAGCTACCTCGAAACCCGCGGGGAAGGTGCGGTGGTTCGTCCATGGGTTTGGGTAGCATATGTCTTTCTGGGTCCTGCTCTCGGATCCATCGCTTTCCAATGTTACGTTTTCATCGCGGTTAGTGATAGGGCATATATACTGTGCCAAGTTCTTCATCCGTTGACCATGTTTTTAGACAGGTACAAACGTGCGGGTCACTGCCATTGTCACGCAACTCGTCTTTGAGTACGCCCTACGCATCCGCGTGAAAGCTGAGACCTTGTCTTCCACGGAAGCCACGCCCACTGCCACTCCCGAGGTTGGCAGCGAAGCCACGACACCGGATAGTGGCTCAGTAGTCGAGATCAATACCGTATCCGAGGAAGCGGGTGGGAGCGGCGAGGAGACTAGGGGCGAGCAATTGACAGTCGCGGCGTCGAGCATCAAGGGCGAGCGAAAGGAGGAAGCTTCCGGATCTGACAGCGGCGACGAGGCGGGGGGTTCGAGTAATCTGGTGGGACAGCTGAACAATTTGGTCTCGGCTGATCTGGAGAACCTTGTCGGCGGAGTGGATTTCCTACACCTCAGTTGGTCATCTTCTCTCCCCCGCTTTGCTGCCCGCGGGCTCATCTTTGTTGACGAAGACTTTCTCCTTAGTTTTGTATTTTCCGCTGCAGATGGGGATCTGCGTCTGCGTCTTGCATAGCATTCTTGGCTGGAGTGCATTCGCCGGGATGGCCGTGATGGTCGCCCTCTTCCCAATCCCTGGCACCGTTGCTGGAAAAATACAAAAAATACAAAGGGAAACCGCGAAGCGTGTGAGTGTCCGCCTATTCAATGTCCTGACGTCGGGATTTAACTCGCGGTTAGACGGATGCGCGTGTCCAAGCTGCTACCGAAAGTGAGGTCGCAGACTCAAGCCTATAATGTGCGGGCGCTGACGAGCCTCGATTGCAGCTATGGGAATTTTGCGCATGATCAAGCTATTTGGTTGGGAGCCTAAGATCGCCGCGCGGCTAGCTGAGAAGAGGGAGCAGGAGCTAGGGTACATTAAATTGCGCCAGATTTTGATCGTGATCAACGGAAATATCAAGTGGGTGCTCTCAGCTTCTCTCCTAATCTCTCTAACATGGAAATCTAGCTTTTTCATACAGGTCATCACAGTGCGTCACCTCTTCCTGTGAGTGCCCGCTGATTTGTTCTAACCGACACTCCGAGAAGATGGTTGTCACATACCTCACTTACGTGCGTGCGTTTCACCCACTCAGCTAATGTCTGAACTGACCAGATCTGCAGACCGCGATTATGAAGCGCGCACTTACACGTCAGTTTCGTGTTCCTTTCCGGAAGGATGCCTATTCTGAATTTGTCTGCAGCATCGGCCGTATTTTCTTCCATGGCAGGTCAGTCAACCTTCACTGACTGCATGGGTGTGAAGGGGCTCATCTTTTCAGTGTTCGATCTTATCCGCAACCAGCTTCAAACAATATTCTGGATGATTCCTATGCTTATACGGGCAAGGGTCTCCCTCGATCGCGTGAATGATTTCCTGCATGATGTGAGCGAATCACTTTCTGGGTCCTTACTTGATATATAGCTCGTTCCAGACCGAGTTGCTAGACCAGTTCGCAGATGCTGGGAAGGGTTCTGAGCGAGTGATGCTTATAGATGCGACACACTTCGACCGGGACGTGATTGGGTTCCAAAATGCCAGCTTCACCTGGTCTAATGACGATGCCGAGGGCACGCTCACACCATCCCGGCGCCGGTTCACCCTCCGCGTGCAAGGCGAGCTGCTTTTTAAGCGTGGTTGCTTCAACTTGATCATCGGGCCGACTGGCTCAGGCAAGACGTCGTTGCTCATGGCGCTGCTTGGCGAGATGCATTTCGTGCCGATGAGCCCCGACTCGTGGTATCATCTGCCAAGGGAAGGCGGAGTCAGCTACGCCGCGCAGGAGTCGTGGGTACAGAATGAGACAATCAGGGTGAGGGCGATCAATGCAGTCGCACTTGCACATTTTGTTCTAAGTGAAGAGCAGGATAATATCTTGTTTGGGGCCGCATACGACGACGAGAGATACAACAAAGGTAATTCGTCCTGACGGTCATCATGTCTGAGTTACTAATGTCTCGACTGGTTCAAGTCATTTACCAGTGTGGTTTGCAACGTGATCTCAGCTTGTTCGATGCAGGGGACAATACCGAAGTCGGAGAGAAGGGGTTGACGTTGAGGTATAAGGAGCGCTCTTAAACGACGACCCGTGCTGACGCAAATCGCTCATGTTGTAGCGGTGGTCAGAAGGCTCGAGTCACTCTCGCTCGCGCAGTCTACTCTTCGTCTCAGATCCTCATCCTGGATGACGTTAGTGCTTTTCCTGCGGCATTGTCGTCCCCCTGGTTATCGATATCATTCTTGCAAAGGTTCTAGCCGCTTTGGATGTTCACACCGCGCAGTGGATCATCGAGAGATGTTTCGAAGGCGACTTGATTCGCGGAAGGACGATGTTACTCGTCGTAAGTCACCCCTTTCCACCCCCATATACCTATGGTCATTCCCAACGCACTGCAGACGCACAACGTCACAATGGTTACTCCCCTCGCGGACTACGTCGTTTCGCTCGGCAAGAACGGTCTGATTGCTGGCCATGGCTCCATTTCAGACACGCTCAAGAAGGACAAGACACTTGCAAAGGAGCTCGCGGAGGGCACCCGTGCCGTCAAGGACGAAGAGAAGAAGGTTGACTCCGAGGAGCCCGATGAGACAGCGAGGCCAGCGGATGGTAAGCTAATCTTGGCCGAAGAGATCTCTGAGGGAAACGTCAGCTGGGACGCAGGTGAGCCCCCCGTCCAATATTTCCGCATTTCGGACGGCGAAGTTCACTTGGTACCTCTTAAAAAAATCCGAAGTCAAGCTGTTTATTAACGGTTTGGGAAGAACGCACCCAGTCCTCTTTTGGATAACATATGCCGGCGGAATGTTGCTTTTTTCCACTCTCATGACTGTGCAGGCGTGGTTCATGGGCTACTGGGCCGAACAATATGACATCTACCAATTGGAGCAGGTTAATATTACTTTGTAAGCGTCCAGCTGTTACAATACTGGTAGTTTGACCATCCTCTGGCTGATGACCATTGGCCCTTCGTTTCCAGCTACATCACAGTCTACGGGCTTATCTTCCTCGTGGCGACGGCTAGCTACACGATGGGGTTCGGCGTCTACATGTTTGGTGCTTTAAGGGCCTCAAGGACCATCCACCGGACCCTGATCGAGTCTGTCCTGGGCACAACCCTGAGGTGCACCTCCAAATGTTCCGATACGGGCTTTTACTGATATGCTCTTTTGCTTTGCAGATGGCTAGACACGACCCCAACATCCCGGGTCATTACTCGAGTCACGCAGGATATCCGCGCTCGTACGTGTTTGCATCTTCCTCCCAGGCGGAATGCACATGCTTCATAGCCCCTTTACTCTAGTTGATGGCCCACTCGCCGACGCATTTTTCAGGGTCGTCGACATCTCAGTCTCCATGCTCCTCAAGTTCGTCGCTGTGGTGTACTTCACACCGGTATTCTCCGTGCCCGGAATCGCCATCGCCGTCCTTGGCGCCTTGCTTGGCCGTGTCTACATGAAGGCCCAGATCGCGATCAAGCGCGAGATGAGCAATGCAAAGGCGCCCGTGCTAGGCCACTTTGGCGCTTCCGTTGCCGGACTCAGTACGTCTGCTCCTCGTGATGGGTGTACTGTTTGTCTAACTCTATCTCCCAAGTATCCATCCGGGCATATGGCGCGCAGCTTGCGTTCCGCGAAGAGTCATACAGGCGGATCGATAAGTACTCGAGGGCTGGTCGGTCCTTCTACAACATGAACAGGTAAGTCGGGTTCACCAGGTCGCCTCTGCGATGTACAGCGAGTACCTAATTGGGTTGGCCCTACTGCAGATGGATCAACTTGCGTATCGACTTCCTAGGCGGGCTTTTCACCGCAAGTCTCGCGGCCTACCTGATCTACCTACCGAATGAACGCTTCCTTCCCTCGGATACTGGGTTCTCTCTTACTATGGCTAGTACGTTACATATATTCAATATAACCCGCGATTGCCGACTAGCGTACCCAGTTGGATTCAGCAGCCTGATTCTCTGGTGGGTGCGCAATCTCAACGACTTTGAAGTCAGCAGTGAGGATTCTCTACACTGCATGACGCTCCTTTGTATCTCTGATGATTTTCTTAGCCAACAGGTGAAGAAAGAATTATCTTTCTGAGTCGATTTGCGAAGCGATGCTCATTGGCGCTACATACAGCTTGGAGCGTATGCACTCGTACATCAACGCGGAACAGGAGCCGAAGCCGACTGAGCAGGGTATCCCCCCAGCATATTGGCCCGCGAGCGGAGATCTTAGGGTTGAGAAGCTCTCTGCTCGTTATTCCCCCGTACGCGATATGTCGGTCCTCGCGATGCGCATCCGGTGTTACTGAACGTCGCCTTGTCATCAGGATGGGCCGAAGGTACTCCACGACATATCTTTCCACATCAAATCCGGTGAACGCGTCGGTGTTGGTGAGTGCCTATAGTCTTATCTTAGGTGGCTCTTTTGATCCGCGAACAGTCGGTCGCACTGGAAGCGGCAAGGTATCCATTCTCAGCTTGGTCGTGTGTTGAAGCGGCCTGCTAAATGACTCTTCAGAGCTCTCTGACATTGTCGCTACTCCGGTGCATATTCACGGAGGGTAGCGTGTACTACGACGGTCAACTCACGAGCTCGATCAACCTGGATGCGCTCCGCTCGAACATCACCATCATACCCCAAATCGTCAGGATGACCCCCACTTCTCTTCTATATCTAACTAAACTCCTTTGTTTCACGTAGCCCGAATTGCTGAGCGGCTCACTGCGAGAGAACCTCGACCCGTTCTCGCAATACGACGACGCAACGCTGAACAGCGCGCTGCACGCCTCGGGACTCTTCTCACTACAGAGCGACGACGAGGATGGTCGTCTCACACTCGATAGCCAGATTGCTAGCGGCGGTGGTAATCTCTCTGTGGGCCAACGACAGATATTGGCGCTCGCCCGGGCGATAGTGCGCGGTAGCAAGTTACTCATTCTCGACGAAGGTGCGCGTTTTCTCTCATCATCTGTGTCGGCTTTGGCCAATCTTTTTTTTTTTTTCGCTTGCAGCGACGTCTGCTATTGGTAACGTTCTTCCTGTTTGACCTTTGGGAGGCGAGGCGATACTGACGTACCACACAGATTACAAGACGGATACGATCATTCAGACATCTATCCGGACCGAGCTTAAGGGGGACGTAACGCTAATCACGGTCGCGCATCGTCTACAAACAATCATCGATGCCGACAAAGTTGTAAGTCACCCTCTCTCTCCCCACGCTAGAGACACAGGCTCAAGAAAATAACATAGATGGTCCTGGATGCAGGTCGAATTGTAAGTTTTTCCCCTCACTTCCTCTCAAACTCGAAAATATTAAAATACAATGAAAGGTCGAATTTGACAAGCCGAGCGAACTCCTGAAAATGGAGAACGGTAGGTTCCGTTCGTTGGTCGACGAGAGCGGGGACAAAGATCTGCTTTACTTGATGGTTTCCTCAATAGACGAGGCACCACCTAGAGGGATCATCGACCATCACGAGTCCGACGATGACTAGACCATAAATGATGAAGGGAATATTTAAATACCGCTCGTTATCTCATGGTGTCACGAACCTGTAAAACTTGGGTTGTGACTCGAGCGTCTAAGACCAGTCCGTGCCGGCCCGGTCTTATGTAATCAATTTCCAAAAGGGGAAATCCGAAGTCGGAGTTCCAAATTCGTACTCCGATGGTCACGTGACTGGTCATGTGATTATCCTATGTTTATCAAGTCACCTGATGACTGAAAGTCATACCACTCTTTGGATTAATCCTATTGGACTGCAGAGCAGTCACACCACTATGGTGCAATCTTGCGCAATCGACTGCGGAGCAGTCGTACGATACCTACAATTATTCTGATTGGTTGATATACTTAGAACCCTTCCAGAACCTTCCATTGCGCAGCACCTGTGGGAAGTAGTAAGCCTCCCCTAAAGTACGCACAGACCATGTACCCAGGTATATAAGCTAGAGCAATAGAACGGACAGTCCCTCAGACTGTCCACTTGTGACTCCCACTTGGATAACCCCCTAGCGCCTTTCTTCGCTAATCACCATAGCTTGGATTCACAATCTCCTTGTTATCCTTGTTCTTGCCAAGTTACACCAAGTTTTCCCTGACTTCTTCCTCGTCCCCCGCGCTCCTCGTCAGCCAAGTGTCCTGCACGAGCACTCTGAGTGAGTGTTCATCACACTTGGACAGTCTCCTTATCTGACCTGGACGCTCCTTGATAGTGTCTGATTTCAGAGACGAATTTGGTCACTGGGACAGCGATTCTAGTTCTTACTACACCTCGTGGGAGCCCCAGTATAGCGGCCCCCCTCGTCATCACCTTCCCCCTTCCTCTCCTCTCACATTTCCTTTGTCTCCGGTGGGGTTGAACACCCCCCTCCCTGTCCAAGTTGAGCAAGTCGCTCAACCTCAAGGTCCGGCTGCCTTTACGGCGCCCTCGTCCCCAGTCCTCTCTCGCCCCCCGACACCGTGTCCTGCTACCCCCCTCTCCTACGCAGAGGCCTCCCCCGGCATCGAGTACGTTCTACTCGATGAAAATTACACTCCCGTCTCTGGTGCCCCATCCCCCATTACTCACCCCGCGTCCCCGGACTTTGACATCCGGACCCAAGTAGCTGTTCGATCCGGCGCCCCCCTTGCCCCTCGCTCCCCGTCCCTGGAACTTGTGTACCCTGACCCGGTACAAGTTTTTCAGTCCCCGTTACTTGGGCCACTATCGCCCCTCTCAGATCTCCCGTCCCCGTCGGTCTGTCTTGTCTCACCTCGCCCCCGGTCCTCATCCCTTCCCACTCGCCCCGTCACTCCCGACTCACCTATCAACTACAATCGTGTAGCTGAAGGCGTCCCCCGCATCGACACCCCCGACCAGGACCTCCCCGACGAAAATCAGGAAAATATTCCCCCTCCTGCTCCCCTGATTCGCCCCCCGTCTTGCGTAAACGTCATGTTGAAGCGCAGAACTAACGAGTGGAGTGTTAATAGCAAGAGAGCTAAAGACAAGTAACTTCAGAGGGTGAAGGAACTCTATACCAATGCTACTACACATCTAAAGACAAGTACTAAGACGTCTGTGAGTTAAAAGGTAGTGTAGGGTAAGAGAGAAGGGACTTACACTTCAGAGGGTGAAGGAACTCTGAAGTGTAAGGGTGAAAACAGCAGTCCTTATATACAGGACGCTTAGCTAAGAATGGTCTGTGCGCACAGGTGATCCAAACACAATACAGGTGGTCTGTGCGCCAGAGGGAGAAATGCCATTGGAGGGCAGAGAACAATAGCTGCCTAAAGCAGACAATGCCAGTATCTTAACAATAGAGAACAATAAGAGCCATATATGACTCTATCAATAAAGATAAACAAAAGCGGTCCGTAAGAGTCCGGCCAAGTCCAAATCAGTCCATAAGGGACAGATACCGTATTTAGCATATGGGATGACTCAATCATATCCCACGAGACATGTGACTTGAATCAGTCGCGTCTCAACATCCCTCCATGATAGAGGCAGTCCATGTTAAGTATAGGTGTTAAAATGGAACCTAGAGTCGTACAGAAGTTCGGGATTGAGGTTGAAATCTTTGTGCAGATAATGTTCAATCCGAAGCGGTTTCTACACCCACTTCATGATAGTCCTGTGATAGAGGACTACTTTTTGAAGGGCGAGATTCTGTACTGGGTTGGAACAAGGTCCAACTCCTTCAGGGTTCTAAGAAGGGTTTTTCATAGTTCTCATGGATTAGAGAACATGATGTGTTTTTACAGAACAATGTGACGTCCTTGTTGATAAACCAAGGATCGACGACCATTGACTGTGTAAAGACCCTTCTTACACCATTCCTAGATCAGTAACCATTTTGTCAAAGGGTTCTCTGGGCAGTGACTTAGTAAGTCCATCTGCAACCATTTCCCCTGTAGGAGTACAAATCAGGTCTATGACCTTATTTTCTACGTATTCCCTGACTACATGGTGTTTGATCAGGATGTGTTTGGACCGCCTTCCAGTGACAGGGTTTAAGGTGTCACGATCGCGGAAACGGACTCTTACTTACGGATATGACCACATTAGTAAGTAGTAATGTGTCATGGACTTCATCATCAGTCAGCAGTCGAAGTATCACATGTTAGGTACTATGACTCATTCCTAGTAGTAGCGGTAGTAGGGTTCGAGCTACTTACGCTACTAGTCGTCTTGGATTCAAGGGGAGCTTTAAAGCGTCCTCTCATATGTACAAATAGTGGTTCGACAAGACCAAGATAAGCCATCTTGGTCTTCTTCAATTCACCACTCTTATCTGTCTCTCTACGTGTGCTTCGCTTGTCTCTCCCAGAGCAAGTCGTCTTTGTCGATCATCGGATTACCTAGTGGCACGACCTGCCCTAGTGTACGCTCAGATCACGTGCCCACAAGCGCCGTGTATCTTGCAAGTCAGGTCACGTGACCTTGAAGAGATCTTCTGCTAAGTCGTGAACGCCCTTTCGTGTCCAAGTCGGACTAACGCCAGTGGTGGCGTTACATTAAGACCAAGATCCTTCCATCGTGGCGTTCACAACTCGAGACCAGTGGAGAAACTTTCAAACCTACTCCCTCGAACGACGAGGAGACAGAAACGTACCAACACAATTCCTAGGAGCTGCTAGGTGGAGAGAATACCGAGGAGAAACAGGATATTTCGTGGACTTTGCTTCGGGGCCAACCCGATACCGCCCCGTTGAGTTTAATTTCGACAACTTGTGCTGGGTCGAAATTACTTGGAACCCCGTAGACAACCGATACGACGCAGTGCGACCCGCAGGAAGAAACTACAACTGCGATATCGACGCAAGAAACCTACCCACACGCGAAGAGTGGGGACGCATAGACGGGCAACCCGAAGAAGAACCCAGCACATCCGAGCCAAGAACCCCCGCACCATCCGAAACCAGTGGAGACGACGAAGAAACTGACAACGACGAAGAATCCGAAGTGGGAGAAATAATACAGACAGCTGAGTCCTTACGTATCAACGAACCCGAAAACATCGAAGTACGCCCACCCGCAGATATGGCGACAGCAACAATTACCCAGGAAGATCTAGCCCTCGAAGAAGCTAGGAGAATCACCGAAGAAGCAGAGTCCTACCTACGCCCCATCAACCCAACAACGGGACATCGTATGACCGCAGACGACGCGGCCATCTTCAGAGCAGTAGGCCCCAATGTCCCCGACCCACCACCAGGCGCAGGAGGACCTCCACCACCCAGAAGACGCGGAGGACCCTTTGGCCAAGGGCCACCAGGAGACGGAAGGCCACCGCATGGAGGAAGACAACCTCAATTCGGAGGAGGAGGTGGAGGGGACCCCTTTGGCGGAGGACCACCACCCCCACCGCCGCCAGCAGCAGGACCAGCGCTGGGAGCACCACACGGATCAGACAAGCTAGTGGGAGAAACCCCGACCATATTCGACGGAAATCGAGATGAGTACGAATCATTCCTCACACAGTGGCACATATACTGGGGACAAAATTCAGAAGTGCCGATCATGACCAACGTCTATTGGCGATGCCTACTATTTCTAGGTTTCATCAAAGGTCCACGAGTATCCAACTGGACGCTCGGATTCCTCCAATGGCTCAACAACGAGCTACACCAGGGACGCAGCAGATATGACCCATTCCTATGGGACACCTTAACGGCGGGATTCTCCGACCGTTTCTCAAATGTACTCGAACAAGAGCAAGCACAGGCCACCCTAGCGAAGGGATTCAAAATGATTGGCGACGACATTGACTCGTACGTCACAAATTTTGAACAATTAGCACGGAAGGTTGATTATCGCCTCAACGACCGCCAAACCCTGGACCGATTCACGGCGGGACTTCCACGAGCCCTGTTCACCAAAATCTACGAATTGGACGACCCCCAGACCTTCAATGAATGGAAGGAAGCAGCACTCCGAAGGCAGAAGCAATACATTCATCTACGCGCACGCCTAGGAATCAACACCACCCCACGCAATCCCCCGACGCCCAGACCTCAACAAAACCGAGGATACGCCCCGCAGTGGGCACCACCCAGGTTTCCACCACCACGCTACGACCCAAACGCCATGGACACGTCAGCGGACAGAACCCGTGCACGCCTCACAGAAGTAGGAGACCCGAACCGAGGAAACCCACGACCACCGTTTCCCCCAAGGAACGGACAAAACAGAGCAGGAGGGCAACGCCGAGACATGCGGGAAGTCATCTGCTATAACTGCAATAATCCGGGTCACTTCTCACGAGACTGTACACGTCCCAGAAAGCCCAGACAACAATTCCAACCACGCGCAAGTACAAGTCGCAGCACGGAAACCGATTACTACCAAGAACCCGCAACCGCACGCCGCACAGAAACCACAGCCGAAGAACAAGCCAAGGGGTGGATGGAAACACTAAGGGGGGCTAGCGACGAGGTCAAGGACCTCGTATTCAAAGATCTCTGGACCCAAGAGGGTTTTCAGGACGCCTGAACCCATCGGCCTGGGTGAGGGCAGTCAATTGTAATTCTGTAATCATGACTCGCTACTGTTCGCTCCGAATTCCAGTATCGATTCGTACAAATTACTCTATGGCCGACATCAAAGGGCTCGTCGACTCCGGAGCCACTGACAACTTCATAAGACCCGCGTTCGCTAAACGCATGGGCCTTGGGCTACAAGCCCTCGAAAAACCAAAGAAAATCTGGAATATCGACAATACTGAGAATAAAGCTGGATCCATTACACACTTTATCAACCTAGACGTCCAGACAAATAACGTCTCTAAAACCATGAGATTCCTCGTCACCGACATAGGGAACGAAGATCTCGTCCTCGGGTATCCCTGGCTGGCAACCTACGAACCAACTATCAGCTGGGCGCACGCCACCATCCACGAAGGAGCCCTCCCAGTGGTGCTTCGATCAATTAACCCCACAGAAGCGCAAACCACCATCGCCGGTGCAATAACTCAAGACGAAGCCGAAGATATCGTCCAAAAACTCGAAGAAGAATGCCAGATACGTACCACAGCTACCGAACTAGCCATCGCAGCTAACCAGAACACCGTCGTGGAAGCCCTCCCAGAACCATATCAACGTTTTGCGAAAATCTTCAGCGAGGAAGCATCCCACCGATTTCCACCATCACGACCTTGGGACCATGCAATCGACTTCAAACCGGGCACACCCCCCAGCATCGATTGCAAAGTATACCCAATGTCACAAGACGAGGACGGACAACTACGCGAATGGATAGATGAACAGCTCAAGCTAGGATACATCAGACCCTCAAAGTCACCCTACGCCTCGTCATTCTTCTTCATCAAGAAAAAGGACGGAAAGCTGAGACCAGTACAAGACTACCGGCGAATCAACGCCTGCACAGTGCGCAACCAATATCCACTACCTCTCATGTCGGAACTCATCAACGACCTCGGAAATGGGCATATATTCACCAAACTCGACGTCCGCTGGGGGTACAACAACATACGGATCAAAGAAGGCGATGAACACAAGGCCGCGTTCAAAACGAAATATGGATTATTTGAACCCCTCGTCATGTACTTCGGACTTACAAACTCACCGGCAACGTTCCAGAACATGATGAACGACATCCTAGGCGATACAATTCGCATTTTCGCAGCAATGGGTACAATCATCCGTGTCTACATGGACGACATCGGTATCACAACCCTTGAACACGCAGGACTCCAGGCACACATAGACGCAGTATGCGCCGTACTTCAAATCGCTATGGACCACGACCTATACTTCAAACCGTCCAAATGTACATTCCACCAGCCGCGAATGGATTACCTGGGGGTAATTCTTGAAAAGGGGGTGACTCGCATGGACCCCGTAAAAATTGCTGGCATACGCGACTGGCCCACACCCACGAAAGTACGTGACGTACGCTCATTCTTGGGCTTTTGCAATTTTTACCGCCTCTTCATTCGCGGCTTCGCCACACACGCACGAGCTCTCAACAAACTCACACGCAAGGACGCAGAGTGGATGTGGAACAAAGACGAAGAAACGGCCTTCCAAACCCTCAAACGCCTAGTCACAAGCGAACCGGTACTCGCACACCCCACGTTGACGGACCAATTCGAACTCGAAGTAGACGCATCGGGATACGCAGTAGGTGCAGTACTCCTACAGAAGAAACAAGACGGGAAAAGGCACCCACTCGGCTACTTCTCGGTCACCCTAAACGAAGCAGAACGCAACTACGACATATACAACTTGGAACTCCTGGCGATTGTCAAAGCACTACGACACTGGAGACCGTTCCTGGCAGGATCACCGCACAAAATCAAAATCTTCTCCGACCACCTCAACCTCACACACTGGAAAACACCACAAAAGATAAGTCGCCGCGTAGCTCGAGAAGTCCTGGAACTTATGGAATACGACTTCGAGATCCACCACATCAAAGGGACCAACAACGGCCGCGCAAATGCGCTGTCACGAAGACCCGACTACGACAAAGGAGAACGAGACAACAAAGGAGTCATCGTCCTACCCGAGAAGGTATTCGCGCGAAACACCACCACACAATCACCGGAAGCCCTCGAGCAAGACGAAAGCATCCTACGCCCTTGGGTAGATCCGCACAAGCTCAAAAAGATCGAAGGGGTTTGGTACCGCCAAAGCGCACGAGTAATCACCGGAGGCCCAGAAGAGATCCGCACAATTATCGCCAACCATCACGACCCCCCTGTCCACGGTCACCCGGGAATCAAGCGAACTGCGAGGATCATCGAGCGAGACCACTGGTGGCCAAACATGTTGAAACACGTCACCGAGTACGTTCAAGGCTGCGCGGAATGTCAACGCCACAAAGTCAACAACCGCCCGACACGAGCCCCACTAGTACCCATTACGCCGACACCTGACGCTAAGCCATTCGAAGTCATCGCCCTCGACTTCATCACTAAACTACCGGAGTCACAAGGATACGATTCGATCCTTACCATAACTGACCACGACTGCACCAAAGCATCAGTATTCATCCCCTGCAACGAAGAGATATCCGCGGAAGAAACCGCTGCATTGTACGTCGTTCACGTATTTCGGAGATTCGGATTACCGGCGAAAATCATCAGCGACCGCGACCCGAGATTCGCATCGAAGTTCACACGCGAATTATGCCGGATCCTCGGCATCTACCAGAACATCTCCACGGCGTACCACCCCCGAACTGATGGACAATCGGAAAGGACCAATCAATGGCTGGAACAATACCTGAGGTTCTGGGCCAACGAACGCCAAGATAATTGGGCGCAATTCCTGCCAATGGCGGAATTCGCGCATAACAACTGGCCACACGAGGCAACAAGGAAGTCCCCTTTCTCACTCATGATGGGATACGACCCACGCGCTGATTGGATCGACAAGCCATCCCCTATCCCACAGGTGCTCACGCGACTCCAGCAATTCTGGGAAGCACGGAAAGAAGCTCAGGACCTTATCAAAAGGGCACAATCGCTGTGGGTCAAACACCGGAACACACCCAAGTACCAAGCTGGGGATCAAGTATGGCTAGAAGGGCGACATCTACGAACCAATCAACCAACTGCCAAGCTGGCGGCACGACGGCATGGCCCATTCAAAATCACGCGCGTCCTATCACCGGTCAATTATCAACTGGAACTTCCCACACAGTGGAGTATTCACCCCGTATTCCACATCGATTTACTCACACCTTATCGTGAGACACCCCTACACGGAGAAAACTTCCAACGCCCACCACCGGACCTAGTGGATGGAGAAGAGGAGTATGAAGTGGAGCGCGTTCTAGACTCCAGACGATTCGGCCGGAACAAAAAACTACAGTACCTCGTGAAATGGAAGGGGTACCCAGACTCGGAGAATCAGTGGGTCAACAAGGATGACGTATTCGCTGACGAAGCCATAGCGGAGTACAAGCGGAGTTCAACGATAGCCAGGATACATATAAACCGGACATCCGACGCTAAGTTACCCCCATCTCCTCACACTGGACTCCCCACCAAACTCGAAATGTCTTCCCCCGCTACCTCCTCTTCTACCCCTCTCACTGCCCGACTGGTCGACAGCCTCACCTACGAAGAGCTCCGCACCGCACTCGAGAACCCCCAGTCCATCATCGACCTGGAAGACCCCGACCAACCCGCCACATACTGGCTCACCAATGGCGTCGGCGAAAGGCTCTCAACGGCCCCCTACACGGAAGCCGAGATTGCTCGGCTTCGTGCAGCTCTCGGAGGGGGTGAAGATTCCTCACCTCGACCTCTCCCCGTTCGAGTCAAGCACGAGAAAGAAGAGGACTCGGGCCACGCTGCGGTGGCAGGAGTGGATGAAGAATCGGCCGTGGAAGCCCCCCGCAGAACATTGGAGGCAGCAGCAACTGGCGAAGGCAGCGGCACGACGAGCGTGCATCTTCATTCGACGCCGACAGCACACCGCGATGCTGAAAGAGCAGTGTACGAAGCGGTCGAAGGGACTTTGAGGGAGTGGTACCCAGCTGAGCAACCCTACCTCATCACCGCCACCGATACTGACGACCCTCGCGAAACTCCCTACGCGTGCGACACCACGGGTCGCCCCCTCTACCGAGGCTCAGTCGTCGTCGACACGGAGGCTAACCCCCTCCCCGCCGTTCGCCTCCGGTATCTTGGAGGCACCACACGCTCCGCTCCCCACGGCTACAAGCACAACCGTGGGGACGACTTCATTCACTATCCCATCACCGACGCCCAAGGAGTCACACGCCAAGCCACATTCGTGCAGGTAGTCGGTGGACCAGATCCCCTCGTGTTAGGCCTCGTCGACGACAGTGACAAGGTCTACAGTCGCCCCTTGTACGCGGAACCGCAAGTACGCGAAGCGGGCAAGCCTCACTACGCCCCGGAAGACCTGTACGCTCTTGTAGCCGGGCACAGTAACCAGCACCGTACGGATCGAGCGGTAAACGAGTTGAGGGACGTAGGGCTCAAGGCCGAACTAACCCGATTCCGTGCATACCGACACGAGGCGGAGAGGATGGAGCAGAGGCTCCACGCCCTAGCTCAAGCGCTTGGTGGGGTACAGGCAGAACTTGCCCGGTGCAAGTTTAGGCTGGAGATGGCTAACGTATTGGATCGAATTACGGAGAGACAGGAGGCATGGGTCAGGGGCATTGGACCCACTCGGCGCCGCGGGCGTCGCAGCTGAAAAGGGGGTGATGTCACGATCGCGGAAACGGACTCTTACTTACGGATATGACCACGTTAGTAAGTAGTAATGTGTCATGGACTTCATCATCAGTCAGCAGTCGAAGTATCACATGTTAGGTACTATGACTCATTCCTAGTAGTAGCGGTAGTAGGGTTCGAGCTACTTACGCTACTAGTCGTCTTGGATTCAAGGGGAGCTTTAAAGCGTCCTCTCATATGTACAAATAGTGGTTCGACAAGACCAAGATAAGCCATCTTGGTCTTCTTCAATTCACCACTCTTATCTGTCTCTCTACGTGTGCTTCGCTTGTCTCTCCCAGAGCAAGTCGTCTTTGTCGATCATCGGATTACCTAGTGGCACGACCTGCCCTAGTGTACGCTCAGATCACGTGCCCACAAGCGCCGTGTATCTCGCAAGTCAGGTCACGTGACCTTGAAGAGATCTTCTGCTAAGTCGTGAACGCCCTTTCGTGTCCAAGTCGGACTAACGCCAGTGGTGGCGTTACATAAGGCCAGATCTACGGCACCCTTGTTGTCACAGTGTAGGGGAATGGGGGAGGTAACCTCATACCCTAGTTCCCCTAGGAAGGTAGTGTACCACTGAGCTTGGTTAGAGGCCTCAGCGAGGCTCATGTACTCTGCTTCTGTGGTAGACTGAGCTATGGTCTTCTGCTTTCTGGTGCACCATGAAATGGCTCCATTGGCAAGCAAGAAGACGTAGCCAGAGGTTGTGATGAACACTCACTCAGAGTGCTCGTGCAGGACACTTGGCTGACGAGGAGCGCGAGGAACAACGAAGAAGGCAGGGAAAACTTGGAGGAACTTGGCTAGAACGAGGATAACGATGAGATCGCGAATCCAAGCTATGGTTAATAGCGGAGAAAGGCACTAGGGGGTTATCCAAGTGGGAGTCACAAGTGGACAGTCTGAGGGACTGTCCGTTCTATTGCTCTAGCTTATATACCTGGGTACATGGTCTGTGCGTACTTTAGGGGAGGCTTACTACTTCCCACAGGTGCTGCACAATGGAAGGTTCTGGAAGGGTTCTAAGTATATCAACCAATCAGAATAATCATAGGTATCGTACGACTGCTCCGCAGTCGATTGCGCAAGATTGCGCCATAGTGGTGTGACTGCTCTGCAGTCCAATAGGATTAATCCAAAGAGTGGTACGACTTTCAGTCGTCAGGTGACTTGATAAACATAGGATAATCACGTGACCGTCGGAGTACGAATTTGGAACTCCGACTTCGGATTTCCCCTTTAGGAAATTGATTACATAAGACCGGACCGACGCGGACCAGTTTTAGACGCTCAAGTCACGACCCAAGTTTACAGGTTCGTGACAGTATCCCCTCTTTAAGGGGTTGCTGCGCCGTTCAGCAACCATCAAGGTTCTGAGTTTGGGTGCTCGTGGATTCTTGTGGTGAAATTGTCGAACAAGGTCCTGGGCGTGTTTCATTTGTGAGGCTGGGAGCCAGGAGTTTTCTGAAGAAGGGTATCCTTTCCACTTCACTAGGTATTGTATGCCTCTCTTGTTCAGAGAGAGCCTTGATTGGAGGACCGTTTCTACTTCATAGTGCTCGTCCTCTCCTTGGACTATTTCTGGGGGTGGTCTGGTGAAGTTGGGTCCATGGGCTGTGGTTTCGTTGTAGGGGGATACAAGGGATATATGGAACACTGGATGGATCTTCCAAGCTTTGGGCAACTGGAGTTTACAATTAACTCCCCACGCGAATATGACTTTGAATGGTCCATGTCGTCTAGGGGCTAGTTTGGCTTTGGGGTGCGTGGTGTGGATATTGGTTCCTTCTAACCAAACTTGGTCGCCCGGTTGGGGTACGTAGGTGGCTGTGGATACATGGGTATTTTTCATGACTTTGGCTGCTACCTTTAGTGCAGCGGATACTTCAATGCGAATTTGTTCTAGGGAATGAAGGCGTTCTTCTACTGTGGGTATTTTGGACGCAAAGTTGACTGGTGGAATGAATTCTGGTTTGTAGCCGTACCAGATCTCGAAGGGTGATTTTCCTGTGGCGCTGTGTTGTCTTGCATTGTGAGCGAATTCCATGAAGGGTATTAGTTCTACCCAGTTGTCGACTTGGAAATTACAAAAGACGTGTAGGTATTGTTCTAGTTCCTGGTTGACGCGTTCTGTTTCTCCATCTGTTTGTGGATGGAATGCTGTAGACATGGTTGACTTGACGCCTAGTTTGCTCCAAACTTCTTGCATTACTTTGGAAGCAAATTGTGGTCCTCTATCGGATATTACTTGGTGTGGTAGACCTGTTCATCTCCAGACTTGTTCTAAGTATAACTTGGATGTTTCTTCGGCAGTGATGGTCTTGTTACATGGAGCAATTATCGTTGCTTTACTGAGACGATCCACCACAACGAATAGTGAATCGTATCCTTGTGACGTGGGGAGATCTGTGATGAAGTCCATAGTGATTATTTCCCAAATTTCGTTAGGGACTTGATTTGGTTGCAGGGGTACTTGGTTTCTTGGTTTAACTTTTGTTGCTTGGCAAGTGGCACATCCATCCACATAGCTCTTGACGAAGGTGGACATGCCTGGCCACCAGAATTCTCATGAAATTAGTTCGTAGGTCTTCCATCTTCCAGGGTGTCCTGTGGCAAGATGGTCATGGTATTGCTTGACTATTTCTCTTCGGAGATCTTCATTCTTGGGGACGTATACTTGTCCTTTGTACAGGATGATTCCATCTTCTAAGTTCCAATCTTCTAAGCCCTTTGTGAGGGATCTAGGGCCATTCTTTAGAAGGGTTTCTAAGGCAAGGCTAACTTCTTTGTCGTATTCTTGAGTGCTCTTGATTTGTTGTCGTAATGTGGTGTTCCCTTGGACTGTGATTGTTGTGGGTCGGACTGCATGGATTGCGAAAAATTTGTTATCCAGAAGCACACGATCATTTTCTTCGTGAGCTATCCCCTCTTTAAGGTCTGGACGCCTGGACAGGGCATCCGACTTATTTTGGGTACCGGGTTTGTGGACAATGGTGAACTTGAAACGCGAGAGGAAGAGGGCCCATCGTGCTTGGCGCCGTGTAAGTTTCTGTTTCGTGGAGAAATAGACCAAATTTCCATGGTCCGACCAAATTTCGAGGGTGTCTTCGCATCCTTCAAGGTAGTGGCGAAAAATTTCCAGGGCGCGGATGATAGCAAGGAGTTCTTTATCATGGATTTCATAGTTCTGTTCGGCAGGCTGTAGAGACTTGGAGTGGTACGCGATGGGGTGCCAACGGTTGAGTGCATCGGGTTGTTCTAAGATGGCGCCAGTGGCAAAGTCACTAGCGTCCGTGATTAAGCGGAAAGGCTTCTCGTGGTCTGGTAGGGCAAGGACAGGTGCAGTGGTGAAAGCTGTGATGAGTGTCTGAAAGGCTGTGGATGCTTCTGGGGTCCATAGGAAGGGTACTTCTTTCTTGGTTAAGTCAAACAAGGGGCGTGCAATGGTAGAGAAGTCCTTAATGAAGCGTCGATAAAAGTTGCAAAATCCTAGGAAGGCTTGAACTTGTTTGACCGTCTTAGGAGGTGGCCAGTCTCTTATTCCTGCCACCTTGGCTGGGTCCATGGCAATTTGTCCTTCGGATATAACGAGTCCGAGGTATTCTATGGATGTCTGGGCAAAAGAGCATTTCTCTGGTTTCAAGTAGAGGTCGTATTTTGCTAGGCGTGATAGTACTTCGTGGGTGAGCCTGGTTAACGTGGGGAGGTCCTCTGCAAATATCAGGATATCATCGAGATAGACAACAACGTGTCCTTCATCTATCAGGTCTTCGAAGATGGTGTTCATGAATGTTTGAAACGTGGCAGGGGCGTTGCAGAGGCCGAATGTCATGACTGTGGGTTCATATAGTCCGAGGGGTGTCTTGAAAGCAGCTTTGTACTCGTCGCCTTTGCGGACTCGTATATTGTTGTAGCCCCATCGGATATCTAACTTGGTGAACCATCTTGCGCCGTGTAGTTTATCAATGAGCTCAGGGATTAATGGCAATGGGGCGGCATTCTTGATCGTAATATCGTTTAATGCTCGATAATCTTGTACTGGGCGTAACTTGCCGTCTTTCTTATCTATAAAGAAGAAGGGGCTGGCCATGGGTGACTTGGAAGGGCGAATATATCCCCTTTGTAGGTGATCTGTGATATAAATCTTCAATGCTTCTGATTCTTTGGGCGTAAGACGATAGATGGAGCAATTCTTCATGGTGGCTCTGGGTTTCAATTCTATGGCATGGTCCCATGGCTGGTGCTGTGGTAGTCTTTGGGAGGCTGTCTCGCTAAATACCTTAGCGTACTGTGAAAACTGGGCTGGGATGTGTTCCGTGGATGTCTTGGGTGCTGTTCTAGCTGCAATTTCTGTGCTCGTGGTGGTCTTGGCTCTAATGAGTATATCTTCTTCCTTGGTTTCTTGATGTAGGTACAGGAACGGCTCCATGGCTTCTTGACTAAAGGCAGGTTCACCTGCGACTTGGTATTCTTCCGTGGTTTGTAAAACATTGATCGTGGTTGCTCGCGTCTGCGGCTTCTTGGCTGTAATAACTAGGGACTTGGTGGATAGTGTGCAGGTCTTGGGGCATCTTGTGAAGGCGAGTTGTGGCGTGGCCCAGTTAACTTCTGGGTTGTGTGCTTTGAGCCAGTCTGTTCCTAGGATAATATCGTGGTCGCCTAGCGTGGTTACGTAGAGTTCAACACATTCGTCGTGGTATTCTCCATCAGAAGTCTTTATCCGGATTGTCTGGATCGTAGTATATCAAACTGATCCTTGTTTGTTCAATGTTCCATCCACATTTCGTACTGGAAGTGGGTTAACCAGGGTTCTGAGGGTTAGGTTATTCCTCTTGGCAAAGTCTTGATCTATGATGATTCCTTCTGCGCCGCTGTCTAGTAAAGCCCGTGCACTGATTTCTCAACCGGTTTTCTTTCCTACTAGAGTGATTCTGAGCGTAATTGAGGGTGATCGTCTATTCCGTATCGTATCACCAGGTACAGGCTCAGAATCTAACGTCTCTAGTAATGAGTATCCTTGGGTAAAACTATGGTTGGCCACTCGTAAAGCCCTAACTGACAGTGCTTCAGTAGGGTAGTTCAAAAATCCTCTGGAAGGGGGGCTGATTGAGGGCGTGGAATCGTGATGTGTGCTGGGGGACTGTGATACATTGCCGCTATCTGGGCAGGGTGATCTTTGGGGGGATCCTCGTAGGATTCTTCTTGAGTTAGGGTCGCGCGTGCCCTAAAGTCTGACCGCTGATTACTGGGTCTTCCATTCCCTTGTCCTTGTCGTTGGGAGCTATTCCTGGTCCGGCAGTCCTTGGCTCGGTGGTTCGGCTTTCCGCAATAAAAACAGAGCTTCTCCTTGAAGCGTCGATCTTTTTCTTCCTTGGTTATTCTGCCTGCTTGCTGAGGTCTTATACTCGTGGCTGTGGTGGCGTTGACGTGAGTGCCGTCTTCTTCGGCGTACATGGCCCTATTTCTTGGCCCTTGAAGTCTTTGTCCTGTGAATGCTGGGTTACTGTAGAGACGCCATACGCGGTCGAATTCTCTTGCTAGTTCGACCAATTTGTCTAGGGTTGTGGGCTGTGGTGATACACCAATAATCTTCTGGTGTAGAGCTGCAGGGAGTGCCTTTCTAAAGGCGAACATCTTGGTTTCTTCGTTTGCACCTGATCTGGACGCGTATGTGGACCATTCTTGGTACCAATCATTGAAGGGTCGGTTTCCCATACGACAGGAGTACATGAGGTTGGTTGATTCTAACTTGGTGTGTGACGGAATGAAGTGTTTCTTGAACGCGTCTCTGAAATCGTTCCAGGTGCCAAAATCTATGGGCGTGGCTGTGAGGGCTTTGGTCTGCTGATCTTGGGCCCAATCTCCTGCTGGGGTACCAATCTTGAAGTGCGTTAAGGCAGCCGATACGCGCTTGCCTTCGTTGGTGTACGTGGATTCATTGAGATAGTAGTAGTTTTCAATACTACTCCAAAAGGCTTCTGCCTTGTCTTGTTTGCCATCGAATGGTTCTGGTGGTGTTCCTAATAACTTGGTGCCTCCTCCTGAAGCCATGGTGCTTGTTACTGGGGGTGTCGGTGGTGGAGAAGGGGATTGACTCTTGGTACCAAAAAGCTTTGGTTGTCTTGGTGTGAACAGTGGATAACTTGGTTGACTGGATGGTCCTGGGGTACTTGGAGTGCGCCTGGTAGCTTTCCTGCTGATGGTGACTTGGGGGGTGTGTGTTCCTGATAAACTAGCTAGTACTGAGGCGACTGTCTTGGTGGTTTTGTCTAGGAGGCCTGATACTTCTGCCTGTTCTGTCTCCTGAATTCTCTTGGTCTAGTACTTGGCGGTGGGGATAAGTCTGATCCCTCTTGGTCAGAGTCTGGGAAGACTACTCTTCTGTTATTCTTGTAGACCCAAAGTTCTCGTTTGGTCGACCAACGGACTTCCTTTCCGTTGTACTTGGCTGTGAGATTGTGGTGATTGTACGATCCTTTGTCAAATTTGCTATATCCTGGGTAAGCGTCTTCAAAATCATCTTTGCTGATGGTGTAGCGGTATGACAACCTCGCTACGTCAAGCTCAAGTGTAAACTGTGAGTGAACCGTCTGGTGAGCACACCCAAGCTCGGCGCGGAGATAAATCACGCGCTAACGCACAGTCACAGCTGTTACGTTTTCCCTCAAGCGCCCTCGCACGTGACCGTGGGAGAATCGGAGATTGCCGAAGGCTCCGTCAAAGCTCATAACTTCGTTGAAGTTATGAAGCGAGCAGTCCGGCATTTGCCGAAGAAGACGATGTTTGGCCGTCACGTGACCTGGCACGTGACCTGCATTCTAGAACGTCCAGAAGAGCCCGGATGAGCACGTGCCCGGGTTGGCTTGTGATTATGGACCGGTAACGTACAGTTGCCGATGGACATGTGTTATGACGTCATGGGTCTAGCCCTGCCTCAGTGTTAATGACTCACAGTGACTCGTGCCAAGAGCGCCTTATGCCATTGGCTAGTAGATCCGGTTGTATTAGGGTTCATGACTCATAGTGACTCGGTATTAGGTTCAGGCTGAGCTTGAAAGCTCCCTGGACAGGTATAAGTAGTAGGGCTGAGCGTCCCTAAGACGCCAGCTTTAGAACATCTTGGATTCCCCCTTCCCCAATCCTACTTGCCTCCTAGCCATGTAGTTGCCGCACTGTGCTGTCTTGCCGGTGTGAGCTGTATGCTACCTCTGAGCTTTGAGTGCTGCTTGTACTTCTGCTCCTCAGTGTGCCCTCGGAGCCTGTCCCGCCACTGCGACCTCTTCCTCTTCTCTATCACCTATCCCACTACAGTCGTGCTGTTCTGCCGACTCTGTCTTTCATTACCACGTGTAACGCCTCCAAACGTTACGACTTCGGGCTGTATCAGTGTTCGACGACAACAACCAAGTCGGTGACAACAAACGGGCCGGAAGGACCATTACAACAGCGGAGTGGACAAATAACTCAGAGTCTTTATGCAAGAACTCAAGACGTCAGTGATCACGCTGTGGTACGCTGAGTGGAGAACCAAGAGGACAAGTTAGATTGGTAAGGAGTAAGGAGTACAAGGAGATGCGCACCTGAGTGGAGAACCAAGAGGACAAGTTGGTTCCACTCAGGACGCTACAGGAGGGTTTATATACGTTACTGTGGCTGAGCTTGAACTGAGTCTAAACACTATTACTAAGTGTACAGTAAGACTCCATGACTCAGGAGCTGACGCGTCGTGTTCTAATAATAGCGCTATCTATTGTGCTGACTGATGCACTAGTCATGGCGCTGACGCAATGCCTTATCTTGCTGAGTAAAACCTAATATAGCGAGTAAGTGTATACTACTAAGCGAAGTCTAGAACTATCTAGAAGGTTCCTTCCTTATCTACCAATCGTATGAGTCCGTACGTAAATGGAATGTGACCAGATTAAGTTGTCCCGTTAAGGGTGCAACTATCCCAGGGTCACATGCTCAAATGTGCACATGATGGCAGCATGTGACTAACAATATCTCGTACTTCGGCCCTTTATATCTTCCTCAGATAATTCCGTAAAAATACAGAAAAATAGGGAAAATAATATACGCGTCCATGACAGATGGTGTCGTCTGTTCCAAAGAATTTCCACAGGAACTTCCCGTTTGGGCTCGTGAGTTCTTCTGTGTTCCAGATAACGTGGATTAGATTATCGTCAAGGGAGAAGAAGGGGTTCTTGAAGTAGACGGGGACTCTTGCTAGTTCTTCAGGGGTAAGGTCTCTAGTGTTTTGGTCTGGTTGATTGCTCATTCACTGGAGCGTCTTTGTAGTCTTGATATGGTCCAACCGTCTGAGTCCCAGGCGTAAAAGATTTTATACCCTGGTTGTAGTGTTATCCCGTGAGTTGCACTTGGTCGTTGACTAGATCGAATCCAACAATATTCCTCAAATATTCCGTAATGCGATATTAAGACACTAGATCTCCACAAGAGTCCTTGGAACCCTACTGGGTCTGTGGTGATGTCACGGATGTTGTTGACTGTGTGCTGGAGGTTTAGGGGAACTCCGTGTCTCTGGAATATGAGTTGACAGTGCTGCTTGAAGGTCTGTAATTCTCTGGGGTTTCTCGTGGGTAGTGTTCTTGATATGAAGGGTACTTCTGGGAGGTGGTAATACGTGGGTTGGGTTGCTAGGAATTGTCCTTCTTCACTACTAGTGGAGGGTTGACGAACGACTGGGGGAAGCTCGTGATAACTTGGATACGTGGGGGTCGCTTGAACTGGGTTACTTGGACGTGTACTCGTTGCTTGATTTACTCTCCTAATGTCTCTATTAGGGATTACTGGAGGGTGTTCTTCTGGAGAGGGAATAGGCGTATCCCTTCTTATAAACTGGTTTCGTTGTCTTCGGCTTCTGTGACGTTGGGACACTTGTTGCGATGCCAGGGTGATAGCCCAATCGAGTGCGCTTTCTGCCAGGGTGGTTTAAACAAGGAACCTTCTATATTCTTTCTCTAGAAGGTAGGTAGTCTTGGCCTGGAGCCCACAATACTACACTAGGTGGAGTAGGTGGGGTATCTGGTCTGTAACCACAAGTACAGACTTCTTTACTACACCAACAGACGCCGTTACTGATCCACTGGTTGGCAGGTTCTCCCCAACTGCTATCAGTATCTGTGAATGGTGTAGGGGGACTTGGACTTGGACTTGGTGGATTACTTGATGGGAGAGGTTCGTCTCCGTTCTCTTGGATGTCAAGGCGTGTGACAAAGTCGTGATCATCGGGGGTGTCCGGGGGGAGGTGAAAGATTCTTGGATTGATGATGTTGGTGTCTGGGTTTTCAAGGGTTGTTTCCCAGTAACTTCCCCACTTGAGGGTGTATTCACGACCTTCGGTAATGACTGGTTGTGATCCGATTTGTGTAGATTCCACTCGAATCTCCTGGAAAGATATTTGGATTTGTTCGTAGTCCAACCAGAATCGTTCAAGGAAAAATTGCCGTTCTCCTCTTAGGAGTTGTTCTAGGATGTGCTGTCTTCTGGGGGGGATGTGGACAAACCAAAGATAGTCGTCTTTGTTCCACAAGAGGGTTGATTCGATGGGAGCGCCGTGGACCGTGAGTGTCTTGGATAGGTGCCAATACAGGAGTTGCTCTTGGGCTAGGTTGCTAAGCCTATCTAGCTTGCTGGCGACAAAGTCTTGAAACTCGACTAAGGTGAGTACCTTTCCGAATGGAAGTATAGAGTCGAGGTCTTTAAGGAGGAGGGTACTATCGCTCCAAACTTCTACTGTGTTGGAGTGGGCGAGGTTAACGAGGGTACTAGAAGGAAAGTAAAACTGGAGTTGTCTTTCTCTGTGGGTTTCAAAGAGTGCTTGAGAGCAGTTAATTTGCTCTTGTTCAGAGATTTGAGTTGGACGAAAATGTGACACTAAACCCCTTTTATTTCGTACCAAATAACCAACTAACTACAACACTTACTCGTATAGTAAGTGGTTATAGTTCCTGTTGGTCTGGGTAGGTAGAAATGAACAGGAAGGGGTCAGCAGGTATACGTGGTGTAAAGCAGTAGGCAAGGAGAGGGGGGCTAGTCCTAACTGTGTCTTCAAAGTGATATCCCTGGTCTATAACAAAAATTCGATCTTCCCAAAAAGCAAGATACCCATATGTAGAAATGATCCTTCCGTCCAAGAAGTCTTGGAGTTCGAGGGTGACTAGGGTGCCGACGTACGCTTGTCTGATGACCTGGTTGAGGGGGGCGAGAGCCCGACGAATTCCTTCCCTGAAGTTGTATTTGATAGATCCAAGGGGAAGGTCTTGACTGGGGAGGTCGATGACAACCTGGGAGCAAGCGTACAGAGGGGGAATACCTAGGGCGATAGCCAAGGGACGGTGACGTGGGTAGAAGGTGATGTAGTGTGGGGATTGGAACCGGAAAGGGGTGACACCAGGGAAGTTCGGGGGGTACGTGAGAAGGTGGTCAGTAGATGGAATCTGGGTGAGAGAGTTTTGGTAAAACTCTGTGATAGGACGCCACTCTTCTCCTTGGGGAGTCTGAACGTTTATGAACTGGTGAGGGTGGGGGCCGGTGGTGACGTTTATGCAAGACGGGGGGCGAATCAGGGGAGCAGGAGGGGGAATATTTTCCTGATTTTCGTCAGGGAGGTCCTGGTCGGGGGTGTCGATGCGGGGGACGCCTTCAGCTACACGGTTGTAGTTGATAGGTGAGTCTGGGGTGGCGAGGCGAGGGGGCAGGGACGTGGACCGAGGGCGAGGTGAGACAAGACGAACTGAGGGGGATGGGAGATCCGAGAGGGGCGATAATGGCCCGAGCAAAGGGGACTGAAAAACTTGTACCGGGTCAGGGTACACAAGTTCCGGGGATGGGGAGCGAGGGACGAGGGGGGCGCCGGATCGAACGGCTACTTGGGTCCGGATGTCAAAGTCTGGGGACGTGGGGCGAGTAATGGGGGTGTAATCTTCGTCGAGTAGAACGTACTTGACGCCGGGGGAGGCCTCTGCGTAGGAGAGGGGGGGTAGCGGGACGCAGTGTCGGGGGGCGAGAGAGGACTGGGGATGAGGGCGCCATAAAGGCAGCCGGACCTTGAGGTTGAGCGACTTGCTCAACTTGGACAGGGAGGGGGGTGTTCAACCCCACCGGAGACAAAGGAAATGTGAGAGGAGAAGAGGGGGGAAGGCGACGACGAGGGGGGCCACGATACTGGGGCTCCCACGAGGTGTAGTATGAACTGGAATCACTGTCCCAGTGACCAAAATCGTCTCCGAAATCAGACACTATTCAAGAGCGTCCAGGTCAGATAAGGAGACTGTCCAAGTGTGATGAACACTCACTCAGAGTGCTCGTGCAGGACACTTGGCTGACGAGGAGCGCGAGGAACGATGAAGAAGTCAGGGAAAACTTGGAGGAACTTGGCTAGAACGAGGATAACTATGAGATTGCGAATCCAAGCTATAGTGATAGCGAAGAAAGGCACAAGGGAGTTATCCAGGTGGGAGTCACAAGTGGACAGTCTGAGGGACTGTCCGTTCTATTGCTCTAGCTTATATACCTGGGTACATGGTCTGTGCGTACTTTAGGGGAGGCTTACTACTTCCCACAGGTGCTGCGCAATGGAAGGTTCTGGAAGGGTTCTAAGTATATCAACCAATCAGAATAATTGTAGGTATCGTACGACTGCTCCACAGTCGATTGCGCAAGATTGCGTCATAGTGGTGTGACTGCTCCGCAGTCCAATAGGATTAATCCAAAGAGTGGTACGACTTTCAGTCGTCAGGTGACTTGATAAACATAGGACAATCACGTGACCGGTCACGTGACCGTCGGAGTACGAATTTGGAACTCCGACTTCGGATTTCCCCTTTAGGAAATTGATTACATAAGACCGGGCCGGTGCAGACCGGTCTTAGACGCTCGAGTCACGACCCAAGTTTACAGGTTCGTGACAGTACTAGGGTTCACGGTACTTATGCTATTGGCTAGTAGCATTCAAGCGGCGCTTCAAAGCCCGCGCGTGTTGCGCAGCAATGCACGCAGTGTATAGGTAGACCCTTACCTGAATAGAGAGCTTAGACGAGGCTTAGAGTGAAGCAGAGGAAGCTCAAGGTGGGGTGGAGAGAGATGTGTATAGGTACTCACTCCTATAGTAGGATTTATATACTCTATGGTCCACCCATGTCCGTTTGGGGAAAAGTGATGAGTAGAGGCGTCCACAATATCGCATTTTCAGTGTCGCCTAATGTCTAATCACCGGTGGACTCGGAATAATCCCTTAAGGGGATTCTGTACGTATACCGTATGACTAAATACTCCGAATTACGTGTATAGCATAACTAATCGTACTGTCATTCCTACGTAATGAGCCTTATAGTAAGTATTACGGCTCAACAGCGTGTATCTGTATAAGTAGAGTAGCGCAAAGACCAAGAACGGTATCTTGGTCTTCTTCCAATACCACCACTGTCTACTCGTCTTTGCTAAGAGGTCTCCCCCTCTTAAGTGAGTTGTCCGGCATATCCCCTTAAGACCAGGGATTCCTGTGACTTATTGCCTGTCCCTTCGCGGATCAGTGGACTTCCCTCCAGATGTCATGGCTTACCAAGTACACCTATATCGCAATGAACGTGTGGCCGCCCCGTATCACTCCTTCTTCATACTCGACAGTACTTCTTGGGCCAGCGCCAGGTACATCAACAGGATCCCTCAAGGAGTTATCCAACTAGAAGATCTTCATGCCTACTTTGGGATAGACGAGAGTCTTCAACCTCATCCTGCCTTCTATCCAGAGACCTTTGTTAACCACAACTTTCGATTCCCAAGGATCGCCACCAAGCAAGAAGCCTAAGTCAGGCAAGCATCCGTGGTAGACGCTACATTAAGACCAAGATCCCACCGTGGCCAATCCTACAAGAACAACCAAAGACTTCTGGGTTCCCTTCCAACCCTACTACATCAACAGAAGAGGAGACCGCAACGTCCCAAAGAAGTATCTAGAAAATGCATTTTGGAAGGACAACGAAGAAAACCCAGGATACTTCACCTACTACGTCAACCGGCAGGGACAATCCCAACCTATCCATGTAGAATTCAACTTCGACAACCTCTGCTGGGTTGAAATCCATTGGAGTGATGCATACAACAAGTACCAAGTTACCAGACCCGCAAGCTCAAGTCTCAGCCTTGATATCCTCCAATCCAACGTCACCACCAGAGATCAGTGGGGACCAATTGACGGAGAAGAAGAAGAACCGGTCCGCTCACCAACACCTAAGACACCAGCACCATCCCCATCCATCACAAGCAACCCGGAAGAGATCTGCATCATCAAGGACCAACAGGAGGAAGAACACCTTGAACAAATCGCTAAGTCCATCCCCACAGACATGTCTGCCACCACTACATTAATGATGGCACAAGCCAGAACCGCAATATTTGGAAAATCCCCCAACGAAGGAGGAGGAGGAGGAGGAGCACCACCAGGAGGAGACCCAGACGACAACCCTCATGATGACGGACAAGCAAATGTACCTGGGTTCACCATGCCCAATATGGACAAGTTCCTAGGGAAGGAGCCCAAAATATTCACGGGCAACCGTGATGAAGCAGAAGCGTTCCTCTCCCAGTGGAACAGATTTGCGGGAGTCAAAGCCACCAACATGTTACGGTTTCGCCCGTAACTGTCTCCCCGAACACCCCTGCAAGACCTTGGAACACTGCCGTGAAGCGATCACGTGCTGAATATGCTGAAGAAGAGGTCGAAGTTATGAGACTTGTGGCTGAACACGCCCAACAACCAGCTAAGTCACGTGACCTCCCCGCCTACCTTGGAAATGCTCAAGAATATTGGGAGTAGATCACGTGATCTTACATCAAACACCTGTCACATGACCCTGGCATGTGACCTGGCTAGACTTGCACCAGAAGGGTCCAGATGAGCTTGTGCCTGGACTGGTCTCGAATGCCTCGTGTTTGTGATGACTCGTATGTGCCTGATCAATTGTGCCTTGATTCTGATGTACTATACAATGTTCGTGTTCTGATTGGATGGAAGCAGCGCTCATACAGCTGCAGATGATTATCTCTGACTCATACCTTTGCGCCTTACTGCCATTGGTCGATTGTTATCTCTGACTCGTTGTGACTCATTCCTAGGATCCGTGTATTAGGGTTTCGGAGTTCCAAGCTGGGGTTCAAACCTCCTTGGACATGTATATAGGCTCTGGCTTATGGTCGCTGAAGACCTAAGCTTGACTTCTTGGATTATACCACCCAAACGCCTTGCCTCCTCTGCGCTGTCTTGCCAGTTGAGTGCTGAATAGACTTTGGTTGTCAACTCCTAGTCCTTAGCTGGTGAATTGCCGTAAGGCCTCACATCCTCTCCTTTCCTCTCTACTCTACTCTTGCCATTCAAGGAACGTGCTGCATCATCTCCTAAGTCGCGCTGTCTTGCCGACTATCTTTGCCACACCTACTTCAGCTCACTCTCTTCACGACCCTTTGCATCCTTTGGGCAGTATTACTACGACTCATTTGCGAGCTAGTAGAAGATTGAGTATGTGACTTCGACATATCTGGTGATCACTAGGTCGTCCTGGTAGCCTTGTCCGCAGTACAAGAAGAACGTCCGGTGGAATGTTACACAACAGAAGCCTCAAAGTTCCCTACATCAAAGCAATGATGTTCCTGACCTACATCCAGGGACCACTTGTCGACAAATGGGCCACAGAAACCACCAAATGGCTCGACGCTCAAGCTAACAAGAACGACCCATGGCTCTGGGCAGGAGTAGAACTCGCATTCAAGGGTCAATTCCGCGATAACCTGGAGAAGGACTGCGCGAGAGTAGAACTCGACAAGGGGTTCAAAATGGTCAACAAGGACATTGACAGCTACGTCACTAAATTCAAAAAGCTGGTCCAACAGGCTGACTACCGGTTGGACGAACCACTAGTCCTCGACAAGTTCACACGAGGTGTTCCCCTCAAGCTATATCAAAATGCCTATCAATTTCATAACCCGCGCAGCTACTCTCAATGGAAGAGCGTGCTCATCGAGCAACAGAAACAATACCTGCATATGAGGGTCAGGTCAGACGGGTTTGGGAGACAACCACAGGCCATGCCACATCCTTGCCCGAACCAACCTCTTCGATTCCAAGCCCCACAAAGGCAAGGAACCCAACAAGGGTGGCAACAATATTGAAATCACCCTGATGCAATGGACACCACCCCAGGAAGGGTCCAGGCACGAGTCGCCGAAATAGGCAACGTCAACCGCAATCACCCAGAAGACCCAAGGGACTGGACCCCCAGAAGACCCCCGTTCCCACCAAGGGCTGGATTCATGCAACGCAGAGGAGGAGGACGCGGAGTCCTAAACATCAGGGATGTAACTTGCTTTAATTGCAACCAGAAGGGTCACTTCTCACAAGACTGCAACCAACCAAGGAGAGCATGAGGCAGGGGGGCCTACATAGAGGAAATCCCCACTGCTCCTCAAAGCGTGGCTGGGGACCCCCTCATCGACTTTGATGGACCCGTCCAAGCCAACCGCGCAGACACCGATCCCCAGATAGACGACATCATGGGTCGCATCACAGCCTTATCAGAAGAAAAGAGGGAGGTGTTCGCAAAGGACATGGCAGGGAGGCAGGATTTTCAAAGCGCCTGAACCCAACAGCCTGGGTGAGGGCTTTAAATTGTAACTCGTCATTTATTACGCACTATTGATCTATGCATGTTCCAGTTTTGATTCGCACGAGCTACTACATGGCTGAAAAGAAAGCACTGGTGGACTCCAGAGCCACCCACAACTTCATACACCCAGATTTCATAAAAAAGATGGGGTTGGGAACCAAAGAACTACCCAACCCCCAAAATATCTGGAACATAGATGGGACGCACAACAAAGGAGGGAAAATCACTCATTGCGTTGACCTAAACATACAAACTGATGGAAAACTTAAAAGCATTCAGTTCCTCATCACCAACATAGGAGGAGAAGACCTTATTCTGGGGTACCCCTGGCTAGCAACGTTTCAACCACACATACAATGGGCCACTGCTACCATGGACACTAAACAGTACCCGATCATCATACGCACCATCAACCCCAATAAAAACCCCGAGCCTAACCACCATCCAGGCAGAAATCTGAAGCATCGTCATGAGGATACAAGACGAAGAACGAGAACAGGCCTTCAGAGAACTGGGAGAGGAAATGAGCCTGATATACGAACGAACAACAGCAAAGGAATTAGCAATCTCAGCACAGTCAACGTGTGA
>JAKELL010000218.1:0-81262 GCA_021524915.1 Lactarius akahatsu
CTGAGTAAAACCTAATACAGCGAGTAAGCGTAAACTACTAAGCGAAGTCTAGAACTATCTAGAAGGTTCCTTCCTTATCTACCAATCGCGTGAGTCCGTACGTGAATGGAATGTGACCGGATTGGGTTGTCCCGTTAAGGGTGCAACTATCCCAGGGTCACGTGCTTAAGGGTGCACATGATGGCAGCATGTGACTAACAATATCTCGTACTTCGGCCCTTCATATCTTCCTCAGATAATTCCGTAAAAATACAGAAAAATAGGGAAATAATATACGCGTCCATGACATCACCCCCCTTCTCAAGGGTCGACGTCCGCGTTGGCCTCTGTGTACATATGAGATGCTTGCCAAGGCAAGGACGCGTATATGAGTGCTGCTATTTTTCTAGGTGCACCCGGATTTAAGGAGTGGAACTCCTTGACTTTGTCCGGGGCGTGCGCTAGGTTCTTAGCTGGCTCCCAAGTGTCCTCGCCTTCACCGTAGCCCTTCCAGCGAACTAGGTACTTAAGAGTACGACCAAAGAGTTTTGAGTCTCTAATGTGGTCAACTTCGTACTCTTCTTCCCCTTCGACTGTGATGGGTTCGGGTGGAGGTGGCATAAGCCCGTTAACTTCGTTTCCCTTATAAGGGGAGAGGCGGTCTACATGAAATACATCATGGATCCGTAATGCAGGGGGGAGTGCAAGCTTGTAGTCGACGTCACTTTTAACTTCAGTGACTTCAAATGGGCCTAACTGTTTAGGGCCCAGTTTGGACGACTGCTGGTGTATCTTTATTTGCTTTGCTTGCAACCAGACTTTATCCCCGACGTTGAAGACGTATGGCTTGTGTCTTTGTTCAACGTCTGTTTGCATTCGCCTTTTACTTAGGCGTAGAGCTGCCTCTGCATCCTTTCTTGTGGAAACTAAGTGTTGTAGACGCTTATCAAGCGTTGGGATACCGGTAGGCCTGCCAGCGGGAATGGTGAAGTCAGGCGTATAGCCGTATAGTAGTTCAAAGGGGGTGTGCCCCGTGGCTGAGTTGAGTCTACTATTGACCACGAATTCCGCTGTAGGAAGCAGGTCTGCCCAATCATCCTGCCTCTTACTGATGAACAAGCGCAGGTAGACTTCTACTTCTTGATTTTTGCGCTCTACCTGTCCATTAGCCTGAGGGTGATAGGCGGTTGTAAGACCTGCGTCTATCCCTAGTCGCTTATATAGTGCCCGCATGCTCCTTGCAGCAAACTGGGGGCCCCGATCACTGATGATTTTCTTGGGGATCCCGTGCAAGGGGAAGACTTGCTCGAAGTAGATGGATGCTACCCCATCAGCCGTGATTTGGGATGTCACTGGAAATAGATGGATCTGTTTCGTATAGTGATCCACTATGTTAAGGATCATATCCTTTCCACGTGACATGGGCAGTGGACCGATTAGATCGACTCCGACTATCTGCCATGGTCCCTCAGGTATTTCCTGTGGCTGAATTATGGCTTTGGGGTGTAGATCTTTGCGATAGCGTTGGCATCGATCGCATCCTTCTACGTATGAGCTGATAAAGCCTGCCATGCGTGGCCACCAGTAGTAGCGACTGACTAGCTCGATGGTGCCGTTCTTACCAGGGTGACCGGTGGTGATGGAGTCGTGGCATGACTTAACCACATCTCGTCTTAACGTCCGGTCATTGGGAACGTACAGTTTCCCCCTGTGGTAAACTAGGCCGTCATCTTCCTCCCACATCGCTACTCCGTCCATGAGAGCTTTGGGAGCGGTCTTTTGTAAACTTTTAAGACCCTCTATAACTTCTGCTTCTCGAATGGATGCGAGTCTTATGCGATTTCCTAGGGAGTCCACTTCTGGGCGGAAGTGTGCTTGGGCGGCATTGAGGAAATGCTTAGGTTGTAAAACCTGAACCTGGCGGTTATCCTCGTTATCTCTGATATGGTCTTTCGAGAATCTACTTAATGCATCGGCTTGCATAGAGTCTCCCTTTTTGTAAGTGATTTTGAAGGCGAAGCGACTTAAATACAGGGCCCATCGGGCCTGTCGACGGTTTAAGTCCTTCATGCTTGCCCACCATTCCATATTCTTATGGTCGGTGATCACTTCAAAGGAGATTCCTTCGAGGAAGTGTCTCCAGTCCTCTAAGGCGCGGATTAAGCCGAGCATTTCTCTGTCGTAGATTTCGTAGTTGCGTTCTTCTTTGCTCATAGACTGCGATCGATACGCAACGGGGTGCCAGAGACCATCAGGATACTTTTGAGTAAGTATACCGCCAGTAGCAAATCCTGAAGCGTCGGTTTCGACTCTTGTTGGAAGCTGTGGGTCGTATACTTTGAGAATGGGTTCTCGTACGAAGCTTTCCTTCAAGTGGTCGAAAGCCTTCTGCTGTTCAGAATGCCATTGCCATGGAGTGTCCTTCTTCGTGAGGTCATGCAAGGGTCGGGCAATAGCCGCGAAATCCTTGATGAATCGACGATAGAAGTTGGCGAACCCAATAAATGCTCTGACTTCTCTGAGCGTTGTGGGTGTAGGCCACTCCCTTACTGCAGCGACCTTGCCAGGGTCCATCTGTACTTCTCCGGGACGGATTATCATTCCCAGGTACTCCATTTCTTGCCTTTCAAAGTCGCATTTCTCTGGTTTGAGATAGAGGTCGTGTTCCTGCAGTCTCCTTAGCACCTCGCGTACAATTTTGCGATGGTGTTCTAGAGAGTTGCTATAGATGAGGATATCATCCATATACACTGCGACCTCTCCTGCTGCGATCAGATCGGCAAAGACGGCGTTCATGAGGGCTTGGAAGGTGGCTGGGCTGTTGGTCATACCGAAGTACATAACCTTCGGCTCGTACAGCCCGCGGTTGGTGATAATAGCACCCTTCCATTCATCTCCGGGTTTGATCCGGATGTTGTGATAGCCCCATCTTACGTCGAATTTGGTGAAGACCTTGGCTCCTTTCAACCGGTTTATGATGTCAGCGGCGAGTGGTAGTGGATATCGGTTCTTAATCGTGATTTTATTAAGACGACGATAGTCCTGCACTAGACGGAGTTTGCCGTCCTTTTTCTTAATGAAGAATACTGGTGAGGCCATCGGTGACTTGGATGGGACCAGGTATCCTTTTGAGATATGCTCTTGCAGGAATTTGTCGAGTTCCACTTGCTCGCTTGGGGACATGGGATACGTTTTGACCCTCCAGTGTTTAACGGCATCTGGTTCGAGGTCTATAGCGTGGTCCCACGGTTGATGCTCAGGGAGCCTCTGGGATTCCTCCTCAGAGAAAACTTTCGCGAAGTCTCTGTAGTGCTTTGGTACCATTTCTTCGAAGGTTTTCTTAGGTTTGGAGGCGGTGGCTTTCTCGGCGATCTGCTGAGAGTAGGTGAAGCCTGCCAAACAGAAAACTTCGTCTTGGACCGTGTCTAGCACTTTCTCCGCAAGGAGACGGCGGCGTTCCATCCGGTTTGCCATAATGCGCGTCACCTCTACCTCCAACTCCGGTTGCGCTATTTCAGCGGTTGAGTTGAGGCGCATAGTGCCTTCCTGCCAGTCTATTTGTGGGTTCCTTTGCCTAAGCCATGGTAGTCCCAAGATGACGTTCTCTGGGCCGAGTGAAGTGACTAGGAAGTCATAACTTTCTTCACTGGGGCCGACTTTCAGAGAGAGTCTGACTTTATGGGTGATACTACCGGCTTCGTTGAGAGTCCCGTCTATATTGTATAGGGTGATAGGACTCGCAAGAGGAACCTGCAACATCTTGTGGCGGTCAGCGTACTTTTTGTCTAGGAACAACGAAGTTGCCCCAGAGTCTACCATTGCTGCTACTTTTACAGTACGATGACGTCCTTTTAAATATACAGAAATATGAAAATGTGATTTTTTATCTTTTGTTTCGGGAATAATAGTAGAAGACAATGCTGCATCAGAAATCATCACGTGCGGCATTGCTTCTGAAGAAAGTGGAGCAAAAGAAACACTACTATTGTTCATCTCCGAGGCAGATGTAGATGTAATAGAATCAGGAAAACAAGAAGCTGAACTAACACTACTATCTAACTTACAGGCATGAGTCGTATGAATTACAGGAGGTGAGTCCGAAACGAGGCGAGAGCGTAAGCATATATTACAACTACATGAAGCCGAGTCATCTACTGTAGAGGGGCCGGTCGCAGCTATACACGACCCCTGATCTAAAAAGCCGCTTTGAACGCATCCAGCTGTTCTTGCTGCTTTTCCAACATTCCCAACAACTTCGCTACATCTGCCTGGGACGTCTGGGCGGGGGAAGTACTTGTGGCGGCTGCTGCCGCAGTATTGGACGACGATGGTGGGCTGGGGGACTCCGTTGTTGCTGCAGCTTTCGCTTTAGCCGGTTTCCCCATTCTCTTGTTCTGGCAGACGTTTGCTCGGTGCCCTGCTCTTTGGCACCAGTTGCAGACGTCGCGCTCATGGTTTCCATCCTTCTTTGTGTGTTCTTTCGAACCACACCCGTAGCATTTTCCTCTCATCCATGCTTGAAACTCGCCCCGTGTTTTGAAGATCTCCTCTTTCGCTCTGTTGCCTTGCTGACGCGTGGCGTCGACTTGCATGGCATCAGGGTTGGAGGTGGTGTGTGGTGATGACGATGAAGATTTCCCTTTCTTCTCGCTCTGGCGTTGGCGCAGTCGTTGATCAATGACTTGCGCGCTCTGCTTGAGCTCGTCGTATGTGTTGTGGGGCTTGTCTGTGATGGCGAGGAGATCCTTGATCTCGTCTGTGAGGCCATCGTAGAAACGGGTGCGGAGGTCGATGATGGACCACCCGGTCTGTCCAGAGTACTGCTCGAATATGGATGCATATTCAGCAACCGTCTTTTTTCCTTGTCTTGTTTTCTTTAGCTCTTCTCGAGCTATGTCTTGGACGTCTAGGGGGCTAAACCTGCGGTTGAACTCCTTGACGAAGTCCGACCAATTTCCTCCAAAGGGAATTGTCCCTTGGTTGGCGGACTCCAGATATGGGAGTGCCCAGGTTTTAGCGTCCCCTTCCATCAGATTGAGGGCAGCGGCTATCCATCTGTGCTCATCTGCATACCACTTGCTGTCCACTGTATGCCATGTGTTCATGGCGTCCCCTAATGATCCTGCCCAGTTGTGGAAGGCGGCAAGGAAATGACGGGCATCCGAGGAGGAGCCTTTCCCATCCCAAGCTTTGGGGCGGGCCACTATTTCCTTGTTCTTTCCGTTTCCGGGGCGAGTGGCGGTTGCCGAGGCTACCTGCGCTGTCAGGGCTGTGACTTGTTGCGCAAGGTTACCGACGGCGATGCCGAGGTGGTTGATGAGGTCCAGGCAATCCTGGACTGTGGGAGGGGGGAGTGGTGAAGGTGGTACGGCGGCGGGGAGGGTGCTTCCGCTTGGTTGTGACATCTCGTCTAATTTCTTCTGTCTCTCTTTTCGTTCTGCTTCCTCTTGTGCCCGACGGAATTCTTCCAACAGAAGGAGTTGTTCGTCTGGCGAGATCTCGTCCCAGTCTTGGATCCGAGATATGAACTCCTTTTCTCTTTTAGTTGGAGGAGGGAGGGCGAATTTCGAGCGAGCTCCGCTGGGATACTGAGCTTGTGCTAGACGAGCTGTCTGTTTCCCTTTCTTGGGAGCCACGTTCTTCGTCTTCCCTTACGTGGGAGATGAGGGGGTTGGGAGGCGATTCGAGACGAGGGATGAGGTCTGCAGCGAACGCTATCAGCTGCGGGACTGTGAAGTTTGTTCCGAGAACGGGGATTTCTAGGCCGTAGAGGTCTAGCAGTCCGTATCGGATTTCTTGGTCGTGGTAGATTGCCTGCACGTATTGCTCGGCAAGGTTACGAGGGGGTAGTTCTAGTTGGAACCCCTGGTAACGGATGTTGACACCGTCTTCGTCAATGAAACTTTCGCCTGACTGGGCGAGTGTTGCTTGGGAGGAGGAGTGGGCGGAGTGGAATGAATTTACTGAGGCTGTAGGTGATGGTGAGGCGTACACCGGGGAGGGGATCCGGTCTTGTTCAGACTGGGTGTCCTGGTGTACGTGCAGCGATGCCGAAGCAGAGGCTGTAGTCTGGGGTGGTGTGATGGAAGCTTGTCTCCTCCTAAAGAGACGACGAAGGCGGGTGCGGACGTTCGCAAATATGCGAGGCAGTTTGGAAATGTGAGGAGGTGGATTTAGACGACGGGATACAACGAGCGCGAAACGCTAACTCGAGGATGATAGGAGAGATCTGATCAAGCAAGACCAATACACAGTGATGTTTCACACTGCGCGAGGCTGCGGCGATAACAGAAAACTCAGGAATAATGTAGGGAGATGTATAGAGCCACAAGGCTGTCTGCCTCAGTCTTCTCGACCTGTTGGCTGCCTCTCACGCCGAAGCGCTCTCAAACTTTTCTGGTTACTACGCGTACAGCTGTCGCAGGCTAGGCCTGGCTGGCTCAACGTCTAACTGCAGCTTATCTGGCGTGGTGACCAGTTCTGCAGCCAGTACCCAGAGGCGTCTACTGATGACCAGATAGACCCAATAAAGGCAAGCACAATCTATGCCGATTTTACGGACACTAGAGTTGTACCACGAATGCACAGATTCTGCGTGCGGAGGTCCCCAGGCAAAGAGTGAGGTGGGTAATACAAGGGACTGATGGTCGTCAACCACCTAGAAGGAAAAGTGATAAAACTGGTGAGCGTGGAGCTCAAGAGAGTGTAAGGGAACTTGTCCTAATGTAGCGGTATGACAACCTCGCTACGTCAAGCTCAAGTGTAAACTGTAAGTGAACCGTCTGGTGAGCACACCCAAGCTCGGCGCGGAGATAAATCACGCGCTAACGCACAGTCACAGCGGAGTGGACGAATTACTCAGAGTCTTTGTGCAAGAACTCAAAACGTCAGTGATCACGCTGTGGTACGCTGAGTGGAGAACCAAGAGGACAAGTTAGATTGGTAAGGAGTAAGGAGTACAAGGAGATGCGCACCTGAGTGGAGAACCAAGAGGACAAGTTAGATTGGTAAGGAGTAAGGAGTACAAGGAGATGCGCACCTGAGTGGAGAACCAAGAGGACAAGTTGGTTCCACTCAGGACGCTACAGGAGGGTTTATATACGCTACTGTGGCTGAGCTTGAACTGAGTCTAAACACTATTACTAAGTGTACAGTAAGACTCCATGACTCAGGAGCTGACGCGTCATGTCTATTAATAGCGCTATCTATTGTGCTGACTGATGCACTAGTCATGGCGCTGACGCGATGCCTTATCTTTGCTGAGTAAAACCTAATACAGCGAGTAAGCGTAAACTACTAAGCGAAGTCTAGAACTATCTAGAAGGTTCCTTCCTTATCTACCAATCGCGTGAGTCCGTACGTGAATGGAATGTGACCGGATTGGGTTGTCCCGTTAAGGGTGCAACTATCCCAGGGTCACGTGCTTAAGGGTGCACATGATGGCAGCATGTGACTAACAATATCTCGTACTTCGGCCCTTCATATCTTCCTCAGATAATTCCGTAAAAATACAGAAAAATAGGGAAAATAATATACGCGTCCATGACATCCTAGACCCAAAACAAGAGCGTCCACACACGCCACCACCACCACCTGCACTGCCCACTCTGCCCACCACTCCAAAGCGTGAGCAAGCCACTCTCACCTCACCACCGCCACGTCAGAGTGCAACGCACATTATGCGCCATGTCCCACCTCCCTCACCGGACATGCCGGGAGGATTTGAGGCTCGTGCACAGCGTAGTCAGCTGTTGCGCAAGATGGACAATGCACCAAGGCGCTCTAGCCGTGTACCTGTGCCCAACCCTCGCTATTACAGTGGGGACAATGTGGCACTGCGCGGCAGGCGACTGGGGTATGCGGAGCTGCTAGCTGCGGCATATGTCGGCAGAGACCCTGCATCCTATGCAGAGGCCATGCGGTCTGCAGACGCAGATGAGTGGACTAAGGCGTGTCAGTATGAGATGGATGCACTCGCCCACAATGGCACATGGGAGTTAGTGGATCTCCCGCCTAATCGTAAGGCAGTAAAATCCAAATGGGTCTTCAAGCTCAAAGCGGATGGCCGCTACAGAGCTCGCTTGGTGGCTAAGGGATTTACGCAGATCCCTGGCATAGATTTCGATGAAACCTTCTCTCCTGTCGCATGATTTGAGTCGCTCAGATTGCTTCTGGCGTTGGCCGCGCTGGAGGACTGGCACATCCATCAGATGGATGTTAAGTCCGCATTTCTCAATGGCGTGCTTGACGAGGAGATATACATGGAGCAGCCACAAGGTTTCACCGTTGCTGGTGCAGAGACGAAGGTGTGTCGCCTTGTCAAGGCGATATATGGTCTCAAACAAGCCTCCTGTGCATGGAACTTACAATTCCATGGAGTGCTCCTAGCACTCGGCTTCAAGCGGACATTCGCCGATGCAGGCGTATATGTGTTGCCTCAATGAGAGGGGGATGGTCCACTCTTCGTTATCATTTACGTTGACGACATCACAATCTTGGGTGCTTCTCTGGAGAGGATCAAGCGTTTAAAGTCAGATCTTGCTGAACGCTATGAGATGACAGATCTCGGGGAGATAGAGTCCTATCTTGGCATGCGCATTGTGCGCGACCACTCCCTCAGACACATTGAAATAGATCAGTCTGGCTATGTCAAGGATGTCCTTGAACGCTTTGGCATGTCTAATGCCACTCCACACTCCACACCCTTACCTGCTGGTGCTGACGAGCACCTTCATAAATATACGGGTCAGGCCACTGCCTCTGACATTACGCACTATCAGTCACTCATTGGTAGTCTGCTGTACGTTCAGATTGGCACTAGGCCAGATATTTCCTTTGCTGTATCACGTTTGGCGCAGTATGCGGCAAATCCTTCACCTCAACATCTGCGGCTTGCGCAATATGTTCTGTCCTACTTAGTGGGAACTGTGGACATGCGTATAGTTTATGATGGCACCAGTGGAGATGGCCTTCATGGCTACTCTGATTCTTCCCTGGGTGACCAGGTTGATGACAGACACTCCACTTCCGGTTATGTGTTCCTATTAGCCAATGGTGCAATAAGCTGGTCTTCGCGAAAGCAAAAGACTGTAGCCCAAAACACTACAGAAGCAGAATACATGGCCATGACCGACGCAGCCAACCAAGCCGCATGGTATCAGAGCTTCCTTGTGGAACTCAGGTACGAGGTCGACGACCCCATCCCACTGCATGGTGACAATAAGGGTGCCATTGACTTGGCCTTGAACCCTGTCGCTGGGAGGCGATCAAAGCACATTGCCATACGGCATCATGTCATTAGGGAGTACATCGAAAAGGGGACCATAACCCTTATTAGAACCCCTACTGCAGAAATGGTTGCGGACGGCTTGACTAAGTCGCTAGCGCGTGTCCTGCTGCACCAACACAATATTGACATGGGCTTGTGCTAGTCCTAGATTGCTGATCACGGGGAGATGTTGACAAGTGACCTGTGCGCACTTAGTGGCTCAAATGGACACGCAGATAACGGACTGCTTTAGATTAGATATACAGGACTTGTAGATTAGATTATTTTTTGATCTTTACAATCTCGGACTTCTTGTATTCTCTTATCTATGACATCACACATGTACATGACATCATGGACCACTCTGGATTACCCTTGTACTACGTCTATGTACTTTCCTTTGTTCTTATCTTTATTGTGATGTCACTATGATATCATAGTCTGGACTCTTCCTGTTCTGTACGCCTTGTTCTCTCTCTAACAGAACAATGCGCCTTGTATTTACTGTGACCTGCTGTTACCAGCGTCACTCCCTGTAGCAGTATAAGTAGAGTACTTTGTACGCTCCTGGTCCACATCAGTTCTCATCTGTTGTGTGCCAGGTATGTTTCCCTCTCTTGTATAAAACATCAGTTCTCATCTGTTGTGTGCCAGACCACATCTGCTTCACTTGCTAGATTTTACTCTGTTGCTGCTTCCAGCCACCTTTGATATCTCACCACAGTCCTCTTGTCACTGTGAGTATCATCCCTTCATGTGCACTGTTCATCAACAGCAGCAGAACAATGTGACAATGGTGGCAATGTGGTAACAGTGACAATGGGGATACAGTGGTGCATATGTACCATTATTACTGTACATACATAAGCTTAAAAAAACAATACCAATATGATTAAACCATAGCCCAAAGGCATTACTCTATTCCCTGACCTGCATGTTCAGTTTGGCATTCAGACCCTCTGTGAACTGAACAGAACCTATGTGAACCTGAACCAAGGGTTCAGTTCAGCAGTTCAGCCAAATGCCCTGAACTGAACTCTTAGTTTGGTTCAGAGTTCAGCCAGGAAAAGAACCAAACTGAACTGAACTTTCCCATCATTAATCTCAGTCACACTCAAAGGCAGACACAGAGAGAGAGAAAGAAAAGCTCAAGCATGAAGGCTGACACCACTATGTGGTATATGCTAAGGTTGGCACATACTCAAGAGGGTTCATCATGAGAGGGAGAAGTGGTGAATAGAAGAAGACCAAGATGGGGTGTCTCAGTCTTTGGATTGAGACTACTTATACAAATACAAGGCAGCTTTAAGCTCCCCTCCAAATGTGAGCACAAATAGCTAAAACAGCTCAAACCCTATTATAGCTATCCTAGGAATGAGTCACCACATCACATGATGCAGTAACTGCTGACTGATACTCCTGTCCACAACTGATTATGACTTACTAACAATGCCATACTCACATAGTAAGCATCCACAGCCTGAAACGTGACAGAATGGAATTGAACAAAGTCTTCAGAAGGAAGTGAAAGAGGTCCAAAATCATAACATAGTATGTTGCTTCTGGATTAGCTCTCAACTTGAAACCAGTCATTGCTTCCAATATCTGCAAAGCTGTTCTCTATCTATTCCAGTATTAGTTGACATAATCAGAAAAGTAGATTTGATGCTTACCCAATGCAACAGGATCCCAGCCAACACATCAGGCCATGGCTTTTCAATTTGTGGTAGCATGTCTCCAAGGCTCCACTGAAACTCAATTGGGGTAGAATATCTGTACTTGGCTCCATTGTCATCACTGTTCAGCACAATGAGAACAAATATCCATGAAAGCCCATTAGTCAGGACACCACGGAGGGTGTTTATCCTGAGATGCAACAGGAAATTAGAATAGAATACTACTAGTGTGGGAAAGGACATTACTCAAGATGTTTGGCACATGCATACATTTCACCAATTGCTTGTGGAAGCTGTTCCATAAGACTAAATGATCCTATCTTTGCTTCTGCAATGAAAAAACCACATGGCATCATGAGTTTGAGATTTACAAGTGTTGGGTCAGAAAAGAAACCATCTATCACAAATTCACAATCAGTTGACCTGTTGGACCAACCCAGTGAAGGAAAGTCAATTCACCTGCCCAATAATTGTCTGCTATAGCAGCAGTATATCCAATAAGTCCAGAGTGTGTTGTAAAACTCAAAGTCTGAGGGTGGAGAGCTCTCTGTGAGACCACCTGCTCCAAACAGAGAACCATGTGCTTCTTGGATGACACCATGGCAGATGTGCGAAAAATAAAGGCATCCACCCATGGGTGTGCACTTTCTTCATTCTGACACAAATTGAGACACATGCACAAGATGCAGCACTGGCATGACATGGTGTACTCACTGGCCTTTTTGGCACAAGGTTTTGTAAAACCTCTAAGTGGTGATAAAGATTGGTGGATGACCAGAGCTTTTCTTTTCCAAGAGCACTGGTCACTGCAGCTCGTTCTTCATAGCCAGGTTTCAGACTAAGTTGATCTCTGAATTCTGGGATGATGTTGAACTTGTACAGGTGATCACTGGTTATACAGGAGAAACGTTGAGGCTATAAGGATAAACTTGACATGAAGGTCCTGTCAGTGCTTCACAGATCTAACTCACCTTTTTCCCACCTACTCTAACCTTCAACAATGAGGCCACAGCACCAGAGAGTTTGTATATCTTCCCCATGATTCCATGAATGAACTGGTGGAAGGAGGCCCCTGTTGGTGACATCATGATGGAGCCCGAAATGGGGACTGTCACGAATGTGACGAACCCGGGTTTGTCGTATAGCTGTATGGACCCTCTCATTTCCCCACTTGTCCGTCCCCCTCTCTTAGGACTGCGGGACATCATCGTGTCCCGCCGATCAACAAAGGGTGGATCTGTAAAGGTACCCGGGCCAGCGGCAGACGTGTGCAAATAAACTTATGTTGGATTGTCGTGCTCAGTCTTGCGCTCAGTACAGCAGACTCGAGCGTCCATCATGCACCTGTCAGGTGAACGTTGCTCCCGTCACTCACTAGTACTGCCCGCCTTCCCCCTTTTGATCTTCCTTTTTGGCACGTTCCATTTTCCCCTCATGCGATGTCCCCCTTCAAAGGGCCCCACCGCTTTCTCACTGCATCTGCTCCCTCACACAAGGCCCTCATAGGGATCAACTATACGTCAACCACCGACGGTAACGAGCAGGATTTTCGCCAGCCCAAGGGCCCAATCAACGATTCGAAGGAGGTGGACCTTGAAGAAGGTTTTAATCGTATGCTACCTTGTCCCCTCCATGCTTACTAATACTTATTAGGGGCCCAGATGAGCCAGATGAGGACATTGCGCGATCTCGTCCGCGACGATTGCCCAAGAGATGCGTTCGTATTTTTCTGTGGGTATATGCCGTGGCTTTGAGATATCGTCACATGAGATCATCCGAGCCCTCGACGACGTGAGTCCCGCCCGTCGGCTGTCCGATGCTGAGCGATCGATAAACGCTTCGCAATTACCTCGTCGACACACTCCCCCCTAGTACCCGCCTCACGATTGGTACATCATTGTCGTTTCGTCTGTCACAGGCCATTCAAAGTTCCGAACGCGAACCCTCCGTAGGTCATCCTAGATGCGAGTCTGAATGGCACGCTCCTCAATTTAGATCACTATTCGTGTCACTACTTCCTTCCCCAGCGCGCCAGATGTACGTTCGTCCCGATGTGTCCGTCCGCCTCTCACCTTTCTCTCTTGTCTAGCTCTCCAGGAGGAGAAACACCACGAGGGGCTCTTCCCCAGCACCACAGCAACGACGACCGACACTGGCTCGTCCGCAGCGCTGCGCGGCTCTTTAACATATCCTTCTCATTCATCGCTATGATCTCGCTCGCCATCGTGTGCTTCAAGTTTGGTGAAGAAGCCAAAGCAGGTTCAACTCAAGGTCGAGGTCGCGGATCATGTCGACCTGTCATCACTCACAAGCACCATCCCTCGCTGCCATGTGCGATGTCCTCCTGCGTGAATGCTTTCAGTGGTCTTCTCGTAGTACGTCATCCTTCCCCTTTTTCTGTGTGTCGGTTCGGCGAACACCGGTACAGATCTGGGTGTCGTCCCGTTCTGACCAGCAAAGTAGCAAAGTACGTGCGAGGACAGCCAGAACAAGGAGAAGAGCATGACCACAGTGCGTGCTCCATTATTTCTTTTGACATAAATGTCATGTGTTCATCTGGCTTATATTTTAGCAATTGGTCACGTTCGTTTGTCGTCAATTTCGGGCATTCATTTGCTGATAACGCGTAAGGGGGAAACCTGTCCATCAACGTAGGCGGCCTGAATTAGCAGCTGGGGTGAGTGCTTCTGATATGTATATGTATCCGTCAGCCGAGCCACGGCCCTGAACAAGAGCTCGCCGAGTCATTGACCGTGCGAGTTGAGGGCTTCCTCTCGAACGATCGCCCACTACGACATGTACCCGCAAGTCAGGCAACCAATTCGTCCCCTCAAGCCCGTCAGCACCTCCCGCACAGATGCCTTCATCGTGAAAATCCTAGTGCCATGCGCACCTTCAGAAAATGACGTCCTACTGCGCTACCTAGGCAAGTACCTGGGTATGTTTTCGTGGGCAAACCTTTTTTTTTTAAATCCATTTCTTATTTTTGTGCACCGAGGGCAGATTACCCGTAGCACTACACTTTTGATAAAATAAACTACGCGTCCATGTCATGTCTCCGCGTTTGCAAATTTATTGTGGGTCACACTCCGTATTCTTAACAACGGTTTGTAACAACGACTTATTACCTACATGCAAGTTGCAACAGCATGCATGTCCGGCGCACTTCACATCCACAAATTTGTTACCCTGCCTCGCTCAAATCGCGTGTCGGGTGAGACGATACAGCATTATGGGCACGTTCCCTGATTCCTAGGGCATGAGGCAAACACACCTCCCACTGCACACAAATGAGGGTTTGAATTGAAAAAAAACTTGAAGTAAACCCTAAGAAGTGTTAAAGAATTCCCACAGTTTACTTTTACTTAAACTTTGAATGGAGAGTTTGAATCTCCCTAGCGAAAAATTAGGCAAAAGAAAATTGCATGGGAAATATTAAACTCTTCTCTGAGTTTTCCAGACTGAGGGATTCCCAGTAGGGAGGTGTCAAACTCTCCCTTTCTGGGTTTATTCTCATTGGAGAGTCTGATCGTCCTTAAACATTCATATGTGCACAAAAAGGGTGGGAAAGCTTCGTTACCTAATCTCAAACTCTTCCCGGGCAGAATGCGACCCGAGAAGAGTCTGATCAGTATGACATAAACTTTCCAAAATAATTCATTGTAAACTTAGACTCTCCACACACGAGGTCCGTGCACGTGGCCTAAACCGGGCCGGCCTCGGTCCAGATTTGGAGTCGGAATTCTTAGTCAAATTCCTCCTCAACCACGCCGTCCGGCAGCTGCCGATCATGTCACATGAAAAAGTCGCGTACACATCACACCAATCCATGTCCTGATTTGGCTGTAAAGTCAGCAATGTCCAGGTTGGACACATTGAGTGTCCGACTGTCAGTCACTCGGACACATTGAGTGTCCGACTGTCCATCACTCGGACACATTTACTGTCCGACTGTCGGTCACTCGGTCACTCGCCTTGCAGCTTTTTTGGCTTATATAAAGGTCTTAAAATGTGATTAGGAGGCGTTATTCGTAATTATAAAACATTACAAGAAAGTGTATATAATTATATACAATTACAAGGGCCTTCCCCAAGGTCACATGATTACAATGCGTAGTCGCTAATTAGTGCGTTAAAAGAGCCCTCAGACATGGGCACGATGTGTGCCTTTGGGATGAAGAAATAGGGAGGGATTGCACCGCCCAACAGATGGCCTAGCGCTGCGCTCAATGGTAGGCTCGACCTGGCTTCTCGTGAACGCCAATGGACAAGCCAATGGAACTCAAACGCGGCGTGCACCTCACGCTCCATCTCGCCGTCGTACGAGTGCCTTGATCATGCAGCGTCGGAGGAAGCGGTAGTAGCCGCATTCCACTTGAGACGTGAGGGAACCCCTGATGCCTGGATGTTGTGTCAGCGATGAGGTCTGAGAGTCGATGACGATGTCATGGACGACGTATCGGGTCGATAAGCTGCCGCACATCGCCTTTTACTGGTGCCCGGTGGCAGACCCCACCTTCACGGGAATGTCACGCGCACTTTGCAGGGAGCAATTAGCGGTCGCGCGTGGGAGTTGAAATGAGGTAGGGTCGACGGATGGAAAGGGAGGAGGTGGGGGAGAGACCGGCCAGTAAGACGGATTCAAAAAGGAAAAAAATATCAATGAGAGGGTTTTTTCGAGTGAGGGGATTGGCACGTACGTCGGTAATGTGTTTTGGGGTGCTGTTACGTGTATGCAAACGTTCGAAACAACGCTGCGCGCGGCTATCCGACGACTCGAGCATCTCACTCTTCATCACCATGGACCCTGATACCTCCAACAATAAACGAAAGAACGAAGAAATTCCCACCACTCCGCAAAAGCGCATCAAGCTGCTTTCACCAGACGTCGGTAAGTAAGACTCTTTCGCAGGGAGGGGATGGCTACTAAATCCACTTACGCTTAGGGTCTGGGCCTGTTATTGTCACGGTTGCCCCCTCGCCGCCACCGCCGCCGCCGCCGCCGCCGCCGCCGCCTGAACCTGACAATGTCATCGCTGTTGTCCCCTCGCCGCCACCGGGAGCTCCTTGCGAATGTTCGATTTGCGTTCGCGGCCGTTCGCAACGTTGACAAGAGGTGAGTCTTCCTGCGCCGACATATTAATGCCCCCAGTGTTGATGTGCTCCCTACGCGATCGTTGGTGCGTAGGTATCTGTGTACGCGGCGCTCGCGGGTGACAGGATTCAGGGCGGACAGATTGAGTGAGATGGGGCTTTATTAGCAGTAACAGAGCTGTCTATACACGTGAATCATCAGAATGCGTACACATTTACATCCTTATGCGCTTTCCGACTCCCTGTGGAGGGAAGGGAGCAGGGTAAACTTGTGCGATGCGTAATTTGGGCGTGCGTCGTGCCGCCTTCGGGTACGTCGAGCGCGGTGATTGTCAGCGAGGCTCCCCGACTCCAATGAAACTTAGCAGACGCGAGCCGGTACGTGGTACAGCGTTCTGCATGTTCTTTCGGAGATGGCGTGTATTGAGCTTTGGCCTATTTTCGGAGGAACCTCTGGCGGCGGCTGGTCCCATGTTCATTGCAGTAACAACTAATACTCACGTTGTTTCACTCATTGTTAGTACCAGGGTCAGCGCAACAACTTCGATTCGGAACAACTAAACACAACGAAGGCCTGCCATGACAAAGGCATCAGCCAGGGGAGAACAAAACTCATAAAGTGTCTTACCCCGCGCATCATCCCTAGACGCTGAACAATCGGTAATCCTAAATAAGTCAAAATAAACCAGATGGGGAATTGCGAATACATTACCATCCGAATATTTCGTTGCAACGGATGATGAACAGGTCACCACTGTGGTCAACAACATCCATCAAAAAGTAGTCGCCACGCCTGTCGAAGTCCTGAATAACTGGGGCGCCGCGCACAATTGATTGAGCAAAAAAGAACTCCATTGATCGTCTCGCGCGAAGACGACGAAGACGCAAATTCTTATCCTTGGCTCGTGGTGGGCCTGTGGATGCGTCAAGGGGGCACACGAAAATTTTCCCTGCAACTGAAGTGGTAAATATAAAGTGGAGTTCCGCAAAAATGAACCCCTCTGTTGTCATGAGAATCACGACATCGCGCCTCTCGTGGCCGTGGAAGTCAGGGTTATAATACAGGTAGTCCAGGTATTGTTGCCAGTCTACCTTCGATTCATAGCACACTTTGATTGACCTGTATTCCGTTATCTTAAAATGCTATGAGCCAAAAGTACCAGACCAGATGCAAAACTCACCTTGTCATCGTCCTGAAATTCAACGCGCGTACAACCCGGTGCCAAACTGAACTCATACTGGGGCAGAGAGGCAGTCAACCAAGCCGCAAGTCTCGCACGGAAGTTTCTGAAAGTAGGATTTTCAGCCTGATCCGGGCCTTCAAGAGATTTGAATGTAACTGGGGACTGTTCCGATCCCAGGACGATGGCCCCAGCATCGAACGTCTTACTTCTCCTTTGACGCGATGAGCCGTCATGCACTGTAACTGTGGGTCCAAGGGAGGAACCAATATCTTGTTCCTGTGTACTCCCCAAAGCGTCCCGATCACCTGCCATGTCGTCGTTGTCCATCATCATCTGCGCATCATGACGTGTAGCCGCATCGAGTTCGTCGATTTGGTCCCGAATCAGCGCTGAAATAAACGCAAAATGTTCGTACTTCAAGATCTATGTTAACTAATTGTCAGAAATAAACCATAAAGATAATGTATGCAACTAACCTGAGATGCAACGTCCTTGAAATTGGTCCGAGTCAAGTACAGGGACCGTGAAGCTTCTCGTTCGGTTTCGTGTTGTAGTTGCGTGAGGCTCCTTTCGCTTCGATATCGTCGAAACTGTGTACTAACGCGTGCATCTTAGGGAAGTTCCAGTCTTTGACCTTCTCTTCATCTTCCGCTGTCGGGCCATGTAACTAAAGGACTAGAATAAAGCGAACGACGTGAGGAAGCGGTTCAGTTCGCAAAGATATCCGACCTACCATTTGAACGTAAAGGATGTATGAGAGGGCGACACCTGTCTGCGCAGGCGAGACGCTGAAGCGTGTGGCAACGGTGAGTATGGCGACGGCAAGGATCAACAGCGTCCCGAGTAAGTCGATCCGAATACCGAGCCACCGCAAGTTCACAATCAGCACCAATCCAGTGCGAGTTTTCAGCGAGGCTCACCTGATTTGTGACAGTCATCCAATAGGTTCTATTCTCGATGTTGACCCAGTTTCTATTTTCGTTAAAGAAGCGTTGTTCTTCTCCGTAAGCACGAATGGTGGCAATCCCCGACAGCGTCTCGGAGAAATGTGAATATAGAGAGCAAGGATGGTGGTGATGTTGTCGAGTAAAAGCAGACATTCGTTACCAAACCAATAACCAGAGCTGCAGTGTGGGAGCATGAGCACGAATTCGTGAACATGACGGCCACAGCGGGACAATTGCCCCCTGCAGGTGATTAATGGTGGGTGAGGTTGAACAGAAAAGAAGACGAAGAAAAGAAGACGAGAAGAGAACGCGGCGAGTTGACTTGACCAACTCTTCGTAGGGACTACGCATCAGTAGTTTATGCTGGTCACTGACTCCGGAAAATAAAAATTGTATTAAAAAAAACAAAAAAAGTATTTGGCTGTCCGACAACCCGACACCCAAGCAATTTGACTGTCCAACAATTACCGAATTACCGACGTTCAGACAATAAAAAAAATAAGAAAAGTGGAGTAATCTGGTAGGCGAAGGTGTGCGTGAATATGGCGTGCAATGTACGACCTGCGGAAAACGTGTAGTGAGTGAGAGGGGCGAATATAAGGCGAATATACTCGGGAACATCCGCGCGTTATGTCGAAACGACATCCAGCTCACCCCACTGCAACGACGGTAGGCATAATGGTTCTCAAAAGGCGACGGCGTGAGTAACTTGAGAGAGGTCAGGAAGTACTCCTAGTACATGGTAGAGTGGCAACGATACTCACCCTCGATACCGACAACGAATGTAATATCCTGAAAGGAACATAGGCCTGCCACTCCTGCCCTGCTCCGCCTTCCTCTTGCCCGACCCGACCACCCCAGTGGCGTCGGGATCAGGGTTGACCACCAATAAGGAGGCGAGTACTAACAGTTGCCCCGCAAGGGGAAGCAGGACCAGCCACAACGAGTTAAGACCCAGCGACGCTTGCGCAGGTGCTAAAGGCATCCAGACGCAGCTCACCCCACTGCAACTCCGCAACGACGGTAGGAGCGGGGAGGCATGATGGTCCCCAGAGGGCGACGGCGGAGGAGGTGTTACGGAACATCGCTCCGTATCATCCAGCCTGGATATGAGGTACGTCGGATGGGAGTAACTTGGGAGAGGTCAGGAAGTATCTTAGTACATGGCAGAGCGGCAACGATACTCACCCTCGATACCGATAACGAATGTGATATCCTGATAGGAACATAGGCCTGCCACTCCTGCCCTGCTCCGCCTTCCTCTTGCCCGACCCGACCACCCCAGTGGCGTCGGGATCAGGGTTGACCACCAATAAGGCGGCGAGTACTAACAGTTGCCCCGCAAGGGGCAGCAGGACCAGCCACAACGAGTTAAGACCCAGCGACGCTTGCGCAGGTGCCAAAGGCATCCAGACGCAGCTCATCCCACTGCAACTCCGCAACGACGGTAGGAGCGGAGAGGCATAATGGTCCTCAGAGGGCGACGGCGGAGGAGGTGTTACGGAACATCGCTCCGTAGCACCAAGCCTTGAATGGCCTGTCAAGGACGGTGACGATGACTTGACAACTTAGACAGAGTCAGTCGGTGTAGTAGTGCATAGAAAACGAAGGTACTCACCTCGACGCCGACAAACAGAGGATTGTCCGTACTAAGTACTGCCGCAGAATAAGATGGTTCAAAAAAAAAACAAAAAAAAACAAAAAAAAAACGGAGGATTGGTCCAGTAAACGGAGCGAAACTTCCCTAAGATGAGGGAGTTGCGATGAAACTGACACACCAACGCGGGACCACGAAAATCTTCTGAGCTTTCTTGAGATGCCCTGGCTACGGTAGAACGTCCAAATCGGAACAAGGTCGAAGGGGAGGGACAGCAGACACTCCCACCTTCGCAACCAGACAGCACGTCAAGGTTACTCGAGTGGGATGGTGTGTGGGGAAGGTGTGTATGACTTGAGAAGATTGAGGACCATCGCCTGAGGGGGAAGATGGGGAGGCAGAACATGTTGTGGTGTCAGACAGAAGGAAACGCAGTGATCGATATGAGTTGGCACTCCGCCAGTTCTCCGTCTTCCCGATATGGCTAATTATATAGCCACTGCCGTACACTGCCAAACGAACCAGAAGCCTGTGTGAGGGTTCGGTCGGCCAGGGTCCATACAGCCTTAATTTAGGCTCATTCACGTGCTGGCCAATTGGAGTGACCCTCAAGCAGTGGCGGCAAAAAAAGTAACCCTGGGACATGACACACGGCCAACTCAGTGAGGGCCGTGCAAACCCGGCCATGGGGTCCCGGGTGAAACGGCCGTGTACGTAAAGGTATGACTCCACAATGGGATAGGGGAAATTTATTTATTTTATGCCTGGTAAATCTACTAATATTCGACGGAGATAGGAAGTGTATATAGTCCATAGCCAAACTTCTTAAGATGATGGATGCAAGAATGGGCAGCGAGAGTGGGAGGATGAAGCAAGGCCGATGGGTAGTAGCCTAGATGTGTGACAAACGAGTGGATGAAGAAAGTGAGTAGACGGATGGTGAACTTTTGGAAGTCCAGCCTGGAGAGATTGCCGATTTCAATCGTCCTCACCTTTGAGAAGGTACCTTAATCCCACTGATCAAAGCCACCCCAATCAGCTACAACGTCACGTACAGCCCGAACCCAAAGTGTCCACACCTCCATGTCACAAAAAAAATTGGTGTTGACGATGCCTCCCGACGGGTCCCACATCTCTACAATGTGTTTAACCTCAAGACCTAGACTTCGCCATCGCTTCTCGAAAGTAGTCGGGAATTGGAGGCACTCCATCTCCCTGATCTCCTCATACACGTGGAACGAATTGAGGTAGTATAAAACTACCTGGCGAATATTGGTCTCGTCCGCTGTGGCCAACTGGACGTCGCAATGGCAAGACAGCCGGCTGGTGGGATTATAACGCCCCATGGCAACGTCAGCACTCCGCTCATTTCCGAAAAGGAGAGAACCTCCGTACTTCCAAAATATGTTTGGGTCAAACGTTGATGAACTATTCCCGTCGTGCTTGGGCCATTGTTTCTTCCAATATGAGTTTCCAAGAATGGATCTCCATTCGTGGGTGGTGAGGGCGGGAAGGTCACGCTCAGGCCGGTTCTTGATTTCATTGAAGAGCAGGAGGTAATGGTGATAGTAGACGTGTTGGTTCGGGGGCTCACCACCCCAGAATAGATGGATAGGGGGGAGCACGAAGCGACGAGAGGACTCTCGAGAAGCGAGGCTGAGGTGACTGACGTGGCCTATGGCGTGCTTCCAAACTTCTTGTATCTTCGGGAACCAATATGGTGTTGCCCCAGCATCGGTGAGGCATCTCAGCTCCTGGTTGTTCGGTTCGGAGGCCAAGTCTGTCTTAGCCTTTTTGGCCATGTGAAGGGCTATGTACGGGTCATTAGTCTGATTAGTTTGAGTCGTGGAAGGTGCAGAATTAGCTTACCTTCGTCGTTCACCTTGTTCTTCGACTTTTCCATCTTACGCTTGGACCCCATCATCGGATTGAAGGTGTCCAAACGTTCTGCGTAGCCCCGGGCAGCAGTCTCCAGTTCTGTCACAACGTCATGCACGAGCGGGGGATAGTACCAAAGATGAAGAGCGTGAATGGGAGCGTGGAGGGACATGGGCTGTGTTTTGCACAATTTACGAGGCGATAATGCAACCTCCTTTGTAGGATTGAGCGAGAATATTGACCTGTGAATGAGGAGAAGAGCCCCTACAGACTGGCGTGCATAATTCGCGTACAGCCACACGTCCTCAAAAATGGAGCCTCGAGTTGGCGCACAAATGGGAGAGCGAAATTTGTTACCAGCACGATTATCCTCCCACCAGTCCAGAAATGCGTGGAGTTCCAAAAGAGACCGTTGAAGGTTTCGAAAAACCTCGACGAAATTGCGCCAAGCTTCAAAGCCCTCAGAATTCTCCAGTCGGCTCAACGCCTCAAAGGCCCTGTTGTACACTTGTCTTGGGCACCGAACGGAGGAGAGGTCGGAGGAGATGGTACTGAATGGGTCTTCCAGGGCAGCTTTGGTCGACTTCCATTTGACCATAAGCTCATCAAGCACATCCCAACAGACGCTGTGGATGTTGGACTTGTTCGGATGAGCTTGCCACATCGACTTGTCGATAGAACGTGTGATGATGTGGGAGGGAAAGGTGGTATTTGATGAGTGCAAAGGAATCCAGGCGAGATAAGGGAACTCAGGGTGATGAAACTGTGGGTAAACCGTCCACTCGTGAACACCCCATAAGCCATCAGCACTGATTATGACCTCAGATCGAGGAGGGGCTGTCGGGATAGCGCTGACATTAGAAGCCAGCATCACAAAGCCAGGTTTCCAATCATTGGCGGATGCCCAGAGTGTATAGGGTGGAGAGGACATGATTTGCCCAGGCGTCTGCAAGGGCGACGGCGATCTTGGTTCGGATTCTTGCCTTTGACACTCATGCTCACTTGTACTCACGTGCTGTGAACGAAAATAATCCCATTTGTTGTAAAATTTGCGCGATTCACGGCTTTAAGCTTACAGTATTTCCGAGAGACCACTTTGCACTGGACGGGTTCATTTACTAGTACTGTACTAAACAGACTTATATTACAAACGTGGCGTTGTAAGGACGTGAGGGTCCTAGGTGAGTTCGAAGGCGGAGAGGATCTACCTCCAAGAGTAGGGGAAGAGAGAGTGGGATTGTCCTTCGAGTGCCCGCGTTTGGGCCTGACTTCCGGGGCAATCACACACTGAGTTAGGGACAAGGGGCGACCGGGCGCTCCGTATATTCAGCACAGAAGTAAGAGATTATATACAGAGGAACCTATAGCTAATGCTAAGGTAAAAGAGGAACAGAAAGGGTAGCATATAAGAGGAAAGAAGCGTAGACAAAAGGCCGCGTGGCCGAGGTGATCGAGTGTGCAAATATGAATGATTTCGGGCTCAGCCCGAAGGCTGGCCTTACACCTCCTGGGGGGTCAAAATCTTGACCGTCCCCGGTCAAGCTACATCTAAGAAAAAAAATCGTGTTTGAGCGTCGAAAATGAAGAAAACACGAGCTAAAACAGTAGTGGGAAAGGTGACGTCGTACACGAAGATGAAGTCGCCACGCGTCTTCGTCAAACGTCGCCAAGTCTTCGTGTGCCAGCTCGAACTCGAACACTCCACCTCTGGGATCGAAAACGATGAGATTGTCGACTAGAACGGGAATGGCGAAGGTGACGGTGTGCGTAAGATGCGTGTCTTCGACTTGCACTGGCGTCGCCGCCGGGTCTTCGTGTCCCGAATAGTCGAAGCTTGAACTCGAAGCTGGGCCTCCTGGGTCGAAAACGAAGCCTAAGGCGCGGGGCGTGGACTGCCCGAGTCGTAGTCGATGCGCGGGAATGTTGCGTGACTTGGATGTCTTGAGGTTGCCGATTTGACCGTTACCGAAGTCTTCATTCTTGCTACAGAACTTGCGTGTGTGGGTGGAAAGAGTTGAGATGTTGAGAAGCGCCGAGACCAGGACTGCGGCGATGACGATAGCGAGCGCGAGGTTGAAGTGAGCAAGTCTAGGGCTAGACCGCGGGGACGAGGCAAGTGGGAGACGAGGTGCGAACGTTTGCGAGACCTCATGGACCATTGGGGGTTCTTGCGCTTGCGGGACGAAATGAGTCGCTGGCGAGGTCAGGGCTGATGTGACTTCGAGGGGGAAGGAAACTGAGTCGACTGTCTTGAGTCCAGGAGGTCGCTGCGGTGGCGTCGAGTGGGGCGAAATGGGTACGTTTGGCGGTGCTTCGAGTGACGCGGGAAGGGAAGAAATGGATTCGCCTTGCGACGACAAGGATAACTCAGCGTGACTCAGCGTGATGACGTCGGCAGCAGACGCGGGGGTAGACGACTCAAGTTCGCAAGGCAACTGGCTGAGAGATCCCGGCAACGATGATGGCTGATCAGTGGATGGGGCGGCGAGCGTGTAGTCGAGTGTGGAAATCTCTGGCAGAGGCAAAGACGAAAAGGTCGGAGACGAAGTGGGAAGCACAAGCACCAGATCAGGCGGGGGCGATGGAACGCGAGGGGGTAGATCAAGCTTCGAGACTAGACTCTCAGACGTCGACGCGGGCTCGGACTCAGGATCGGGCTGCTCTTCTGTTACCGATGTCACCGGGGATGGTAGGAACGTGGACGAAAGCGGGGACAAAGGATGGAACGTCGAAAGGGGCAATGATAACAAGGGAACTGACATAGATGTAGACGCGGCCTCGTGCTCGAACTCGGGCTGATCGGCCATTGCTGAAGGTAGGCATTCGGGGACGTCATCAATACTCGGGGAAGAAGGCGGATGGGTCAATGGAAGAATAAGTGATGACGAGGCGATCGGAGGCGTGGACGCAGACTCGGGCTCGGGCTGATCTTCCGTTGCCAAACGCGCATGAGAGGGCAAGAACCTGGACAAAGATGAAGGCGAGGGCGTGGACGCGAAAGTGTCGATAGCCGAATGAACATGTGAGGGGGTGATTGGCAGTGTAGGAATGGAAGGGAGCAACGTGGGCGCGGGCTCGGGCTGAGACTGATGTTCCGTCGCCGGGGGCACGAACGTGGGCGAGATCGAAGATGAGGATGGGGGCGTGGACGACAACGTGGGTACGATCGAAGACAAAGGGCGTAGAGACGAGATCTCGGGGACATCAGCAGCAGCCGAGGGTGCGAGCGAATGAGTATGAATCGGGGAAGGAGAGGCCGAGGGTCGCAACGTGGTGGACAACGTGTACGCGGGCTCGGGCTGATCGAGTGTCACCGAAGGCGCTTGCGTATGCTGAGATTCCGAAGCTGAGTACAAAGATGAAGAGGGAGGCTGGGTGTCTGACGTCGAGTGGGAAGACAGGGAGAGCTCGTTGGGGGTGGTTTCAGCGTACGTGGCAACGGCTGCTCGGAAACTGTAGGTGTCTCGCCGAGGAGCGGATTCAACGATGAGCCGCTCGCGTCTGTGGCTTGGGGGCTCGAACTGTGTCACATGCGACCAGGGTGATGGGAAGTAGTCGTCGTATGCAAACGCTGCACGCACGCAACCGAAAGCATCTTCGAAATGGAAGGGGACGTCAGATGGCTGGAATGGGTTCTTGCCGAGAAGACGGGGCCGGAGGACTTCGCGATCCTTGGGGTGGAATCCGTACCAAAACGCTGTGTCGCGTTCTTCCTCGGACAAGTGGCCAGTGTGGACTAGGGGAATACCGAAGCAAATGAACTTCCTGTAGTACCGTAGCACGTCGTCCTCGCATAACATTCGGCTTCTAGAAGATTCCTGGACATAGCTGCGCAACTTCTGCCTCATGATCTGGTGCCGTGGAGTGGGGTTGCCGAAGATGTTGGTGAGAGATTGTCGGAAGAGGGGCCAGTCGCGTGAATGATAACCACTTAGCGATCTCCAGAAGTCGTGCAACGAGGGGGCTACATAGCGGATGAGTACGTCGACTCGCTGCGGATCCGTTAGTTCACAGTCAAATGCTAAGCCTTCGAATTCTTCCAGAAAGTCCTCAAACGAATCAGCATGTCCCGAGTAGTATGGTGTGAACTTTGAGCGAGGTGATGGCATCGCTGCCAGTCCGATCCATGGTGCGTAAGGGTCTTCATCGTCATCGTCGTCGTAGTACGTCCTCATGGTGCGTGGGCGTGATGGTCGATGAAAGGAGAGATGGGACGATGCCAAAACAAGGGGGGCGAATGCGTGAGTTCGGAGATTGGAACGGGAGGGAATGCGAAATGGAAAGGTGAAGCTGGAGAACGAAACAAAACGAAACGAAGGGCTTAGGGTGATGTACGAGGGCAAAAGGAACGCAAGAAAAAGGCAGTGATTGAAGGGAAACGAAGAGGAGGTGATAGACGGGGGAAATGACTAGATCTTGGCAATGATAACGAAGTGGGGAACGAATAACTTGGGCTGGACTTGAGCGAGCGTTACAGACTGAGGGTGACTGATTGACATTGAGTTGGTCACCAGAGGCGACCGAAAAGAAGGTGAAAAGAGAAGAGGTTGAAAGGAATAAGAGGGGATGGAGGGGAATCAACTGACTCCGCCTCACTGGGGCAGCCAATGTGTAAGGACGTGAGGGTCCTAGGTGAGTTCGAAGGCGGAGAGGATCTACCTCCAAGAGTAGGGGAAGAGAGAGTGGGATTGTCCTTCGAGTGCCCGCGTTTGGGCCTGACTTCCGGAGCAATCACACACTGAGTTAGGGACAAGGGGCGACCGGGCGCTCCGTATATTCAGCACAGAAGTAAGAGATTATATACAGAGGAACCTATAGCTAATGCTAAGGTAAAAGAGGAACAGAAAGGGTAGCATATAAGAGGAAAGAAGCGTAGACAAAGGGCCGCGTGGCCGAGGTGATCAAGTGTGCAAATATGAATGATTTCGGGCTCAGCCCGAAGGCTGGCCTTACAGCGTACATTACAGTACCTTCATTAACTGTACAGAGCTTGGTACAGAGAAAGAAAGAATGAATGATCTGTGACTGGCCTTAAATGTCTTCCGCAAACTTGTCCATCTTGTCCTTTAGATCGCGCAAGCAGTCTGCGAATTTTCCGTTTATAGCCTCCAATTCGCAGATCTGGACGTGTATTTTTTCATTCTCGATAAGGGCGGCACGAAGGTCATCTTCAATGTTGTCGCATATCTTGGTAAGCTCACTCGTCATACCCACTTGTCGGGATAAGAGAAACTAGGAGGGTTAACTAGTCAAACCTAGAACAATGAATAACAACTAATCTCACCTCGTGGTCGACTGCAGTCTCCATGTGTAGGTTCGGTCGCTTTGTACGATGGGAGTCAGCCTCGCCTCCATATTCGTTAAGTTTCCTCTTCTGTGGGGATTGGTCAGTAAAGAAACCTGATCATGCCAGACTTAGAACGTACCCTCTCGCCAATACATGTGGGAGCGATGGTGGCAGTAGCACCATCATTGAGGTGAACCTCGACTGGCGCTGCTTGCTGCATCGTGGTAGCAGACAACGGCACAGGGCAGTAGATGGGGATCCGATGCATGATAGCACTTGTGGGAAGGGAGACGTCGTATGGTACTGCCACGCCCACACAAGTCCTAAAACATCACGTATGAGTACAAAGAATCAGGATAAGTATGGGGTATGCCACACCTGATTTATTCGGACGATGTTGACAACTGGGCAGGGAGGATGAAAGGTCGCAGTGGTCAACCAGACAAGCAAAGATGAGAGGTGATGGGAGAAAAGCAAGAGTTAAGACCCACTCGGCGAAATAAGTTAAATACATCTGTCCCCTTTGTTCGTGTGGCAATTGTTCAAAAGCACCTTTGTTGAAAGGCCTCGTGTTGCACTTCACACGACAGGTATTAGTACACCAAACTTAGCTTCGTCGTATTCTGAGTATCTTATATAAACAACCTATGTGGAACGTATCAGGAAGAAAAGGGGAGTCGCGACGAAAGCTTAGATATGTGGATACTGACCTATCCATACCTTCCACGGTCACGAGACAGTCAACGCATACCTCATTGAGGCAGGGGTGCGGCCACCTGAGAGAACGATAGAGTGGTTGGCATGAGGGACTTGTCCTGCCCTCCGTGCCCGGCCTGATGGTGGTGGCGGAGACTGACCACCGCCGCTTGCCACACCGCACCTCCGCAATGGTGGTAAGAGGAGGCGGACTAAGACCGTTGGTGGGCGAAGGGGATGTGGAGTAGCATTCCACAACTTCCAGCCTGGAGAGCCGCAAGTCCACTAATGGTGATGTGAGTGATTGCGTATACAGTACCTGAGAGAAGCTACATGGGCACACAACTATCAATTGGATGCTGTCCGACAGAGTGCAGACCCTTGAACCAAAAAGTGGACTGCGCGTTTTGAGCGTTACTGTAAGTGAGTCTAATAGAAGGCGAAAGCGAGTATGAAACGAGACAGGGGGATTGTAAAAACTTGAAAACGCGGATCAAGGTCAAGAATAGTTAGGTCCGAGGGGCCAACGTGGCATGGCCGAAGTGATTGACGTGCACGAAGATGGAGTGGAGATGAGAAAATTTAAAGGTCATGCGATGGAGATGAGATACAGTAGCACGCCACCTAGGGTGACAAGCAGATTGCAATCTGTTTCGAGCCAAGGGATTGGTTCCGGCTGTGGTTAAAGTGGCCATGAAGAATATATATGTCACTATGACAAATTAGGAACTTCGCCATAAACCTGGATGCGATAGATACAGGTAAAGCCCGGGTGACCCCAATTTCCTACTATTTGAACTATTATGTTATCAAAGGAGTTAGCGTAGTAAGGGGTACTTGGGTCGACGGTAAAGTTTTGATAAAGTTGGGAGTTGGAAGGATCATAAATACCAGAGAGTAAACGAACACCGCACAACGTGGAACCAAAGTTAAGTTGAGGTGGGCCCACGCCTCCAAACTCAGCACAGAAATCGCTGTCAACGGGTTTCAGCCCCCAAAGGACGAAACCCTTGGGGGCCGAAGTGGTGGATGACATGTTCGTATGCCCAACAGTGAGAGTAGTCACGCGGATGGCCTTGGCAAGCTGTATGCCTAGCTGCCCGGAATCCCCATGGAAGGCCCAACACTGTCCGGGGTCTATCCCATCTGTTAACGCGGCAGCTGGTGAGTGGTCCAATCGATGATCTCGTAAGAAAATACGCCTCAACGCGGCATAATCTTTGCGTGCCAAAGGCGTGTATGTCACCGAGGTCAACGCTTCTATTGCTTTGCCACCCACAGACAGGCTAGCATAGTCAAAAGTAGAGAGAACAGTTGAGCGCGAGCCCAAACGAAGTTCTGCAGTGTAGCGACCCCATGTGAACGAAGCTGGAAGGCGACAGTTGGAAAAGACGTCGAATCGATGGGTGAAGATACGAAATGCAAAGGGGAGAGAAGACGGGGAAGACAATTCAAAGGAAAAATCCGCCGATGAGGCACAGACTGCCCATAGACCGATGAGGATGGAAAAAGTAAGGGCCTTGATCCAGGGGGGCCATGTTCGATTTGTTTCGCTGTGGACACCCTTGCTAATGCCACCAACACCGTTGAAAAAGCTACCGAGACGAGTACGCCTCCTTGAGATGGATGACGGCTGAAAAAAAAGCCAGGCTCAGTTAGTAACAATTGAGAATTGCAGTTAGCACAAACCGTCACTGGTGTCTGCTCCGTTAGAAATCTCTGACGACCAAACCGAGTCTGGCGGTCGAGTTGAATTTGTTGGGTAGGTTTAAAAATGCCACTGAACCAGGTGAAGGGCATGATCAATAGTATACAAGAGGATCAACTGCGTGCGAGCGTTGTCGTGTTTCAAAGGACGTTGTGAACGGCGCTTGAGCAGATCAATATCTGCAAGCCGCCATGCTTTGTAATTATCTTAAATTGTAATTATGACCGGACCGGATTATAATGCGTTGCGTTGAACCATGCGCCGGACGAGCTCTTACACTACGAGCTGGACGTAGCATGCATTCTCGAGTCCAACTAATTTTTTCTAACTTATACATTATACTGCATTGGAATTGGTAGTGCGATCCAAATCCGATAGTTTGACGTTCGACATCTGGTTCATTACTGCGTACCTATCGGCTATCCGTGCAAACCGACCTCGTTTTGACAAAAGGCTATTGGACAATAAAATAGAAGTATGGTAACAAAATGACGCGGCACCTAGCGGGGTGCACAGGCATCCGTGAGGCACCCAAGTTCGGGCTCTGAGGCTCTATGAGATTGAGGGTACTAAGATGAGATGGTAAATGCACGACTTACTGTGAAGCTACGTTGGACTCTTCAGTCATCCTCGGTGAGGTCAATGACCACCGGGGGGGAGGGTGCCTCGGACCTCGTCAAGGGGGGTGTCTCAGGCCTCGTCAAGGGGAGTGCCTCGGCCACCGTTTGGGCGGGTGCCTTGACCTTCTTCCTCCGGCTCCGAGGGGCGCGCTTCTTCTGTTTGGGGGCGGGTGGAGCTCGGGGGACACCATGGTAGCGTGTCATGGCAGGTTCTTGTCGGGATCGCGTCGATTCCGGATGTGGATGAAGCGCGGTGTCGCGCTCAAGGTCACGGATCTCAGCGCTGAGGTCTACGACCTTCTCGGGCTTCACGCACCCACCGCCGCAACTCATCATGGCAAGCTGTCGACGAGGTCGAGGACGAGAGGGTTGGGGCCGGGATGGTTGTTTGGTGCGAGCCATGTTGCACGCTCAGAAAGAGGCGAAGCACGAAGCAGAAAGAGATGCAAGAAAGAGGTGCGACTGGGGTTTGCAATAGCCGAGACCGACTATATAATTAGCTACATCGGGAAGACGGAGAACTGGCGGAGTGCCAACTCATATCGATCACTGCGTTTCCTTCTGTCTGACACCACAACACCGCCCATGTTCTGCCTCCCCATCTTCCCCCTCAGGCGATGGTCCTCAATCTTCTCAAGTCATACACACCTTCCCCACACACCATCCCACTCGAGTAACCTTGACGTGCTGTCTGGTTGCGAAGGTGGGAGTGTCTGCTGTCCCTCCCCTTCGACCTTGTTCCGATTTGGACGTTCTACCGTAGCCAGGGCATCTCAAGAAAGCTCAGAAGATTTTCGTGGTCCCGCGTTGGTGTGTCAGTTTCATCGCAACTCCCTCATCTTAGGGAAGTTTCGCTCCGTTTACTGGACCAATCCTCCGTTTTTTTTTTTGTTTTTTTTTGTTTTTTTTTGTTTTTTTTTTGAACCATCTTATTCTGCGGCAGTACTTAGTACGGACAATCCTCTGTTTGTCGGCGTCGAGGTGAGTACCTTCGTTTTCTATGCACTACTACACCGACTGACTCTGTCTAAGTTGTCAAGTCATCGTCACCGTCCTTGACAGGCCATTCAAGGCTTGGTGCTACGGAGCGATGTTCCGTAACACCTCCTCCGCCGTCGCCCTCTGAGGACCATTATGCCTCTCCGCTCCTACCGTCGTTGCGGAGTTGCAGTGGGATGAGCTGCGTCTGGATGCCTTTGGCACCTGCGCAAGCGTCGCTGGGTCTTAACTCGTTGTGGCTGGTCCTGCTGCCCCTTGCGGGGCAACTGTTAGTACTCGCCGCCTTATTGGTGGTCAACCCTGATCCCGACGCCACTGGGGTGGTCGGGTCGGGCAAGAGGAAGGCGGGGCAGGGCAGGAGTGGCAGGCCTATGTTCCTATCAGGATATCACATTCGTTATCGGTATCGAGGGTGAGTATCGTTGCCGTTCTGCCATGTACTAGGATACTTCCTGACCTCTCCCAAGTTACTCCCATCCGACGTACCTCATATCCAGGCTGGATGATACGGAGCGATGTTCCGTAACACCTCCGCCGTCGCCCTCTGAGGACCATCATGCCTCCCCGCTCCTACCGTCGTTGCGGAGTTGCAGTGGGGTGAGCTGCGTCTGGATGCCTTTAGCACCTGCGCAAGCGTTGCTGGGTCTTAACTCGTTATGGCTGGTCCTGCTTCCCCTTGCGGGGCAACTGTTAGTACTCGCCTCCTTATTGGTGGTCAACCCTGATCCCGACGCCACTGGGGTGGTCGGGTCGGGCAAGAGGAAGGCGGGGCAGGGTAGGAGTGGCAGGCCTCCTCACTAATAAGGTCGACGGAATGGAACGTGACTCGACACTATGGTGCGTTGCTCCTTGTCTCCCCCTTCACTGAGTTTACTTAGCAGGGGGCCTGTAGTGGTAGATTAAATCCAGGACCCTTCAGAGGTTTTTCTTTCACATGGAACCCGCGGTATAAGGGAGGTCGTGGTTTACTTTCTCTTCGGTGAAGACGATGATAGCCCGTTAATCGTATCGAATTGCTGTCGAAGGCTTATCAGATATTTAATTTTTCGTTTCCAATGGTCACTCACTTGACTTCGCAGATTCGCTTAAGCCATGAGTGGAGAAGATGTGAAGGCTAATTTAATTACTAACTAGTAATACATGGTTCCATTGTTATCAGGTATTCGAACCCTAACGCCTAAGTGCGACCTCATTATGTCTTCTTTTCATCGCACACCATACAGCGACCTACCCCTCCGCAGCAAATGATCTTTCACCGTAGCCTTCACAGAACAGAACCGTTCCCTTTGACCAAGAAAGCTCTGGCGCGCCTTTCGAACTTCTTCCGTCACCCTTTTCGCCTTCTCGATTACCTAGGAGTCGATTTCGGTCTCGGTCTTATACTCTTCGCTCTGGAATATCGACTCAAACAAATCTTAAACTTCGAGTAGAAAGAGCGGCAATGCCAACATAAGGCGGACTGACTCGGGCGGACAGTATGTGCCATATATATCGTCACCGTACCTGTACTCATTCTTCTGCATTCACTTAGCAGGCCGGTTGATCAATTTCGCTGTCATTCATGGGGTGGATATGCGATATGTTATGGTACTCCTGCCTAAGTGGTTTGGTAACGCGATTAAAGCAGGTGTCTGAATTATGACCACCTCGGTTTGTCGTCTCAATGAAGTGGACGAAGGACAACTTATTCGATTGTCACGAGTTCTATATAGAAGTTACCGAGCGACCCGTTGACGGGGATACTCATGGGTGCGGGGTCTCTTTGCTTGTGGAACGCATAAGTTGCTGACCGCTGGTCCTCACCTGATTATCACCTAGTAACATATCTGGTATTTGATTCGAGAGAGTTGACTTGGCCTATCTATGACGAGGAAGATCGTGGGAGAGGCATTTCGAGATCGCAGGGAAGGCGCAAGGTCGCAATGGGACTTAGCCTTAGGATATCTGGTAGGTCGCGGTTGCGATATCTCGAGTGACTAGTGCGCGATCTCCCATGGAGGACGCGCACGCATTGAAGCAGACTGTGCAAGTGAAAGAGTTAGGCGAGAGCGAGGTGATGACCTAGGCGCTCTACTATCCGAGGCAACTTGTATCAGTGGCGAATCCGGTATGTATTATGCTAGTAGTCCATTATATGATATCCGGGACTTTTGCCTAGTAAATACCGTGCTCGAACTAAGCTCATGAGATTGAGTGATTGATGGTCAGACCGATCGAACTTCCGAGCCTGGTTATGGCCGATTATCGATTATCACGCATGCCTATCTATGGCTGGGGTTTAATGTGCCCAATCATGAATTTGCCACTCTTTTCAGCAACGCAAGCACTTCGCTAATTCGCATCTTGGCCATCACTATCACTGTCCCAGTTCCTATCCTATTACTGTAAGTGTATAGCCGCTATACCCCTTGTAACTGGACTTACGTAGTCAGGTCACAAGTCGTCTGCGCCCATCTACCCTACCCGAAGTTGATGTCTACATCGCAACGCATCTGTACATGTATCAGCCACGGCTGTGTTTTGCATGAAACAAGGGACGACTGGGGCGTTTCTCGTAAAGGAAAACGATTGGGAGTGCAAGATTATTGGGAGCATCATAGGCACGACAAGCGTGTCAAGTACATGGAGCATCAGCCAGACTGTGAGCCATCTCCCGACGCAGCGGCACCCTCGCTCTCGACGCCGCATATACCCAGGGACCATGGCTCAGGGATGCTATCATCCGAGGATGACGTTCATATCAGTGTCAACACCTCTGGAAATCCGATCCCAAGCATCTCTCATGACAATGAGCTTGCCCACTCCTTACAGACCTGTCTATCTGTCTTTCAATCGTCGGTCAGGGATGTCACCACTGAAGCCCTTGCATTCTGCGAGCCATCGGAAAACAACGCCTCGAATACCCCTCCACCGTTACAAAGCCACGCGACCACGAATGCCAATTTCCTTGAATACCAAGGCTGGGTCGTCACTTTGTTCTTAGAAACCGATAAAATGGATTGTCGGAGGTTCGAGAAGTGTGAAAAAATGAAGAACCAGTTACTCGACTGCCTCCGGGACGAGTGGAATAAATTGGAAGATATCAAGTTACGTGCGTGGCAAAGATATAATGCTACCCGAGAAACTCGCATTGTCCCCCTTCGCCCTGACCCGGGCATGGCGCAGGTCGTGGATACATGTTCGTGTTTCCTTTGAGCCTCTGTTATTCTAATCTCATGTGTGCTTGGACATATAGCTTCCCATTTCGAAACGTCACAGTCACTTTTCTCCTCCGATACTCACCCCGTAATAACAGTGGCACATATCATTGTCGCCGTAATGCACATCGTGTCCGGACTGTCGCTGAGGGATTGCACGCAGCTTCTCTGCTCGCTGCGCTTCCTTATTAACATTATGGTGGCAGACTTCGACAGTGCCAAAGGTCCGGGAAAGTACCTCGAAAAATCTATTCCCATGGACGCTCGCACGGTCATCAATAGGCTTGCGCTGAAACCCTCTTACACCGCCTTCGTTTCCTGTCCCAAATGTTCATCCTGTTACCCCAATAATGGACCAGGTTCCTATCCCTCATACTGCCAATCGAAGGGCCTGCTGACCCAAAAGATCTGTGGTCGGCGGCTCCAAAGAACTCGTGTTATTCAAAGTCATGAACATACACTCCCGGTCCGTCAGTTCCTGTATCACAATTTCAAGGAATGGTTGGGGGAAATGCTATGCCGTCCTGGTATGGAGGATCTTATGGACCGCGAGTTCTCACCTTCGAGTAACGGAGTCATGGAAGATATATGGGATGCTCCGGGGTTGTACAGTATCCCTGGTGTCGACGGCAACCCTTTTATCCACAAGCATACCGAGAACGAAGGGCGGTACCTGTTCAGTTTTAACATGGACGGCTTCAATCCCTTCCAGTTGAAACAGGCAGGCCGAGCAGCCACTGTGATGGGGTTATATATGGTCTGCTTGAACCTTCCACCAGAGGCGCGCTTCAAATCCGAGAATATGTTTTTAGCAGGTATTATTCCCGGTCCAAAAGAACCTTCAATGGACGAAATCAATCACTTCCTTTCCCCCCTTGTCAATGATCTTCTAGAGTCCTACGTAAATGGTGTGCATTACACTCGCACATGGAATCACCCGAATGGACGAAATACAAGAAGCGCCCTTGCGCTAATCATTTGCGACCTCCCAGCCGCTCGTCAGGCGATGGGTTTCACCAGTCATCAATCAGCAAATTTCTGCTCTTACTGCAAGCTGCAACTCAAAGATATCAACAACCTCGACCCGATGACTTGGGAGCGCCGCTCGTGCGTAGAGCACAGGAGGCTCGCTTTTGAATGGCGCGACGCTCCCGATGTGAAACGGCGATCTGACATCACTAAAAAGCACGGTGTGCGCTATTCTGAATTCCTCAGGCTCCCATACTTCGATCCTATTTCAAGTGTATGTGTTGACCCCATGCACGCCTTCTTCCTGAGAATACTTTCGCGCCATTGCCGAGACATCTGGGGGATGGACATTAACATCGAGGACGGAGGTGGCGCCACATCTGATCCATTGTCTGCAGAAGTACGGTCATCCCCAGAGTTCCAGAGAGCGTTCCTGACTTTCCGCACGGGTACATTGGAGAAATTACGAACTGAAAAAACTAAAACGCTTTCCAACCTAGCTCTTCATCATAGCATCCCAGTGAAGGGTGAGAAGCACGAACGCTTGATGGAGCTCTTGACCAGATACGTAAGCATTGCGTCTCTGTCTTGCTTTGATCGTCTCTGTTTTGATTCTACGATCTACAGCGACGTGACAACGGGTGGTTCGACGAAAATGAGAAATTGATCAGCCCCTTGACCAGACAGGAACAGGAGAACATTGAGAATGCTCGCGCTGACAGAAGCTCGCCGGATGAACACCCAATCTCTGTTTCGGATGCACATACCGCCATGGAGTTCTATCTCTTCGCGGATTCTGCTGATGACTTCTCTGAGCTCTCGACTTTGGCCCTCTCTCACCTTTACTTTGTCAAAGTTCAAAAAAAACCGGCCGGTTATGAAGGCATGAAGTCGGACGAGCAGAGGAACTGGAATAATGCGAAGATGAAGACAATCCGAAGGTATAAGAAGAGTAAACTGATTGAAGCACTGATGGAAACAGTACGTATCGCTGAGTTAGCCGTCACCTTCAGATAACAATTCGAACTTTCTGATAGAGACTCAAGGAAGAAATCATAGACGACTCTCGCAACGTTGTAAATCCGGATTCAACGTGCCTTTCCCTTGCAAAGCAAGCAAACACCAGCCGCGGAAAAAGTCGTGTGCTAGGTCGTTCGAGGCTCAAAGAAATATGGAATGACATGGAAAAGACAACGTTGCCTTCCTGGTGCTCTCCCGCACCACCGCGGATTGGTGACAAAGGTCAAGGGAAAATATCCGCAGATGGGTGGCGCGTATTCTGCACTGTGCATCTCATCGTGACTTTAGGTCGACTTTGGGGATCTCAGCCTGCCGATAGCCGCGAGAAACAACTATTTGCGAATTTCTGTGACCTTATCGCAGCGACTAAGATTGTTGCCAGAAGGTCTGTGACCACGGCCCGGGCTGAAGAATTTCGCGACCTCATGTTGAAATATCTGAGTGGACTTGATAAACTCTTTCCCATGATCCGACTAGTCCCATATCATCACCTCGCCATCCATATGACGGAACTTTTATCTCACTTTGGCCCAACTACAGCGTGGCGCTGCTGGGTTTTCGAGCGATATAATCACATGCTCCAGAACATAGAAACGAACGGAAGATTTGGTACGTCATCACCACTACCACGAGACGACGAGCCTTCACAAATTATGGTCAGGTGAACTGGAGAAAACATTGTTCGAACGTATGTGTATGATGCAGAGGCTCAAGAGCCTTATTTCCTCGTGCGCACGCCTCGAACACCGCATAGAACCATTTGCCCATCAGCTGGTAAAATTCCTTAACCCCTCGCTCAGAGGGACTGTTGCAGAGGACTTGACACCCCTGGACTTGCGGCGAGGAGACCTAAAGGGGGAGGAATGCCGGTTAGAGGCAAACCTCATGGAGGACCTAGAGGCACACCTAATCCGCACGGGAAAGGGGCCGCAGGTAAGCCAGCTCGTCGGCCCAGGTCCAAGCAGCGCGACGAACGCGAGAGCAATGCAATACAACAAATTTCACGATCGCGGGACCATCTTCAGCCCATCAACATTCTCAATTCGTGACAGCTACGTGGCCGTTGGCAAAGGAGTTCGTGAAGGCTGGCATGCAGGGAAAATCAAACAAATATTCACTCATTCCGTTCTGCAACCATCAGAGGTCTACTTTGTGATCCAGAGGTTCAAAGAGTTATCACCACAAGCGGCATCGCGTGACCCATATCGCCAATACCCTTTGGTGGGAGGTCGCCTCTACCACCCCGAACTTGAGGAGGAACTCGAGATTGTGACATCGCAAGAGATTGTTGCGCACTTCGCTTATACTCCGCTCGAAGAAGAGGTCTTCGGCTTTCCGTGCTTCCACGCACTGCCTTTGGATAAGGTACCGCCTTCATCGTGCCATATGATGAGTTGTTAACTGAATATTCTTTTAGAATTGAGTCCAAGTTGTACATGGTCAATATTAGGAGGAGGAAACCGCAAAAGCAACAGGTGATTAGAGTGACTTAGATACAGGGGCTATAGGTTTATGCGTCAACGTAGATGAACCCCCACCTTCGATGCCATTTTCCCTATAATACAATTGTTTCGAAAACATGAATTTTTTACTGTAATAAAAACGAGAGCCGCATTTGTTACCCACTTTGCTTGTATTTAGAAGTGTTCCTGGCTCGGTGACGAGCTGGCCTCTCACCTCCTGGCACACCGGAAGCTATCAGAAACAACTAGGGAGCTTAAATACATCGTAAGGGCTTTATGATGTGTCTGCCTTCCGTTAGAAACGAACACGAGTGATATCTCAACTAAGTACAGGACAAAAGGACTGTCATAACAAGGTATCTAAGGATCGTGACGCGAGACCATCCTTGCGTTCCATTTCCACTGGCCGCACGTCGCCAGAGCACTCTCAGTACACGACAAAGCGTGATACGACCACATTGCCCGATGCCGAGGCAAATCCCACGTGAACACACACCGTATTTCAACAGACCGCTCTTGGTCAAGCTTCTTCCAGTGTTTTTGGGGTGTTTTCGGTGTCTGAAATTGATAGGTCGTCGTGCTTCTTCATGGCGTTGATAATGGAAGTGGCGTCAGGGACGTTGCCTCGTGTCCGTGATCGGTCTCGGGCGCTGCTGCTGAGGCTTGGTTTGAAAAAGAACCGTTCTTTATGCTAGTGCCTGAGCTGCCTCATGTAGGTGTGCTGGTCCAAGACTGGTACGTACGAGTGGAGCTAGATGATGAGGTCGGCTATTGTCAAGAAACCGACTAGTAGGACCCGAGGGATAAGGCGGCAAGATCGTGAGTTTTAGACAATTGAGGCTAGTGTGCGGCGACGGGCCGGGGAAATTAGACAACGTGGACAGGGGTAGCACCGAAGTATGCATCAAGGTAGACGGGCGTGTACCCGAGCACTGGCAAGAGGGATCCGTTGGTGGGGATAGTGAGATTCCGAGCGACGGTGACGAGACCGTCGACAAATCCGCGTCGCAGAGACGGTTGGGGAGGAGGAGGGGATTTCGTAACTAGAGTGGTTCAGCAGCTAGCATAGAAGAACTGGAACTGACTCTCCAGGCCGCGGCGGTTGGAGACACGAGCCTGACAGCAATCGATGCAAGCTCAGAGGCTCGACGAGATGACGTTGATCAAGGCAAGCAGAGTCCGACATGACACGTGAGACCTGTGAGGCCCTGAGCTAGGTAGACAGCAGGTACGAAAGGCGGGGGTAGCAGATCTAGACACGGAGAGTCAGGGGCTCAGCGCTCAGCGCTCGACACGTGGCACCAGCACCGGCACCAGATCATGCGGTATAGCTTCAGACGGCGCCCATATCAAAAGGACAGAGGGAAGTTTGGGGTGACACGAACTGGGTGGGGAAACGAACAATGGCCGAGTGAGGTGTAAGCGCTGTGAGCAGTTATGGGAAGAAAATGTATGTCTCGGCATGTCAATGGTGCTATTGGTTCACCTTTCAGTTGGCGATACATGCCACTTTACTTTCACCATAAAGACACAGACGAGCTATATATTTCAGCAGTGGTCTCAGCAGTGCAGTCAACCGTTCCGAGTCTATCCTTAACCTCCAATTCCTTCCCAAGTTCCCAAAAATCGCAAGCATGAATCGGTCAGTCATTTATTTATCCTAAACTCTAATAATCTCAATTGCGTAATTGCGTGCAGAGTGTATTTTCGCACTCGCCAAGTCGGGTTTCGGGCGTCTTGCTCCTGTTACTATTGGGACTTTGATACAAGCATACCAAAGAAATTGGCAGCGGTAACCATCGCAGAGCCGAGCGCAGGGTGTTGTTCGTATCGCATTCTTCCACACATCGATGTCCCTCACTTCCAACTTAGTTGTCTTTGAAGTCGTCGTAGCTGACGAATTTGCGGATTACGTTGCTTTCCGCGACCAAATACATGAAGAGTGGGATTACATCCACATGCCGGTGTGTGAAGTCACATGTCACATACGAGTATAACGCTGCTTACATGACAAATACCAGGAAACGTTGACCTTCGCTTGGGCTCTGGATTTCGACAGTGGCGTACGCTATGAGCTGACCTTCCTGAATGAGGCGGATTTCTGGTGTTTTTTGTGGCATATGAGAAAGCCTCTCCCACAAATAGTGGCATGAAAACAAGCCACGGGCATGTAAACAAGCACTAATTAGATATCGACCTCTTGATCGACCTGTTTGTTATTATATTTTTTCTCGATTGGTAACAACTGTAGCCATGGTGTCACCGGCAGTTGTACTGAGGTCAGGTCAGGTGACTGGTGACCGGTGACCGAACATATGTGTGTGTTTTCCCATTATGGCTAGGAACCTAAGGACGTCCACGACGTCGTCCCGCACTGCTTTGGTCGCACCCCTCCTCCAAGCGACAGTCCTCAGTCTTTTCAAGCCATGCACACTATCCCACACACCACCACACTCGAGCAAACTTGACGCGCTGTCTGGTTGCGAAGGTGGGAGTGTCTGCTGTCCCTCCCCTTCGACCTTGCTCCGATTTGGACGTTCTACCGTAGCCAGGGCATCTCAAGAAGGTTCAGAAGATTTTCGTGGTCCCGCATTGGTGTGTCAGTTTCATCGCAACTCCCTCATCTTAGGGAAGTTTCGCTCCGTTTACTGGACCAATCCTCCGTTTTTGTTTGTTTTTTTTTTGAACCATTTTATTCCGCGGCAGTACTTAGTACGGACAATCCTCTGTTTGTCGGCGTCAAGGTGAGTACCTTCGTTTTCTATGCACTACTACACGACTGACTCTGTCTAAGTTGTCAAGTCATCGTCACCGTCCTTGACAGGCCATTCAAGGCTTGGTGCTACGGAGCGATGTTCCGTAACACCTCCTCCGCCGTCGCCCTCTGAGGACCATTATGCCTCTCCGCTCCTACCGTCGTTGCGGAGTTGCAGTGGGATGAGCTGCGTCTGGATGCCTTTGGCACCTGCGCAAGCGTCGCTGGGTCTTAACTCGTTGTGGCTGGTCCTGCTTCCCCTTGCGGGCAACTGTTAGTACTCGCCGCCTTATTGGTGGTCAACCCTGACCCCGACGCCACTGGGGTGGTCGGGTCAGGCAAGAGGAAGGCGGGGCAGGGCAGGAGTGGCAGGCCTATGTTCCTTCCAGGATATTACATTCATTGTCGGTATCGAGGGTGAGTATCGGTTGCCGCTCTGCCATGTACTAGGATACTTCCTGACCTCTCTCAGTTACTCCCATCCGACGTACCTCATATCCAGGCTGGATGATACGGAGCGATGTTCCGTAACACCTCCGCCGTCGCCCTCTGAGGACCATCATGCCTCCCCGCTCCTACCGTCGTTGCGGAGTTGCAGTGGGGTGAGCTGCGTCTGGATGCCTTTGGCACCTGCGCAAGCGTCGCTGGGTCTTAACTCGTTGTGGCTGGTCCTGCTTCCCCTTGCGGGGCAACTGTTAGTACTCGCCACCTTATTGGTGGTCAACCCCGATTTCGACACCACTGGGGTGGTCGGGTCGGGCAAGAGGAAGGCGGAGCAGGGCGGGAGTGGCAGGTCTGTGTTCCTTCAACATCGTGAGGTAATGTTCCATTTGTCGGTTTTGAGATGAGTATCGCTACCGCCCCGCCATATACCAGGAGTGCTTCCTCACTTCTTACTCTCACCTGCCATACTAGTACATCTCCAGGCTGGATGCTATGGGACGATGCTCTGTAATTCCTCTTCCGCCGTCGTCCTCTGAGGACCATTACTACCCTACCATCGTTGCGGAGGTGCAGTGAGGTGAGTTGCGTCAGGAAGCCTTTGGTACCTTCGCACACGCTACTGGCTCGTAATTCGTATGGCTAGTTCTGCTACCTTCAGCAGGCAACCGTCAGAGCTCGCCGTCCTTATGAGGGGGTCATTCCTGATTTAGCACCACGTGCCAAATGGGTTACTTTTCACAATGCACAGCTGAGTCTAAATATCGTATGCCTGCACTTCCTTGTTGACTACCGATTCCGGATATAAGACGACCCACGTGCGCTCGGGTGGCGTGGGGACCTAAACCGAATTAAAAGACCGAGTTTTTGTTTCAACCAACCCATTCGGGATTCCGGTCCTGCCACCCCCTTGCACTAGTTCACGGACGGCGATAGCACACACGAGGACATCATGGAGGACGGCAAGGAGGTGTGTCTTACTAGTACACTAGCGGTCTTATACGGATCCTAGTTCGGCGTTCACAGGCGGTGTGGCACGTTTCGTACCCTAGAAAAATTCGCCGTCGAATGAATGTAGGGGTGAATGAGATGGATGTCCGATTTTCGAAAGTACAGACGGAAATGTTTTGTGAGGATAACCATACGAGTGAGTCGGCTGTGCTTTCAGTTGTGTCCTCGAATTGACGGGAATGACCGGTTGACAAGCGATACAGGATGATGTAGATTCGATAACGACGTTGGCTGCAGCACTTGTAAGTAAATTTAGGGTGACGTCCTGTAAATCCCAGGCCATGTCCGTTGGGAGCAGTGCTGGGGAAGGCGATGATATCACGGCATTATCGAAGTCCTCCCAGCTATCCCTGGTTCGTCATCAACCCTTTATTCCTTGACATTAACCCAAGTGCGTCACTAGCATCGCAAGTAACGCGTATTCCGGGTACGTAGTTACAACGTAAGTTTTTTCCAAAGTCTGACCACGCCGTTGACGCACCTTACAGCACGCAGAGATTATGCAGGTCGGCTATCCTTTTCTCGTGTGGCGATAGTGGCACTAGATCTCCTAGCTATAGAATGATGACCGTAGTACATACGGCTACGTTTGTTGTTTCAGGCTTTGTTTGCATTATGTCTATAACCTCTACATGGCTGCGTCGTTACCTGATAGTATTGTGTAGGTCTACTACTGCAGTGCGGTGGTTACCGTGACTGACAGCGATCGATCGACGTTGTGCATGTGTCGGTGCACGTGCCTTGCGCTGAGTCTCAGCGCTCGACTCATACGCGTATATCAATACGCCTTTGTTCAACTGACCCTCGTTTCCTTGAAGCTTACCCACATCATATGGCCCAGCCACTTGAGTACCAGGAGCGATATCACCAACCCGCGCATGAAGCTAGCATCACCTGCATGTCGCTTAGTCTCGACGGACATCGGCTTGTAACAGGCAGTACGGACTGCACCGTGCTCATGTGGTCTGTGCAGTCAGGTCGTGCACTGTGCCGCATGAAGTCACATTCCCCAGTTCTCTCAGTGGTCTGGCTGAGGAACTCAAACGGATTTTTGTTCGGGTGCAAAAATGGTATGATGGCATCCGTGGATATCAGCGAGGTATGAGAGTTAGTCCCGCGCGTCTTGAGTTCAAGTGAATGCTGAGTATGTGCAGCGCTTTGTTAAAACAACTTACTTCAAGGGACATAGCATTCCCATTCACTGTTTGTCCCCCAAGTTCAATGACCTCTTTCCAATCTCTGGGGCCATGGATGAAGTCAAGATTTGGAAGCGTGAAGTGCGAGCTGTTGAGCAAGGTATTTTCGTTCCCGCATATTAAGCTCACATTCAATTTCGTTTTGTTTGTAGTGGAATCCTGGGAGCTGAAGGTCAAGCTGCCCCCCCCGAGTGTGCTTGATCTCCGCCGAGTAGTCGAGGTCACATCTGTCAATTGGCAAAGTCAAGACGCGGGTACAAGTGCATCTCTCGCCATTGTGTCATATAGGCTGCACGGAATTTTGTATGACAATATTTCTTCGAGACTGCCCACGAATTCTCATATTATTTGTTAGATGCTGGGACGTGGCAGGCATGACAGTGCTATGGCAATTTCCCATTGACGAGTGGTAAGGGGAACGTTCACGAATGCAAATATTGTCACCATCTAAACGTGTAATGGCAGTGCCACCCTCTCCCTATCCCCTGACGGGAGGCTCGCGGCGACCGTTGATAAGACAAACAACTTCGAGATACGGGACTTGAAGTCAGGTGCGGTCCAGAGCCTGCAAGTGCGAACTAAGCCCGCTGTAAAGCCCCATGGTATACGTGACTTGAAAACAGGGGATACAACCTCGCAAGGGGAAGGCCAAATACGGTTGTCAAGGCTACCTTCTCAGCGTGTAAGCTTTGCCCACGAAGGTTTTGCGGTGGCAGGCGTTGGCGGTGACAACAAGGTATTTGTATGGGATGCCGAACGTGGGGACCAGTTACTCTGTTTGGAACATGGCGGTAAGTATATTCGTCCTCGAGCAGAATAACACTGAATCAAAACACAAACACTTTAGAGAATTTCAGAGTAGGCACTTTGGTGGTGCGTTGCGTCTAGTGTACACGAGATGACCCTGCTGATGCGACGCAGACAGCCTTTCTAGAAGAAGACGACCGGTTCTTAATAGTCACGGCCACAGAAAATTCTGGGAAAAGTTACATTTTCTTGTGGGCGACAGTCCCAAGGGTTGTGACGACATCCACATCATGTGCGTAGTGATGCCACGGAAGGGCGCGACATACTGACTTCTTTCTAGCTCCAATCGGAAGCAATCACATTGAACTGAACTTCCCGCAAAATTTCTGGATACATTTGTCTCTTGTGATAGTGGTGGTAGCTGTACTACTCAGATGGTAGTGTATCTCTGTGCCGTAGTCCGAGCCCGCTACCTAGTCAAAGGAAATCTCATCTACGCTGCGTAAAGAAATTATACTCGACCCCCTGAAAGAGGCATACTGTCGGGAGAAGGTCGGCCGCGGCGTCGTGCGAGTGCGGGTTTGCTGTCGCAACTGGTGACGCACCAGCGCTCACGGTCTGCTGCATACTGGCGCAAGTGGTCGCGCAAGGTTGATCAAGCTTCCTCTTCAAAGTGTCGCTGAATGTCGGTTTTAATAACCAACAACACGACCCACGCTTGGCCAGGTCTTCCTCACTGGTGACTGGTGCCGGCTACGCCCCTTTCTTTTCTTTCGCAGGTTGATAATAACGATGTCCATTGTGCCACCAAGACGCAGCGGCAAAGTAGCAGCGGAGCCTCTCGGTGCACGGGTCGTATGCGTCGCCCCTGCGTGCGCCATCTCCACACACACATTTCGCGTGGACAGCGTCACGGTGCCCACGATCTACCACGGGCTCTCCGCACGGCCCTGCTCGAATCGGTTTGGGGATGTATTTTACCAGTGCGCGTTTCTCTTCCCACCCTACTTTATTCTTGGTGTGCTAACTAACGTGCATGAACTGTGCAGAACAAAGGCACATTGCGCTTCTTCGCGCCGATAACCCCTACAGCACGCGCAGCACCATGACATGCATAAGTCTGGTTTGTGCACACGTTCGACATATCATCCGCCATCTATCGAGCAGTTTCGGACATTGCAAGACGCAGTCATTCGTACACAACATATAACCATGAAATGATGTGAACAAAAGTTTACGTGCGTCTCTGTCTACTGATTCACTACCTAAACTCCTCCACTCAACCCAGGACAATTTGAGGCATGGCTCTTTGTCGACGGTCTGTATTACGGAGGACCCACGAAGGGACCGTCCGTGTGTCATTTGGTTGAAAGGCCAAGGTGCGGTTCTTTAGCTTGGGATGGTACGTCTTCTCATTCTCGCGAACCTTTTTTTTGAAGTCAGGAACGAACGTCCAACAAGTGTGAACAGCCCCTCACCTGTTGCCATTGATACTCTGTTGAGCCGTCTTTAGGCACTAAGAGCCAGACTTGGAGAACCTGTGCGCCGTGACGTGCAGAGTAGAATTGATTGATAAACAAGTCTCCGAGCTCCAACTGTACGGTCAAATGCAATACAGGTGGTCTGCTAATGGCTTGTTCATTCCACACCATAAACCAGCAGGTTTTGATGGCCTCTTTCTTAATCCCGGTTATAGAGCGAGGAATTATCGCCCCCTAACCGCGTATACATAGTCAGTGATACACAGTTTTGGTATCGCATGGATTTATAACTCACGTGGGAAGCGCGAAGCCGTGCATCATTCTGGACAGCGCCAGTCTTACTGGATGTCCCAGCACCAGTCTTACTGGATGTTCCAGCACCATCCTATCCAAGATATGGACGTCACGTTACATAAAAAGCAGTTGTCTCACCTTTGTTTTGCCGTCTTTTGTAAAAGGTGACTCCATCTCTTCGGCGCTACAATCATTCTCGTCCACCTCCTCGAGAGAGGGTAGGTGGGTGGATGGCTCTGTGTCCCCTGTCAGTGGAGGTAGAGATTGGTGTCTAGCTTCTTTAAGGTTGTGCTCAGCCTGTGTCGGTGTTGGAGGTAAAGATGAGTAGCGCGTCCGAGTTGATTCCTCATCCTCGTCTACTTCTCCCAGATCGACTTGCGTCAATCCTGTTGGATGAATAGGCGTCACGTTGAAAAATATACGTGGCTTAGGGTGGATCAACGTTGGCATGGGAGGGAGAAGTAGAAAGGGTGCGCAACGCTGAAGTGAGCTAGCTTCGCATTATATTGGCGCTAACACTGCCTTTGTTCAGTTACACCTGTTCAGTATGGTATCGTAAAGCCGCAGACGGCCAACATGGCGCCGATGCACTCGGAGCAGATGTGTTAAAGGGTTTGAGGTGCGCCAAGTTGCTATGATTGTAGCCTTCGCTATAATACTATACTATACATACGACATCTGCAGCCATGTTATACAAGTACGAGATGTTGTATAAGTACTGTACGTCCTAGCCTTCAAGGGCCAATCTCGACATATTGTCCCCTGACACGAGACCGCTGCTTTAGCCATATCGGGAAGACGGAGAACTGGCGGAGTGCCAACTCATATCGATCACCGCGTTTCCTTCTGTCTGACACCACAACACCGCCCATGTTCTGCCTCCCCATCTTCCCCCTCAGGCGATGGTCCTCAATCTTCTCAAGTCATACACACCTTCCCCACACACCATCCCACTCGAGTAACCTTGACGTGCTGTCTGGTTGCGAAGGTGGGAGTGTCTGCTGTCCCTCCCCTTCGACCTTGTTCCGATTTGGACGTTCTACCGTAGCCAGGGCATCTCAAGAAAGCTCAGAAGATTTTCGTGGTCCCGCGTTGGTGTGTCAGTTTCATCGCAACTCCCTCATCTTAGGGAAGTTTCGCTCCGTTTACTGGACCAATCCTCCGTTTTTTTTTTTGTTTTTTTTGTTTTTTTTTTGAACCATCTTATTCTGCGGCAGTACTTAGTACGGACAATCCTCTGTTTGTCGGCGTCGAGGTGAGTACCTTCGTTTTCTATGCACTACTACACCGACTGACTCTGTCTAAGTTGTCAAGTCATCGTCACCGTCCTTGACAGGCCATTCAAGGCTTGGTGCTACGGAGCGATGTTCCGTAACACCTCCTCCGCCGTCGCCCTCTGAGGACCATTATGCCTCTCCGCTCCTACCGTCGTTGCGGAGTTGCAGTGGGATGAGCTGCGTCTGGATGCCTTTGGCACCTGCGCAAGCGTCGCTGGGTCTTAACTCGTTGTGGCTGGTCCTGCTGCCCCTTGCGGGGCAACTGTTAGTACTCGCCGCCTTATTGGTGGTCAACCCTGATCCCGACGCCACTGGGGTGGTCGGGTCGGGCAAGAGGAAGGCGGGGCAGGGCAGGAGTGGCAGGCCTATGTTCCTATCAGGATATCACATTCGTTATCGGTATCGAGGGTGAGTATCGTTGCTGCTCTCAGTTACTCCCATCCGACGTACCTCATCTCCAGGTTGGATGATATGGAGCAACGTTCCGTAACACCTCCGCCGTCGCCCTCTGAGGACCATTATGTCTCCCACTTCCTACTGCCGCTGCGGAGTTGCAGTTAGGTGAGCCACGTTGGGATGTCCTTGGCGCCTTCGCCGTCTTATGTCAATTCCGATTTGGCACCTGAGAGTATCAGGTTGGGCAAGGAGATGCTGTCGTTCGACCTGGTGCAGGGATTCCTGTCGTGAGCGCCAGTAAATCATTTGCCATTATTACATTCGCCTGCTTCCTTAACCTAGTACCGTCGGCCCTTAATGCGCACGCTACATCCACGTGCGCCTTTGTTCACTCCTTTAGATAAGTGCTCCATTATTACTCCGATGAAATACTATTTAAAGGATTTGCAGGGGCTCACATCAAGGTCGTTCTTCATTCTTGTCGACATATCATGCGCCTACGGAGTCACACTCAAAGGTGGACAGCAAGGGTAAGACTGATCCTTTTAAGTCACCATTGCGTCGTTCTTACCAGTATTAGCGTGCTATTACCTTCCCTTTGAAAGTGAGTGAATCCACCTGCGTGCCACCCATTCTGTTCATCACCTCCCAATAGAGCGTCATAAATTTGACTACTCCGGAGCAGGTAGAAGAACTGTTATGTGTCATCAAGCGTCGAAATGAGATCGCGCTCGAAATCGAAATCCTTGAGGTATCCGCAGATGCCTTTGACCGATCAGCTTTTAAGTCAATTCGGGAGGTCCTTTATCGTACAAGGAATATCACCGACCTCGTCCTTCGATTCTCATTCCAACCCATTCGCATACTCCCCACAACCATAGTTCTTCACAGGCTTACGTCTTTGGATGTCAACATCGCTCATGCCACCGTTGCACAATTACTCCGAACTCATCCACACATCGAAAATCTGACACTAGGGCCTTGCAACGACACCTTGCACTGTCCTCTTGCTGGTCTTTCGCTTCATTTTCTCCAATGCCTCACTTGCCCTCCCGGCTGTGTACGAGCCCTCACAGAAAATAGTATTGTGTATCGGCTTATTGCTACGTACGATGGCGTCCGACATGTCCGTTTCCCTATTCTCCGACTTTTAGACTTTCGCCCCATCGAAACTTGCGCAGTTTTAACTACCCTTCACATAGATTTTGATCACACGGCTGAACGACTTTTCCTCCGCATCTCAGCCGCAGCTCCAGCCCTTGTCTACCTCAAACTGACGGAGAGCTTGTCTTCCTCTGAAGTATTATATTTGCTTTGCGGCACAAACCATGCACTAACGTGGTGCATACTTTTCTCAGGTCGCGCCAATGCCATGGGACGATAAGGAGAGTTGGGAAGCCGGTCTGCGGTCTCTTTTATCTCTTAAGAATTTGTTGCTACGATCGTGGCGCCCTCTCCGGGAAACGATGGACACGGAAGATGCACTTATCGTTGACCTACTCCGTTTCCCCGAGCGGCTCCGCCACGTAGCTGTTTGGTCTGGAGCTCGCCGAGGCATGGGGCGCTTGGTCGTTTGGGATGACATGGAGACGGGCTGGCAAAATACCTATGAACAAGTGTCTATGAATGCGGAGGACCCTCCGATTGACACTGCGGCTTTCGTATAAGTCTTTTTCGAATTCGTTGTACTATTTCATTGTACCATAATAGCTTTTTGGGTGTACTAAACTCATGATCACGCCGACCAATTCAACAGATATTCGTCAGGACGGCTCAGTTTGGCGCTCATTGCAACACAACAAAGGAAATCTGTTGAACTGACAAAAATGGCCGCGTTCGAGCTAATGTCGGCGCATACGTCGCGTGGGCTGCCTTTGATCGCTTAGACTTATGCGTTGTGCCACTGAGATCATAACTTTCGAAGCTCACAGCGCTCACTCCTTGAATTCTTCATTGACTTTTCCCCTCAATTTCTTCTGGCGTTGTTACTTTCTAGGTGGAATGTCTGGCGCCTCGGTTACTGGTCGTTCGAACGATGGGCCATTATACAACTACTTTCGTAAACTCAAGCTTCGAGCCCTTCGAGATCCAGTTGTCGAGCCACCACCAAAACGTGTACGTGTTCATGATGTGTGAGTTTCTATTCCTTTTCCTCAGCCCCGGTTTCTCACATATGCTTTCTTGTTGGCGTCGGCGTTGACTCCGATAGTTTACCAGGCGCAAACACTGAACACGTTTACATGCCAATGACGGAAGCGATTGCCGGCGTGTCAGGTCTCCAGGCCCGGGTCGTTGAAGTCCAGGAGGTGGTAGGGGCGCCTCAGCGTCATAATGCAATGGGTCTGCAACCGGAACCGCAGTCGACAGATCTACAGGGGCACGAGCAAGAGATAGAGGTGCGGGAAGAGCTGGAACGGGCAACTGAGATGCACCATGAGCTCGAGCAAGAAACAGAGGTGGGTCACATCCCTTTTTCGAATCTCGGATTCTCAGCAGTTTCGTGATCAGACCGTTGGCACACACGTTGCTGGTCCAGAGGTTATCCGACCAACTCCGACCGTTCAAGATCCTCAGTATCAAGTTATAACCGATTCAGCGCTGGAAAATCAGGCTGCGGATCGCCAAAGGACTGAAGAACAGTCAGAGGTACGCCAAAAGTTTACATTGCGTTTTACACGAGATCTGAGTATTCTTTTTGCTAGAGTGCGGATATTGAACACGAAGAGCGTGCGATAATCAGATTGACGCGCCCAGAGTCTGAGACTTCAGAGCAGGGAAGCAGGGCCGTTGAACCTCCAGAACTCAGGCAGACAGATGTACGTCGGCAATTTACCTACTATTATCTCAAATTCTCAGGGTTTCTTGCACAGTCTGTGGCTGTCCCGGGCTTTGACGAGAGAAAAGACGATATGTGGAAACATTTCAAAGAAGTCATTGATGTGGAAGTCGGAAGAGTAGGTTATCCATCCATCCCTTTCCAAAACTACTGACTTGGAGCCATGAAGTGGCATGCGGACGCAGTTGCCTACCGAATGAGTAACCTAGAGCAGACGCGCAGCGCCCATCGCAACCGCTGTGCAGTAGAACTAGACGTATTATCCCCAGAGTTCACGCTTGTTGCTTTGGTGGAATTCGGACAAACCATGGTGAAGGTTCGTAGTTCTCCTACAATCTGTATGAATGTTTATGAACTGTGGTGTTCTACAGACCAATAGCGTGTGCACGCTAGCACAGCAGAAGGATATGAACACCTTCCGTGACACGATAACAGAGATGGCCTGGGAGTTATGCGAGACATTCTTCCAACTCTGCGTCCAGTTCGCTGGTGGAGGGCCTATCACAAATGAGGCACTTGTTAATGCAGAGACGTTTCAGGGAGGTCGTTTCAAGCGTTTTGTTCAACATGCAGTTGACAAGGTGCGTAGTGCCTTGCGACATATTCGGTTCCTGATTGACGTGCCCCCCTTCCAGACGACTAAGCAAAACAAGGCTGGGATCGAACTGGTGATAGACTCGGAGAGAAAGGCTGTGGACGCCATAATATCCCGTCAAAAGGAAATAGCTCAAGCTCAAGCGGAGCAATTGAGGCGAGAGGACGGCACAAGATCTGTTGGCGAAAGCAGCTCAGGCCCAGTACGCGTACGTCCATAAAGCAACAGTAAAGAGTAGTGACAGAATCTCAGCAGAGCTCGCTGCGAAAGAGCACCACTGCAAAGCAAAAAGAAGCACAAACACGACCGTGTTACTCGGCTGAACGGCTGCGTCAAGCTGACATGAACACGAAGGGGGTGCGCAAGGCAAGTGATGCAACCCATAACCACTTGTCCATTAGACCCTAATACATCGCCTGGCAGCGGTTACAGAAGCGGAAGCCCCACAAACCGCGTGAGGTAAGTTGCGAGAGGGAAAGGTGGACTTCCCCCAGCATAGTGACATACAGCATCAGACCCCCGTCCTTCAACAACAAATACCGCAGGCAATTGACTATGATGTCGAGGTACGTCATTAAACGCGGTTCCCTGACGGTGGTATATAATATCAGAACCTCGGTTTGCAGATGATGGATGTAGACGACCAGGAGTGTGAGGTCCGTCGCTCCGAGATTTTTCCTATGCAAAAACTCTGACAGTGCCCCGGATGCGTCTTACGGCGACAGCAGATTATAGAGGTTATCGACCTGGAGGGCGAGGTTCGTAGTTTGGTGGGCCTTTCCCCACGTTTTAATGATATAATATAGAGAATCGCCGTCCAACAGCAAGAACAAGCAGCACCAAACCCGGGACGCGAGGTATGTCATTCGAATATTTCCTGTGCGGTACACTCTGACAGGGAATCTCGGATGGTTTCAGCATCGGAATGTAGAGACCGCTGATAGGGAGCGTGACTTATCTCTCTCCATGGCGCTTGTTCCGTATTGTGGTCATAGCGACATACAACGTCCGAACTTACAGCGACAGCTGATTACAGACACCAGGGAGGAGGATCTGTCTGACTCGGTGATCGATGTTCAAAATAGCGGTGGCACACTTGCTATACAGCAACAAGAACAGGAGGCAAGTCAGGAGCGCGAGGTACGTTATCCAAAGTGATTTCCAAGAGACGGCGAGTGTCGGATGATTGGCATAAAGCAGCCTGTGGAAACCGCTCATAGAGAGCGTGGTGACGATGACGCACAACATCCAAATCTTGCCTTGCATCTGCAGCGGATAGATGAGGTAGCCAATCAGGAGCACGAGGTGCGTCATCTCAAGAGCTTTCCAACACAGCACAGTGACGGCGAGTGGCGCGACTACCTTTTAGCAGCAGTCTCTGGACACCGCGAGTAGTGAGAGCTCTCTCTCTCTCTCGATGGCGCTTGTTCCGTATCGTCGTGACCCTCAACATCTGAGTCCTACCATGCGACAACAAGAATGGAACGCGGTTAACAGAGGGCGAGAGGTATGGAATTTTCTACACAGTGCATGATGACGATTGCTGAATGGTTACCGTGCAGCAGCAACAGCATATTGTGGAGGTTACCAACCCGGAACGCGAGGTGCGTCGTTTGAGGGGGGCTATACCGGGCTATACCACAAGCACTGACACTAATAGGGGCTCGCTGCGCAGCACACAGAACAAGTAGCGACCAACCTGGGGCGCGAGATGGAAGTGGCTAATCGGGACCGCCTTGGCACCTCAGTATACCAGCCACTTGCCTTGGTCCAGTGGGGACAAGAGACAACCGATCGGAATGAGGACGGTGCACCGGCAATTTCAGTTGGTGGTGTATTGAGTATAGGATGTAAGAAGTCAAACCAGCAGCATCAAGTGACGGCCGAAAGCCGTGAGGTGAGTAGTATGGAACCCCCTCGTCTGAGACACGTGGTGATACATGACGGTGCCAGAGATTTGCTATGACCCACAAACTGTTAACTGGCGTTTCAGCAAATCTACGGATCTTACAACGGGAAGGAGGTGTTCTTAACGAAGTGGGTCAACGGGCAGCGCTTGGGGAATCGGCTGGAGGACGAACGGAAGCGTCACAAGCAACGAGGTGGCGTCAACCTGAGAGCCGGACTGCCCAGTCACCTGTTGCACTCCACGTAGTAAGCCCTTGCTCCGTTTTGACAACAAGATACCAATAAGTCTATCAGGTGCATGGGCGCAATCGACAAGCGACCAATGGGTCGGCTCACACTGCGAGTAACTCAAACTGGGTATGTGTTGGGTTCTATCTCACTCAGTGCCCCTGAATAGTAAGCTAACGTGTCTAAGTTGACCACCCGAGATTCAGGTCTTGGCGATGATAGAACAGGCGAATCCCAAAAGGTATATCCTTAGATTGAAATGAATGTCGGATTGGTTGTGACCTCCGTATTCTAGCGTCCCACTGAGAATACAGGCATGGAGATAGACGGCGAGGTCCCTGGCCAGGAACAAGTGCGTATGAACCTCTCTTTGTCAATTCTCAATTCTCAACCCTTTTCAGTGCATGGGCGATGGTAAGGCCAGTGGGTCTGGTCAAAGCCATTTAATTAGCGCAGACGTGTGCTGGGAGCGTTTGGACAGACTTACTGTATCCATTGATCGGCAAGGCCAGTTGTTGGAGTCGTTGCTCAATCACACGATGACACGACCGGGGGGGACCTCACCATCGTTGAATCCACGGGATTCTGAGTCGACCAAGGCCACAGTCATAGGTAAGAAAAGGGGTCTCGAGTTTAGGCTCCCCACTTGTCGTCGTCATGGCAAAGCTCCCGACGAACTTGATTGTCGAGTAAGTTTGATTTCGATAACTATAAGACGCCTGATTATGCATCTTCCCTCAGGCAGCGGTTCGCAAACATGTCAACAGGCTCATGGGAAGAAAACGCACCGATGCACCTCCGGAGCCTGCATCCACGGAGGCCATTCTTAACTACAAGTCTACTCTTAATGAGAAAGACGGACCTTCCATGGAACACTTTCAGGCAGATTTCTCTGAAAAATATCCAGGGAATAGCGCGTGGAATGGTCGCTTATGTGATCTTTTCGTTGATGATTACGTCAAACAGGGTCTCCCATTCACCACAGTCACGAAGCTCTCCGTTTTCTTCATTACATATTTAGAAACACTGCAAACCGCCAATCGAAAAATGGCCGCGACGGCGGAACAAGCACGGGCATACAAAGAGGCTTCACAGAGAAACAGGATCGAGAAACGGAAGAAAACGGTGAGTCTACACACGTCTAAACGTGTCGACGCTGACGTTGTCGGGACGATTTACCAGCGGTTCGACACCCAAATCAGTGCACTGCATTACTACAAAATCAGTCGGTTCATCAAACCTTTAGAAGGGATGTCACGTGCAGCCCTCAGTGACGACGAGAGCGACCATGAACAGGGCACCCACGGAGGACAAAGCCGCTATTCTATTGTAAACGAAACATGGAGATCGAAGGAGTTGGTGATATGGCTTAGAACGATAGACTTGCTCGCCTGTGGTGAGAAATGGGGCGGGCGGAATATTGCACGGCAAGGTAACAGCAGGCGCATCCGACTTCACTCAACTCGTTCCAAAGACGGGATCGCAATCGCCGGACTGCCAGAAAACTGCTACGATGCAAAATGGCTGACCTCTTTGAAGCGCTACCAGAGAGATAAGTTGGATGTCCAACCGCCTGTGGACCTGGCTTTTTCAGAAGAAGAGAAGCGGTGCGCACTTATGCACCATGTACCTATATGATGCGTTGGGCATCTAATGGCGACTTCATTTTCACAGGTTGGCAGCGCAATTCATACCTCTCGCGAAAGGAGATGTGCGCCCTGTGAGCCAAGACGTGGTTGATATCAGTACCCTGGAGAAGTGGCTCCTACATGGTGGGCTAGAAAATTGCTGATACAGTTTTTCGTGTTTGGCAGTTAGCACAATACGGATGGAAGTTAGATGCCGCCAAGGCTGTAATCAACTGAAAAGTTTAGGTCGATAATGTGTAGCATATATATCAATCGATTCTTCGCCCTCGTCTACTTCGCCTACGCCAACTTGTCAATCCTCTCGAGTTGGTATCACGTTGAAAAATATACTTGGCTTAGGGTGGATCTGAAGGGCATGCGACGAAGTGAGCCAGCGTCGCATAATACCGGCGCTAACACTCCCTTTGTCCGGTTACACCAGCACAGAGAACGCATATCCCTCGATTTCCACTTGCCGATGCAAAGCACAGTACATCAAGCAAGAGACGAAGCAGGTGGGATAAATCAGATAAAAAAGGACGTAGATGAACGGCTTCAATCATTTGAAGACCGGCTCGATAATATACGGGCGAGTCATTCCACCTCTGTACGTCGAGTTCAACTCAACGGTAGCTCATAGCTTACTGTTGGACAACACAATGATATGATCAAGGGGGATGTCCTCACCGGATTCAGCTCGCTACAGACTAGACTAGACAATTTCAAATCAAGTATCGAGACTTCTAGGAGAGGATGGCAAGCCAACTTTGGTGCGTCTGCCCGTGGTCTTGACATACTCCAAGTTCTCCAAATTTTTACAGAGGAAAGCGTACACAAGAAACTACACTCAGTTGAGGCGGTTTTGGCAGACATTCTAAAGGCCCTGCCAGTACCAGAGGACAATACGATAAAACAAACACCTATCACCGCTTTGGACCCACAGCCTCTGGCGTGTTCCCAACGTCCTGAAGGTCAAAGTCCGAGTATTTCACTTCTCCGTTCCGTCCGAGACCATCTAAAGTCCCACACTTAACAGTAAACAGCGAAGGGCCTGAAAGCATCATCGTCGATCGGAAAGATGAAGCCACCAATCTAACCGTCCCGCCTGTTGCTGAGGAACAGTTACTGACACCTCCCGGCGAGCCAAGGAACAACAAGGAGATATGTGGTGTCGTACAACCGCAGACGACTAACAACTATTCACATGGCGTTGAAGGACTCGGAGCAGATGTGTCGGCTGAACACTTGTTGAAGGGTTTTGAAATGCGCCAAGTTGCTATGATTGTAGCCTTCGCTATAATACTATACTATACATACGACATCTGCAGCCATGTTATACAAGTACGAGATGTTGTATAAGTACTGTACGTCCTAGCCTTCAAGGGCCAATCTCGACATATTGTCCCCTGACACGAGACCGCTGCTTTAGCCATATCGGGAAGACGGAGAACTGGCGGAGTGCCAACTCATATCGATCACCGCGTTTCCTTCTGTCTGACACCACAACACCGCCCATGTTCTGCCTCCCCATCTTCCCCCTCAGGCGACGGTCCTCAATCTTCTCAAGTCATACACACCTTCCCCACACACCATCCCACTCGAGTAACCTTGACGTGCTGTCTGGTTGCGAAGGTGGGAGTGTCTGCTGTCCCTCCCCTTCGACCTTGTTCCGATTTGGACGTTCTACCGTAGCCAGGGCATCTCAAGAAAGCTCAGAAGATTTTCGTGGTCCCGCGTTGGTGTGTCAGTTTCATCGCAACTCCTTCATCTTAGGGAAGTTTCGCTCCGTTTACTGGACCAATCCTCCGTTTTTTTTTTGTTTTTTTTTGTTTTTTTTTTGAACCATCTTATTCTGCGGCAGTACTTAGTACGGACAATCCTCTGTTTGTCGGCGTCGAGGTGAGTACCTTCGTTTTCTATGCACTACTACACCGACTGACTCTGTCTAAGTTGTCAAGTCATCGTCACCGTCCTTGACAGGCCATTCAAGGCTTGGTGCTACGGAGCGATGTTCCGTAACACCTCCTCCGCCGTCGCCCTCTGAGGACCATTATGCCTCTCCGCTCCTACCGTCGTTGCGGAGTTGCAGTGGGATGAGCTGCGTCTGGATGCCTTTGGCACCTGCGCAAGCGTCGCTGGGTCTTAACTCGTTGTGGCTGGTCCTGCTGCCCCTTGCGGGGCAACTGTTAGTACTCGCCGCCTTATTGGTGGTCAACCCTGATCCCGACGCCACTGGGGTGGTCGGGTCGGGCAAGAGGAAGGCGGGGCAGGGCAGGAGTGGCAGGCCTATGTTCCTATCAGGATATCACATTCGTTATCGGTATCGAGGGTGAGTATCGTTGCCGCTCTGCCATGTACTAAGATACTTCCTGACCTCTCCCAAGTTACTCCCATCCGACGTACCTCATATCCAGGCTGGATGATACGGAGCGATGTTCCGTAACACCTCCTCCGCCGTCGCCCTCTGGGGACCATCATGCCTCCCCGCTCCTACCGTCGTTGCAGAGTTGCAGTGGGGTGAGCTGCGTCTGGATGCCTTTGGCACCTGCGCAAGCGTCGCTGGGTCTTAACTCGTTGTGGCTGGTCCTGCTTCCCCTTGCGGGGCAACTGTTAGTACTCGCCTCCTTATTGGTGGTCAACCCTGATCCCGACGCCACTGGGGTGGTCGGGTCGGGCAAGAGGAAGGCGGGGCAGGGCAGGAGTGGCAGGCCTATGTTCCTTTCAGGATATTACATTCGTTGTCGGTATCGAGGGTGAGTATCGTTGCCGCTCTACCATGTACTAGGAGTACTTCCTGACCTCTCTCAAGTTACTCACGCCGTCGCCTTTTGAGAACCATTATGCCTACCGTCGTTGCAGTGGGGTGAGCTGGATGTCGTTTCGACATAACGCGCGGATGTTCCCGAGTATATTCGCCTTATATTCGCCCCTCTCACTCACTACACGTTTTCCGCAGGTCGTACATTGCACGCCATATTCACGCACACCTTCGCCTACCAGATTACTCCACTTTTCTTATTTTTTTTATTGTCTGAACGTCGGTAATTCGGTAATTGTTGGACAGTCAAATTGCTTGGGTGTCGGGTTGTCGGACAGCCAAATACTTTTTTTGTTTTTTTTAATACAATTTTTATTTTCCGGAGTCAGTGACCAGCATAAACTACTGATGCGTAGTCCCTACGAAGAGTTGGTCAAGTCAACTCGCCGCGTTCTCTTCTCGTCTTCTTTTCTTCGTCTTCTTTTCTGTTCAACCTCACCCACCATTAATCACCTGCAGGGGGCAATTGTCCCGCTGTGGCCGTCATGTTCACGAATTCGTGCTCATGCTCCCACACTGCAGCTCTGGTTATTGGTTTGGTAACGAATGTCTGCTTTTACTCGACAACATCACCACCATCCTTGCTCTCTATATTCACATTTCTCCGAGACGCTGTCGGGGATTGCCACCATTCGTGCTTACGGAGAAGAACAACGCTTCTTTAACGAAAATAGAAACTGGGTCAACATCGAGAATAGAACCTATTGGATGACTGTCACAAATCAGGTGAGCCTCGCTGAAAACTCGCACTGGATTGGTGCTGATTGTGAACTTGCGGTGGCTCGGTATTCGGATCGACTTACTCGGGACGCTGTTGATCCTTGCCGTCGCCATACTCACCGTTGCCACACGCTTCAGCGTCTCGCCTGCGCAGACAGGTGTCGCCCTCTCATACATCCTTTACGTTCAAATGGTAGGTCGGATATCTTTGCGAACTGAACCGCTTCCTCACGTCGTTCGCTTTATTCTAGTCCTTTAGTTACATGGCCCGACAGCGGAAGATGAAGAGAAGGTCAAAGACTGGAACTTCCCTAAGATGCACGCGTTAGTACACAGTTTCGACGATATCGAAGCGAAAGGAGCCTCACGCAACTACAACACGAAACCGAACGAGAAGCTTCACGGTCCCTGTACTTGACTCGGACCAATTTCAAGGACGTTGCATCTCAGGTTAGTTGCATACATTATCTTTATGGTTTATTTCTGACAATTAGTTAACATAGATCTTGAAGTACGAACATTTTGCGTTTATTTCAGCGCTGATTCGGGACCAAATCGACGAACTCGATGCGGCTACACGTCATGATGCGCAGATGATGATGGACAACGACGACATGGCAGGTGATCGGGACGCTTTGGGGAGTACACAGGAACAAGATATTGGTTCCTCCCTTGGACCCACAGTTACAGTGCATGACGGCTCATCGCGTCAAAGGAGAAGTAAGACGTTCGATGCTGGGGCCATCGTCCTGGGATCGGAACAGTCCCCAGTTACATTCAAATCTCTTGAAGGCCCGGATCAGGCTGAAAATCCTACTTTCAGAAACTTCCGTGCGAGACTTGCGGCTTGGTTGACTGCCTCTCTGCCCCAGTATGAGTTCAGTTTGGCACCGGGTTGTACGCGCGTTGAATTTCAGGACGATGACAAGGTGAGTTTTGCATCTGGTCTGGTACTTTTGGCTCATAGCATTTTAAGATAACGGAATACAGGTCAATCAAAGTGTGCTATGAATCGAAGGTAGACTGGCAACAATACCTGGACTACCTGTATTATAACCCTGACTTCCACGGCCACGAGAGGCGCGATGTCGTGATTCTCATGACAACAGAGGGGTTCATTTTTGCGGAACTCCACTTTATATTTACCACTTCAGTTGCAGGGAAAATTTTCGTGTGCCCCCTTGACGCATCCACAGGCCCACCACGAGCCAAGGATAAGAATTTGCGTCTTCGTCGTCTTCGCGCGAGACGATCAATGGAGTTCTTTTTTGCTCAATCAATTGTGCGCGGCGCCCCAGTTATTCAGGACTTCGACAGGCGTGGCGACTACTTTTTGATGGATGTTGTTGACCACAGTGGTGACCTGTTCATCATCCGTTGCAACGAAATATTCGGATGGTAATGTATTCGCAATTCCCCATCTGGTTTATTTTGACTTATTTAGGATTACCGATTGTTCAGCGTCTAGGGATGATGCGCGGGGTAAGACACTTTATGAGTTTTGTTCTCCCCTGGCTGATGCCTTTGTCATGGCAGGCCTTCGTTGTGTTTAGTTGTTCCGAATCGAAGTTGTTGCGCTGACCCTGGTACTAACAATGAGTGAAACAACGTGAGTATTAGTTGTTACTGCAATGAACATGGGACCAGCCGCCGCCAGAGGTTCCTCCGAAAATAGGCCAAAGCTCAATACACGCCATCTCCGAAAGAACATGCAGAACGCTGTACCACGTACCGGCTCGCGTCTGCTAAGTTTCATTGGAGTCGGGGAGCCTCGCTGACAATCACCGCGCTCGACGTACCCGAAGGCGGCACGACGCACGCCCAAATTACGCATCGCACAAGTTTACCCTGCTCCCTTCCCTCCACAGGGAGTCGGAAAGCGCATAAGGATGTAAATGTGTACGCATTCTGATGATTCACGTGTATAGACAGCTCTGTTACTGCTAATAAAGCCCCATCTCACTCAATCTGTCCGCCCTGAATCCTGTCACCCGCGAGCGCCGCGTACACAGATACCTACGCACCAACGATCGCGTAGGGAGCACATCAACACTGGGGGCATTAATATGTCGGCGCAGGAAGACTCACCTCTTGTCAACGTTGCGAACGGCCGCGAACGCAAATCGAACATTCGCAAGGAGCTCCCGGTGGCGGCGAGGGGACAACAGCGATGACATTGTCAGGTTCAGGCGGCGGCGGCGGCGGCGGCGGCGGCGGTGGCGGCGAGGGGGCAACCGTGACAATAACAGGCCCAGACCCTAAGCGTAAGTGGATTTAGTAGCCATCCCCTCCCTGCGAAAGAGTCTTACTTACCGACGTCTGGTGAAAGCAGCTTGATGCGCTTTTGCGGAGTGGTGGGAATTTCTTCGTTCTTTCGTTTATTGTTGGAGGTATCAGGGTCCATGGTGATGAAGAGTGAGATGCTCGAGTCGTCGGATAGCCGCGCGCAGCGTTGTTTCGAACGTTTGCATACACGTAACAGCACCCCAAAACACATTACCGACGTACGTGCCAATCCCCTCACTCGAAAAAACCCTCTCATTGATATTTTTTTCCTTTTTGAATCCGTCTTACTGGCCGGTCTCTCCCCCACCTCCTCCCTTTCCATCCGTCGACCCTACCTCATTTCAACTCCCACGCGCGACCGCTAATTGCTCCCTGCAAAGTGCGCGTGACATTCCCGTGAAGGTGGGGTCTGCCACCGGGCACCAGTAAAAGGCGATGTGCGGCAGCTTATCGACCCGATACGTCGTCCATGACATCGTCATCGACTCTCAGACCTCATCGCTGACACAACATCCAGGCATCAGGGGTTCCCTCACGTCTCAAGTGGAATGCGGCTACTACCGCTTCCTCCGACGCTGCATGATCAAGGCACTCGTACGACGGCGAGATGGAGCGTGAGGTGCACGCCGCGTTTGAGTTCCATTGGCTTGTCCATTGGCGTTCACGAGAAGCCAGGTCGAGCCTACCATTGAGCGCAGCGCTAGGCCATCTGTTGGGCGGTGCAATCCCTCCCTATTTCTTCATCCCAAAGGCACACATCGTGCCCATGTCTGAGGGCTCTTTTAACGCACTAATTAGCGACTACGCATTGTAATCATGTGACCTTGGGGAAGGCCCTTGTAATTGTATATAATTATATACACTTTCTTGTAATGTTTTATAATTACGAATAACGCCTCCTAATCACATTTTAAGACCTTTATATAAGCCAAAAAAGCTGCAAGGCGAGTGACCGAGTGACCGACAGTCGGACAGTAAATGTGTCCGAGTGATGGACAGTCGGACACTCAATGTGTCCGAGTGACTGACAGTCGGACACTCAATGTGTCCAACCTGGACATTGCTGACTTTACAGCCAAATCAGGACATGGATTGGTGTGATGTGTACGCGACTTTTTCATGTGACATGATCGGCAGCTGCCGGACGGCGTGGTTGAGGAGGAATTTGACTAAGAATTCCGACTCCAAATCTGGACCGAGGCCGGCCCGGTTTAGGCCACGTGCACGGACCTCGTGTGTGGAGAGTCTAAGTTTACAATGAATTATTTTGGAAAGTTTATGTCATACTGATCAGACTCTTCTCGGGTCGCATTCTGCCCGGGAAGAGTTTGAGATTAGGTAACGAAGCTTTCCCACCCTTTTTGTGCACATATGAATGTTTAAGGACGATCAGACTCTCCAATGAGAATAAACCCAGAAAGGGAGAGTTTGACACCTCCCTACTGGGAATCCCTCAGTCTGGAAAACTCAGAGAAGAGTTTAATATTTCCCATGCAATTTTCTTTTGCCTAATTTTTCGCTAGGGAGATTCAAACTCTCCATTCAAAGTTTAAGTAAAAGTAAACTGTGGGAATTCTTTAACACTTCTTAGGGTTTACTTCAAGTTTTTTTTCAATTCAAACCCTCATTTGTGTGCAGTGTCCCACGCACTGCACTGGCATTCCGCAGGAGCTAAACATCCTTACGACTCATACTGCTTGTATCAGAGTACTCCTTCGTCCTCGCAACTCAGTTCATTATTCACATTACAGTATAAATGGACACTCACTGGCAGAGGTTTGTCTGAAGTATATGTTTGGGATATTGCTGGACTGATTGACCAAATCATCGGCGCGGATCTCTCATCGATCCCATCAGCCACTTTCCAGTCTCGCTGCCAGGCTTTTCTGAATCGCTCCTATTGGTTGGCTCTCCCAAGTGTGTCCGGTGCCTTCGTTTGCCATTTTCCCAACCAATCGATCAAGTACTCACTACTAAACTTCACTTAGCGTTTGTCCGCTCTACCCATCGGGTGATCCGAGTCCGTTCTCTGGTGCCACCTCACATCACGATATCAGTAAGACTGCTAAAGGTCGCCGCGAGAAACGAAAGAATGTGCGCGCTCGGGGTGCGTCCCCAAGTACCCCGTGGCGACGGACTGCAGCGAGTGCTGACATTGTGTGGCACAGGCAAGGGTAATAGACATTCGATGACAATCAGCGCGCTCCCAGACGATGTCTTGCTCGAAATATTTGATCTCTATCGACAGGATCACGACTACACCAGTCGCACTGTATGGGAATGGCGCTTACTGGTGCACGTGTGTCAAGCATGGAGACGAACCGTATTTGCATCACCACACCGTCTCGATCTCCAAATTCTCTGCACATTCAGAACTCCTTTCAGGAATAGTCTCTGTATCTGGCCAGTCATTCCTATCGTTATTGACTATCGCCATTCCGGGAGCTGCATTACACCAGACGATGAAGACAATATCATTGCTGCACTGAGGCACCTCGATGTCTCGCTCGCCGTAACGGGCTCGCAACTGGAGCATATGGCCAGGGTGATGCAAGAACCATTTCCGGTGCTAACACATCTCGACATTTTCTCAGAGGATGGAAATGCGCCCGTACTCCCTGCCGAATTCTTGGGGGGATCCGCACCATGTTTACAGAACATCAGCTTATCCGGGATTCCTTATCCGACATTACCAACACTTCTTTTGTCCACCAGTAATCTCGTCAGGCTCCACCTTTTCAATATACCGCCGACTGGTTTCATTTCACCCGAGGCAATGGTTGCGGGTCTGGCCACATTGCCCAGACTTGGAACCCTTGTCATTGTCCAATCTGCCACTTCCCGCCCCGATCGAATACACCCGCCCCCCATAACACGCACTGCCCTTCCTACCCTCACTCACTTTGAATTCAAGGGCGCTAGCGAGTACCTGGAGGACCTTGTTGCCCGAATCGACGGCCCTCGACTGAACAGGGTCTTCGTAGTTTACTTCAATCAACTTGTTGACTTTCGGGCTACTCAACTCTCCAAGTTCATCAATCGCTCATCACACTCCGAGTTCAAGCACGCGCAAGTTACCTTTTCCCGTGGCTGGGTTGCCTTCACCATATATAGTCATGAAAACCAACCATCCTGGGATCGACTCCCTATTGGGACTCTCATCTCGTGCGAAGGGATTGACTGGCAAGTTTCGCACATGTCCCAGGTGCTCAGCCAAATTTCCGCTTCACTCTCCAATGTGGTCCGTCTCAAGCTCGTGTGCACGCCCGAGAAACCCCAATTAAAGGGTACGGATGACGTTGAATGGCTGCTCCTCCTCCACCAATTCTCTGCCTTGCGGGAGCTGCATGTATCTCGAGGGCTCGCAGGGCACGTTGCTGCTGCTTTGGAAGACATCACAGAGGTGATGGTCGCCGAAGTGTTACCATCACTTCACTTGATTCACTTGGAGGACTCCCCGGTATCATCCGTTGAGAAGTTTGCCGCTGCCCGCCAGCTCTCTGGTCGCCCTGTCGTCATCAGCACGTTTAAGGACAGACACTTCTTTCAAGTCACCGGGTAAGGGGGCCATCGTATGCGCAGACGAATACGGATATATTCTTGATTACATTTGTTATGGTACTACCTTCGTACGAGTTTTACTACGGACTTGTTGTGATGGCTCTTGGATTAACAATCGTAGGCGAGGGGGCTGATTGGCCGTCAATGGCAGCACGGTGCAATACTTGGGTCATGATGTCACTCATCGTCGATATGAAGGTATCATGGACACAGTGCAAGTTCTGGCCCGTTTCCATCGTCATCATAGCACCACTTGCTGTCTGAAACCATTGAAGTTGCTGCAATGCATCTCTTGAGCATAGGTCGCCCGAATAAGGTGCATCTGCAAGGGTGGACCTTGTCAAAGCTGTCAGGGACTGGTCGGCGACAGTCGGCAACCGGTCCCTGACAGCTTTGACAGGGTCCACTTTTGCAGATGTGTGGAGTAACAACTGGTGGCCATTGCAACAAAAAAATATTCGGATACGGGGAATCGAACCCCGAGCTACCGCGATCTGGACGAGCCTTGAGAGGCGGTAATGTTAACCGTTACACCATATCCGATACGGTTGTTCTTCAGAACTGTACCATATGAGCTGCACTAAAAGTAACCGAAGCCGCTGGCGACCAAATTGTTTACGACACGAGCCTCAAGACCGCAACAGACTCGACGTGTGCTGTCTGTGGAAAGAGATCGAACCCCCTCAGGCTTTCCAGGACATATTTCCCCTTCCCCTCCCCGCCCACCGCCGTCTCTTCCGCCGACCACGACACGATCTGCCCGACGTCCCTAGCCTGCGTATGTACATTACAGCTCACATACACGACCGTCTGCGCGCGAAACGCAAGCAGCTGCCGCACGAACGCCTCATCGCAGCCTTTGCGGGGCGGGTCGACGACGAGCGCGGTGCGTTCAGGGGGGAAGTCGCCGACGGCGTCGAAGATCTGCGCGGCGTCGCCGGCGCGGAAGGAGACCTTGTGCGCGAGTCCGTTGAGCTCCGCGTTATGCGTCGCGAAGCGGATCGAGTCGGCGGAGAGCTCGATGCCGGCGACTTTGGTGAAGTGTGCGGCAAGAGTGAGCGCGAAAAGCCCCGCGCCGCAGTAGGCGTCCACGAGGTGGGTTGGCGGTGGCGGTGGGGTGGTGCTCGGCGGATCCGAGGTCGCGGGCGGGAAGATGGCGTCGCGAACATACGAGGTGAGGGGGCCGAGCACTGAGTTGTTGTTCTGGAAGAAAGAGCCCGCCTGGTAATCGAAAAGCAGGTCGCCGACGCGTTCCCGAACTGTTGCTTTGTGGTCTGTGATGCAGACGTGGTTGTCTTTGTCTCCAAGTTGCGTGGTAGCTGTGGGGGAGTTGCCACCTGGTATCTCGAGCGAGTCGCGGAGCAAGAGGGAGACGCCCTTTTTATATTTATATATCTCTCTGTGTGCCATCGATTCAGCACAAAGACGCATGGGCCAGCTAAGGACGCATACTTTGCGATATTGTCGCGCATTGGAGCATAAGTCTCGTTCAAAACTGGGGTGGCAATGGGACATTCCTACAATAAGGGCGTTTACGATCAGACTATACCTGTGGGGGACGACGTTCCATACCTCTATATCCATCACGACTCGCCTTCCAGTCTGATTGAAGCCGATCTTTAGCCAAGGCGGTTTCCCTTCCTCGCTGGTTGAGGGGCCTTGTTTCTGCACCTTCTTCGGCGGAGGTTCGAAATGTGGCGTGATTTTGGTGCGATAGCCATATTGAAGAGGGGAGGGGATCGTTGGTTGTATGGCCGGAATACCCGACTCGGGTAAATCTAATCAAGTCGTCATTTAATCAGTCAGGATAATGTAGAAGGAAGCGAACTAGAGTAGTTCTGGTAAGCTTTGACAACGACATTGCGCTTAAGGTTGAGCTGCGTCTCGTATGACAGCATCTACGGCCACATGGTAAGCAGCGCTAGACATCTTCGGCTCGCTTCATAGAAGGAGGCACACCTGGTACTGACAGCCCGCACATGTTCCGAAATACTTGCACTTGACACGGTTCATATCCCTTAGCTCGGAATTTGACACCTCAAGACTGATGAGGTCTGCAAAGGAGTACATCTTCGCTTGCCTGTAAATGCGCGCGCGAATGACCTCTCCTGGTAGGACGAATGGAACGACGACAACCCATGCGCCCTTTGAGGACGGGGCGAGGGCGAGTCCTTCACCTGGTCGAACAGGTCAGATATAGAACGAGAAGGTGGTTCAGCAGCAAGGGTCTCTGCACAGACCTTGGCGTGAGACATACCACTGGACGAGATGCTCGATACGGTGAGCTCTACTTCCTCCCTAAATCCGAAGGGCGACTCCCATTCATTACCATCAGCTTCTGCCTTATCTACGACTTCCTTTCCTAAAAGTGCGACGACTTCCCGGGAGATGACATCTTCCGAAGAGCCTGACTCCACTGGAGTTTTTTTTTTTTTCTTGCCCCGTTTCGGAGGGAGAGGCGACTCCAAGCGAGGCCTTTTGTCCCCTGGTTGAAGAAGAGGCTGTGGTGAGGAAATCGGTCTTGTTTCCATCAAGATATGATGACGAGGGAGGAGAGCGAGTATTCTGCGCATGCACCACTGGAGGACGACCGACATCGTGACCAGTTTAGGTCTCGGGACGTGTATCACGTGATCATCGCCAAGAGCGCGTCTGCGGTGAATGAGATCTGTTAATGAGATCTTAATGAGATCTAATTTAAAAGTCTCCTTTCCTCCAACTTCACCCCCGACTCGAATGCCTCCCTTGACTTCTCTGAAGAATCCTGGCGCGTTTCTATTCGCGAGTATGAACATCGCCGGCGCAGGCCTTGGAAAGGAACTAGGTTCTCCTGAGTTCTGGTCGAAGATGCTCATCAGTACCTGCTTGGTACTGCTAGGAGGTGTCCTTGCGGGGTACGTTCCCCTATGTTCACACCCTTGGAGGGAACTCGCGTCGTTGACACTCGTCTCCGCGTCATGTCAGCCTGACCCTCGGACTCATGGGTCTCGATGAGCTGCACCTCCGCGTGCTCTCCACGTCATCTGAGAATGAGAAAGAAAGGAAAGATGCGGCAGAAGGTGGGCGATGAACCTACTCAGGCAGGGCCGTGGGCGACGATAATTTTCCCCAGTTCTCAAATTGCTCGACAAGGGCCGTCACTGGGTGCTCGTGGTAAGCGGTTCAGTTCCGCCCTCCTTCCGTTGAGCACTTGCTGACGCCTCGGTATGATAGGTCCTGCTGCTCGGTAACGTCGTATGTATCATACCATACATATCCAGTCACCTCATCTGATTTGCAAATGTAGATAGTGAATGAGAGTTTACCCATCTTCCTCGACAGTGCGGTGAGTTCGGGGCGCTCACTTTCACGGTATTCATCTCTGAACCTTGCAGATCGGTGGTGGGGTCGCCGCAATTGTTATCTCCACAACAATGATTGGTATGGTCTCTGTCAACTATGCACGCGTACTGAATGTTTATTGTCGATCTTCTATCTAGTTGTCTTTGGGTATAACATTTTTCCCTCAACCTCCGCCCAATTGAATTTGACTCAATCCTTTACCACGTTGACAGAGAGTATGTCTACCCTTTACCCATTCTTGCAAACACTGATCATCACACCAGGATCATTCCCCAAGCTGTGAGCGTACGCCATGGCCTTTCAATTGGCGCCCGTTGTGTCCCTGTCGTCCTTATATTGATGTACTTCTTTGGTTAGCGTTCTTATCCCTCCGTCCCCTTCTCACATGTTATTCACCATACTCTCTTTAGCTCCCATCGCGTGGCCAATAGCCAAGCTCCTCGACTACGTTCTTGGAAAAAGCGACGTGCACACATACAAAAAGGCGGAGCTAAAATCCTTCTTACAGTTCCACCGCACTGGCGAGGAGCCCCTAAGAGATGACGAAATCAGTATTCTGAATGGCGTTCTGGAGCTCAATACGAAAAGAATCGAGAAGATCATGACTCCGATGAAGGTAGGCCCGACGCCGTTATTCGGGTCGTGGGGTAACTGACTATCATTGGCGTGGCAGGATGTCGTCACCCTCAGTTCGGACACTATCTTGGACGCAAAGATGATCGAGTCTCTGTACGTAGATTGAAAATGGACGCCTCAAGCGAGATCGCTGACATTTCAAAAACAGGCTGTTCAGTGGATACTCTCGACTCCCAGTTCACGAACCTGGAAATCCCTTAGCCTTTTTAGGGCTACTGCTAGTGAAGAAGGTTGTGCTTGGCATCGTTTCGGTTAATAATTATTGACTAACTTCGCTCACAGCTGCTCACCTACGACCCATCACAATGTTGGCCCGTGTCAAAGTTCGCCCTGTCGATTTTACCAGAAGCAAAACCGACCATCAATGTCTTCCAGGCACTAGACTACTTGTGCGCTCTCTCTCAGTTTTTGGGCGTCTGCTAGATTCACACCCTCTTGCCCACTGTAGCCAGACAGGCCGCGCACACCTTTTGCTCATCAGCAACACCCCCGGTATTTCCGGCGGTGCGATAGGAGTCATCACCCTCGAAGGTACGTCGCTGTTCAAATACGAGGAAACAGCTGCAGCAAGCATAACGAATCACACAGATATCATCGAAGAGATCATCGCCGAAGAGATCGTCGACGAGACGGACCGGTACGAAGATAACCAGTCCAAGCGGCAGGCCAAGCGAATGACGACGGCCGCCGTCATGCGAGGGTGAGTTGCCCTTTCTGCTTCTATCGGTGTAGCGACATTTTGAACTCGCGGCGGTTACAGGATCGTTGAGAGGGGACGCAGGCTCGATGAGGTGAGTCCTAAAGTCGACGAGAGATCGCCGTTGTTGGGGATATCGCCCGGGGTCCTAGAAGTGGGTGAGGCAGGTACGAAGAAGCTCATATACGGGGGCGTGTGGCGCAATTCGCCACCGTCAATGACACGTGTAGTGGTACAAGAAACAAAGTGACTCCTTTCGTGGCGTCGCAGACTCGCTATATCACGATAATGGTACGGTTGGGCCCTGTTTAATGGTACCAGAAAATTTCTTGTGTGTCTCTCCGATATTCATGACGACTTTATTGAAAAAAAGTCATTTCTGCAATTCGGATCCGGCGGAGCCTGCCGATGCGCGATCCAGCTCGGGTAGTCGTGCCTGTAAGGATGCAGGGGGTGATCCGATTTTAGTAAGCACGCCTTGTTTGCGCAGGATATATGCGCGCGCGACTGACACGCACCTCAAGAGAAAAGAGGTGCGAGTGGTGCGCCGATAGCGCCAACGCGCGCGCACAGCAGCAGCGAGGTCATACACATAGCCCTACCATCGCCGTCGCCACTGGGGAGAACGCGGCTCACCCACACACGCATACCTTATTGCGCCCGGACGGGCCTACGGCGCGCCAGACCGTATCCGCGAGCTTTTCGAGAGGCTCCGACCCAACTACGTTACGTTCAAAAAAGGGGGACATGTCAGGAACGAGCGGACATACGCACCAAAAGAAGGACTGTCGTTCCCCCGACGTAGCACTCTGAGCCGCGCACGAGCATCACCACCGGCCCTTCTTTGCCGTTGCCGTGGACGTCTACGCGCTCAAGGGTATATCCGTCTTGTTGCGCGCGCACGATCAATTCGCATTTCAGAACGCGGTGCGCGTACCTTTTCACGGTAGTCTGGTGGGTGGGGGTGAGTCAGTTATCGACACAAAAAGAGGATAACGAAGAGAAAGCGGCGTTGTTACCTATATATGCGCGGACCTCTGTGGCGTGCACCGGGTCGATCGCGAACGCTACGCCTGTGGAGCGCGTTACGGACCGTCATTTCACAGCGTTCGACCCTGCGCGGACGGACGGTATGTGCGTGACGATGCGTCCGGTGCTCCGCGAGCGAAGGTCATGCGCGACAAAACCAAAGGCAAAGTAAGGGACAAAGCGCACTGTGAGAATGTCGCGATGGTCGTGTGATTTCTGCGCGAAACGACGGACGTAGCCTTTTAGGAACCCTGGGGCTGGGCGGGCGCTCAAGGTGCAGTAGACGAGAAACAAAAGATGATGCGATGTCACTTTCTTCTTTGATGACGTGCGGTGGGGGCTACGACTCACACCCCTTAGCTCGGGATTTGGCACCTCAACACTGATGAGGTCTGCGAAAGAGTACATCTTCGCTTGCCTGTAAACGGCGCGCGAATGACATTTTCTGGCAGGCAATGGAATGACAACGACCCATGGGCCCTTTGAGGAAGGGCGAGTCCCTCATCTAGTCGAACAGGTCAGATAGAGAGCGAGAAGGTGGTCCAGCAGCAAGGGGCTTTGCACAGACCTTGGCGTGAGACATACTGGACGAGATGCTCGATATGATGAGCTCTACTTCCTCCCTAAATCCGAAGGGCGACTCCCATTCGATACCGTCAGCTTCCCCTTTTGCCACGATTTCCTTTCCCAGAAGTGCGACGACTTCCCAGGAGATGACATCTCCGAAGAGCCTGACTCGATTGGAGTTTTTATTTTTTCTCTTGCTCCATTTCGGAGGGAGTGGCGACTCCGAGCGCCCTTTTTTCGCCTGGTTGAAGAAGAGGTTGTGGTGAGGAAATCGGTCTTGTTTTCATCAAGATATGATGGCGAGCGGTATTCTGTCGCGCATTCGCTTCTGTGGGACGACGTCACGACCATCGTGATCAATTTGGACATTGGGGCATGCGTCACGTGATCACCGCCAAGAGCGCGTATCCGGTTAACGAGACCTTAAAAAGTCGAAAGATCTTTCCTTTCTCCCAACTTCACCCTTGACTCTGATGCCTCTCTTAACCGCTCTGAAGAATACCCGCGCGTTTCCGTTTGCAAGTGATATGAATGTCGCTGCAGTAGGCCCTGGAGAGGAACTGGGCTCCCCTGAGTTCTGGTCGAAGATGCTCATCAGTACCTGCTTGGTACTGCTAGGAGGTGTCCTTGCGGGGTACGTCCCCCATACTCACACCCTCCGAGAGGGAACCCGCGTCATTGACGCTCATCTCCGCGTCATGTCAGGCTGACCCTCGGACTCATGGGTCTCGATGAGCTGCACCTTCGCGTGCTCTCCACGTCATCTGAGAACGAGAAAGAAAGGAAGGACGCGGCACGAGGTGGGTGATGAACCTACTCAGGCAGGGCCATGGGCGACGATCGTTATCCTCAGTTCTCAAATTGCTCAACAAGGGCCGCCACTGGGTGCTGGTGGTAAGCGATTTGGTTCCGCCCTCCTTCCGTTGACTACTTTTTGCTGACGCTTCGGTACGATAGGTCCTGCTACTCGGTAACGTCGTATGTATCATACCATACATATCCAGCCACCTCAACTGATTTGCAAATGTAGATAGTGAATGAGAGTTTACCCATCTTCCTCGACGGCGCGGTGAGTCCGGGGCACTCACTTTCACGGCGTTCGTCTCTGAACCTTGCAGATCGGTGGTGGGGTCGCCGCAATTATTATCTCCACAACAATGATTGGTATGGTCTCTGTCAACAACGTGCGCGTATTCAATGCTTATCGTCGATCTTCTATCTAGTTATCTTTGGGTATGGCATTTTTCCCTCAACCTCCGTCCAATTGAATTTGAGTCAATCCTTTACCACGTTGACAGAGAGTATGTCTACCCTTTACCCATTCTTTCGAAGACTGAGCATCGCACCAGGATCATTCCCCAAGCTGTGAGCGTACGCCATGGCCTTTCAATTGGCGCCCGTTGTGTCCCTGTCGTACTTACATTGATGTACTTCTTTGGTTAGCGTTCTTATCCCTCCGTCTACTTTTCACACGTAACTCATCATACGCTCTCTAGCTCCCATCGCGTGGCCAATAGCCAAGCTCCTCGACTACGTCCTCGGAAAAAGCGACGTGCACACATACAAAAAGGCGGAGCTAAAATCCTTCTTACAGTTCCACCGCACGGGCGAGGAGCCCCTCAGAGATGACGAAATCAGTATTCTGAATGGCGTTCTGGAACTCAATACAAAGAGTGTCGAGAAGATCATGACTCCAATGAAGGTAGGCCCGACGCCGCTACCCAGGTTCTAGGGTAACTGACCATCTTTGACGTGGGCAGGATGTCGTCACCCTCAGTTCGGACACTATCTTGGACGCAAAGATGATCGAATCCCTGTGCGTTGGGAGAAAAAGGATGCCTCGAGCGAGATCGCTGACATTCCAAAACAGATTGTTCAGTGGATACTCTCGATTCCCAGTTCACGAACCTGGAAATACCTTTGCCTTTTTAGGGTTATTGCTAGTGAAGAAGGTCATGCTCGGCATTTTTTTAACTGGCCGCAAATATTGACAGGCTTCGCTCACAGTTGCTCACCTACGACCCATCACAATGCTGGCCCGTGTCAAAGTTCGCCCTGTCGATTTTACCAGAAGCAAAACCGACCATCAACTGCTTCCAAGCACTAGACTACTTGTACGCGCTTTCTCGGTTTGTTTGCGTTTGCTAGGTTCACATGCCGGCGCGTACTGCAGCCAGACAGGCCGTGCGCACCTTTTGCTCATCAGCAACACCCCCGGTATTTCCGGCGGTGCGATAGGAGTCATCACGCTCGAAGGTACGTCGTAGCTCAAGTACAATGAAATAGCCCTAATAAGCATAAAACGGCCGCCACGCACGCACGCAGACATCATCGAAGAGATCATCGCCGAAGAGATCGTCGACGAGACGGACCGGTACGAAGACAACCAGTCCAAGCGGCGGGCCAAGCGGATGACGACGGCCGCCGTCATGCGAGGGTGAGTTGTCCTTTCTGCTTCTTTCGTTGTAATGACATCTCGGGCTCGCGGCGGTTACAGGATCGTTGAGAGGGAACGCAGGCTCGATGTGGCGAATCCTAACATCGGCGAGCGATCGCCGTTGTTGGGGATATCGCCCGGGGTCCTAGAAGTGGGTGACGTAGCCGCCAAGGGGCTCGTATATGGGGGCGTGCGGTGTGATTCGCCACATCCATGACACGTGCAGTGGTACAAGAAAACAAAGTGACTCTTTTTTTTTTGGCATCGCAGACTCGCCATATCACGATAATGGTACGAATCCAGACGCTCGGGCCCTGTTTAATGGTAGCAGTAAAATCCGTTTGTGTGTCTCTCCGATACAATTCATGACGACTCTATTGAAAAAAAAAGTCATTTCTACGATTCGGATCCGACGGTGCCTGCCGACGCGCGATCCAGCTCGCGTAGTCGTGCCTGTAAGGACGTTTGATGTTAATAAGCACACCCTTGTTCGCGCAACTGGCACGCACCTCGAGAGCAAAGAGGTGCGAGTCGTGTGCCTCTGGCCCCAACGCACGCACAGCAGCGGCGAGGTTATACACATAGTCCTACCACCGCCATCGTCAGCGGGGAGAGCGCAGCGGCTCAACCACGCATACCTTATTGCGCCCGGACGGGCCCACGGCGCGCCACACCGTATCCGCGAGCTCTTCGAGGGACTCCGACCCAACTACATTTGCGCTCAACGGGAACATGTCAGGAACGAGCGGACGCACGCACCGAAGGAAGGATTGTCGTTCCGCCCGACGTAGCACTCCGCACTGCACACGAGCGCGTTGCCGGCGCCGTGGACGTCGACGCGCTCGAGGGTATATCCGTCCTGTTGCGTTCAATTCGCGTTTTTTTTTTCCGGAATAATAATGGCGGTGCGCGTACCTTTTCGCGGTAGTCTGGTGCGCGGGTTGAGCTGCGTTACAAGAAGAAAAGTAGCGTTTGTTTGTACCTAGGTATGCGCGGACCTCTGCGGCGTGCGCTGGATCGATCGTGAACGCGACGCCTGCGGGGGGGGGCGCGTTACGGTCGGTCGTTCAATGTCCACGGACGGGGCACGTACCCCAAACGACGTCCTCATGCGGGAACGGGTCCTGCGCGCGGTCCGATCAGCAGCAAGGTCGATGAAAGGGGAGCGGCTCACCGCACTAGAAAAGCGCGCCCAGTCTTCCTGATGCACGAGCGTGACGACGCGTCCGGGGCTCTGCGAACAAAACGGTCACTGGCACGCGCGAAAAAAAAAAAAGCAAAGGCAAAGCACGCACTGTGGGAGTGCCGCGATGGTCGTGCGATTTCTGCGCGAAACGGCGGACGTAGCCTTTGAGGAACCCTGGGGCTAGGGCGGGCGCTCAGGGTGTAGCAGCGAAACAAAGGATTGAAGCGACGTTACTTTCTTTGATGACGTGCGGCGGGGGCTACTGCGCGTTAGCACTCGATCTACTAGGTGTCCGCAGTCACGCACGCGAAAGATCAAAGAGCCATAGCCAAAGACGACGTATGTAGGGTCGTCATTAGCGCCAGGCAGGGCGGCGTTGCCATCGGCGTTGGCGTCGATTGTCATGGATGGCAGCAGACCCGAGTCGAAGCGGGCGCCTGATCTGATGTACGTTACGGGTCAATTGACAAGTGAGCGCTAGCGGGAAAACACGAGTTGAATCGCGATATGCATATATAGATTTCCGGATGTACAATGGGAAAAAAAAATTCATGAAATAGCGTAAAAACCAAGAGTTAGTGTGGTGTGATGGTAGTGGCGGTCATAACACTGGCTCTACTTGTCTAAAGCGAATCACTCCCCCTTCTCCTTTAAATCCCCCAGTTTCTGCCCCACGCGCACCTTCTGCCCCGCATGCACACCAAACTCGAATGTGGGCGGCGCCTCAAAGACCAGCACGATCGTACTCCCGAGACAGAACCCTCCCATCTCCTGGCCCGGCCGTAATGGCTGGCCATGTAATATCGGCGACGCCGCCGAGTAGACCGCCTCCGTATATGTCCCCGGTGGCGGAGGGCGTCCGCGCACGTTTGTGCGTAGGGCCTGCCGTTCAAAAGAAAATGAGTTTAGAAAAAAAAAAATTACGAGAAAACAAATGGGAAATTACGTGCCTGATCAAAATTGATCTTTATGCTGCCCACGTTCGTCGCACCGACAGGCACCATGCCGAAGAACCCGTGTCGCCAACGCCCAAGTAATGCAACACGCTCGTTGAGCACGAACAAATTCTCAGCGCGCTTGGCAACCCAAGGCGAAACCGAAAACAATTCACCTGCCCGACATGGATTTAATTTAGCCAAGCCAGTGTACAGAAACAAAAAAAAATTTCACCCTGGAAATGCCGCCGCTTCTCAACTACCCATGCCGTCGGACTGTGAAACCGATGATAATCACCCGGTGCGAGATAAATCACAGCGAAAAAGAGAGCGTTGCCGGGCTTGACCCGCACAGAGCCACGTCGCGACGAGCCAGCGAGTGCGCTGCGCAGTCCCAGCTGTTTCGCAACGGAAGTATGATCGGCGACGGTGTCCTGTACAGACTTCTCCGGCTCGATGACGGACGCATCAATCCGCACGCCGTACTTGTGCGGCACGGGCGGCGGGGACGGACGTCCGTACGCTTGGGGGTCCGTCGGGAACTCTGGGAATGCCTCCTCTTCTCCCCCCGAGCCAGGAGAGGCGGGCGTCGTAGGCGCGGACGTACCAATGAGCTGCGAAAGGCTGTATTCTATCCCGTTCACGTTGGCGAATTCGCGATCGTCGACAATCGCCATCTCCCGGGCTGGGAATGGCACCGTCGTCGTCGTGTTTGTCGGCTTCCCGCTCACAGATCGAGGCCGCTCGACGCCGAGGAGAGCGTCGAGAGAGTAGGTTATCCCTTTGACTTGTTCGACACGGTGGCCCTGTACGGCGCCAAAGTGGAGTACAGTTCCATCCGCAGGAGAGACGAGCGCAGCATCGGCGATGGGGCGTGTGCCAGGAGCGAGTGAGCGGTAAAAGAAGGCACCGAGAGAAGGGTATTCGCGTAAGTTGGCAGGCTCGATCTCGGTAAGGTCACAGCCGAAGAGGAAGGCGTAAGCTTTGAAGCCGATCGGTCTGAGCCACTCTGGTAGTTCGAAAGAGTTGAGCCAGCCCCATAGACGAGAGAGGTTGCGGAGGGGGAGTGCGCCGAGTATGTGCACCTGTGAAGAGAGACGGAAGAGGACAGTCAGTTGGGGGGCCGTGAAGAACGGGTGCGGTGTTTCTGTCTACAAACCCCGCTGATGGAGGCTAAGAGGGCCGGGTGAGCCGTGGTCTCTCGTGGAGCGACCCAATCGAGTTTGCAGCGCATGACCAAGGTCAAAAGGCGTGCCAGGGGAGGATGGGAAGGACATGAGAAGAATGAAAGGGCATACCGACCTGCCACGGCCCTTTAAGCTTGATGACCTCGTGTCCATCCTCATCGACGTGGACCTCTTTCTCCGCCTGGTGCCGCCGGTACTGGATGACGACGAGTAATAAGGCACCGACGAACCAAGGGAGGGGATTCCACTTCATGGGCGAGTGGCGCCATGCGTTGGACAGTCGTTCGGTAGAAAGGAACATACGGGATGCGGGTAGGTGGCGGCGGGGAAGGACGTGAGGGAGGGTGAAGGGGAGAGGGAGGGAGCGGGGACGACGAGTACGGGCTAAGAGGATGGGATGATGGGAATGAGGATTTGAAGGCACGCGACTATTTATTGTGGAAGGGGAGTGGATCTGAGTCAGTAGCCGCGCAGTCGGGGAAGTAGGCGCAACGTGGTTTGGAAATTCTATGGCGGCGAGAAAGGAACGAGGACGAGAAAGAGTGGGAGATATCGTCGTCAGAAAACGACAAGTCAGATTGACGGGTTTTTTGCGAGGAATCATCATCGTCTTTTCGGTTTTCGAGAAAGTTACATGCAATCCAATGACTACAACAACACCAACAAACCCAAACTAGGCATACTTAATTATTAATAAAAATATATCATCAGTTGACCTATCATTAAATTAATAGATTTTCACTCACCCTCGTGAACGTACCCATCGTCATAAACGTCTCCTTTCGTACCTTGCCGTCCTTGGGCCGGTACAATGATTTCACTGCATCGCTCATCTGCGCTTTCCGCTTGGCTTCCTCCATTGCCAGACTGCTAGCCACTGCGCGGCTCGCAGCTCCCATCGATGGTGCTGGGCTTGCTGTCCCAGACCTTGGCCCCGACCCACTCTTCTTCTTCTTCCCAGGCGGTTGCACCGCCTCTGGCCCTTCTGGAACCACACCCGCATCCTTCCGCTTCTTGGACTTGCCCCTGTTGTTGGCGGGCGCATTGGCACGCCGCCGTTCCATCGTACCCCGCATGCGTTCCTCCTCCTCGGCTCCTGGATTGAGTACCCGGACATCTTCCAAGCGATCAAACTTTGTCGCGCACTGTGGGCAGACATCTAGTTGCGCACCCCCCTCCTCCCCGCTTCCAGGCCGATCGTTATCCTTATCTTGATCTTTATCTTTATCTTTCCCCTTTTCGGATGGTGGGGTTCCCGTAGACACGGCCTTGAGCCCTGCCTGAGAAAACACGCAGCCACAGGTAGAGAGGTACACAAATGGGACTACCCCTGTCATCTCCTTCAAGTTGAGTGGACAGACGAAGAGTCCCCGGTCAACGCCCGAATCCGGTGAGCCCGATTTGGGCGCAGGATTGCCGGTCAGCGAGAGTGTCTTGACGTCCTGTAATGCGTGTCCGTTCGACGAAATTCGAACAGAAAAAAAACGAGTTGCGCACCTTGAGTGAACGTATATGCCCGCATATCTCCTCTCCGTCACCGAACGCCGACCGGTCTAGTAAAAACTCGATCATCGCGTCCTTATTATATAGTTTTCCAAGCTCGCATGACACGATGGGCTCTTGCAACGGACGCTGAGGAACGCGCATTCATGAGCTTTAGCCAACGCACTAGCCCTTATGAGTTTAGTAAGACGTACCTTGGACAGAGCACAGAAAAACCACCTCGCGCGAGTTTGATTTGCCTTGTCTGCCTGTTCTGCTTTTGGTTTGTTCCGAACGAGGTCCCGACGATCTGGGATGCTTCCACCGTCATTTCCCATGTTTCGAGGTGCGAGAATAAAAAGGTGGTGGTGGTGATGGTAAGAGTCGTCGCGAACAAACCGACGCGGCACGGCCACAGCTCTAACCCGCGTTCCCACTGTGTGACATCACGCATGTCACAAGCGTCAAGAAGGACGGGAAGAAATGGAATCGCTCGTCTCGGGACCGCGATGCTACAGGAACTGTCGAGCATGGACCGCATCACGCAGCTCCAGGACGAGATCCAAAACGCAAGCCCCTTCGCTATGCCCTCTCCCTGATTCGCTGACGGTCAGTGCGCCCCGCCCCCATAGCTCCTCACTATCATGTCCCGCAGCATCGCGTACCTCACCTCCCGCGCCGACTTTACGCAAGTCTCCTCAGAGATCCCCGTCACCAAGCAGCGCAACCCGGACAAGGTCGATCCCCCGGACGTGTTCGAGGGTAACTCTTCTCTGTATTACTCATTTTCACGATCGATCGATTGACTGGACAAAGCCAACAAGAAGGAACTCGTGAACGACCTCATGGCAAAGGCCAAACAAATCGAGTACCTCATCCAAAATCTCCCGACTCCAGAACCGGAGGAAGTCCAGGTACGCCCCGCGCGTAGGCGGCCCCGTCCCCCCTACTTTGGCTTAGCATCTGTGATGGATAGGCCGCGCGCCTCGCGACGCTCGAGGAGGAGATGCAGCGCGCAAATCAGGAGTACTCCGCGGCAGTCGCTCGAGCCAGTACGTTTATCTACCTACCCCGCACCCTCTCCAACCCCAACTCCAATGAGCAGAGGCCCTCCACGCGCAGATTAGCGAGGCCTTGCGTGGCATCCTAAGCGATGACGAGTATGCCGCGGAAGCGCCCGGATGAAACTAAACAATCAAACAAAAAGGGAGAAGGCGGCGGACCACGTAGAATACTGTAAATACATGTCAGTGGTGGTGGCGGCGGGGGGTTCCGATCGGCACATGGCCCATGGGGTGGAGCAACAGCACCTTCTGAGCGCTCAACGCGCAACGTCCTGGTCATGAGGGACCCAGCCGTTTACGTACATACATCCCACCTGGCGATAATTCTCACCGTGAGAGTACTACTTGTACAGTAGTAAGCAAACCTGTGCAGTTCACGGGGTATCCGCGCGCAAGCCGTCGAACAGTTGCGTCAGACACATCAGAAAGGATTTCGGAACGTTCTTCCGACCACATGCCTGGAGGACTTATTACGGCGACCCCCTTCTGAGTGCATCATGATACAGCTTGAGTTGCTGGTGGAGTCACGCTTCCTTTTTGTCTTTCTCTTTCGAATGGCCGCGCAGAAGAATTCCCGCCACGATTCTCTGACGGGAGATGTGGATTTTCGACCTAGCGCAGCCCAACGTGCCTATTAGCGTGTCGGTATTACTGATCACGAATGTTGGGAACCCCATTATCAAACGTCCTTTTAGTCTTATTGCACAAGTGTGTGGATCCGAGTCAGTGCAGATCCGTACCCTGCCAACAGGTGAGGACTGTAGGCAGGATATTCTGATTCTGAGTCTCGCGTCCAGGCAGCAGGACTCACATTTCCCTCAAATGACGTCACTACAGTATTCCAATTCTTTCTTCCGGGCGTCCATCTTATCAGTGTATTTGTGCCAGACGCCACCCGAAGCAAGCCAGACGAAAAAGGATAGAGGAGTCCAGCGGCTTTAACCGCTCGCCCCGATCGAATTTGTGGTCACACGAGCAAGTACCGTTCAGCGCTTCCACCCTGCTGGTGGTTGTTCCCACCAACTTGCTCGCGTGACCACGCGTGCGTGCGGCCAACGGAAACTTATCAGTCATCTGGTTCGAGATAGTGCCTAACGTACCCACATAATATTTCTGATCGTGTGCTACTGGCACAGAAACCGTGAGCGCCGTACGTGTCAGCCTTCACCAAATAGGGGCTGGGTACACGAGCTATAATTGCCTGATGCGTGATTTATGCGGTATAGCTAGTTGGAGAGACGAGGCACGAGAAACTTCGCATCCCAAGAACGTTTTTGGTGATTCATTCACGATCGCCCAGAAGTCGTACCAGTACCGTAGACTTGTTTTTCTGGACCGTGCCAAACTCTTCCAACCAGTCATGGGTTTGGGCGACTCAGCACCTGGGGAGAAAAGGGTCTGCAAAGGCACCATGATCAGGGAAACAGATATGACGCATCCCAGAAAAAAAAATGGCGGCCGTAAGGATCGATTTCTGATGCTTCCATGAGCATCTTCGGGAATACTGTCCGACTGCTTGTACTGCTACTAGTAGCCTAGTATGCGCGCTTGTAAAAAAAGCGGGGGTGCGCAACTGTCTCTGGAGAACTAGACCAAGACGGTCAAGGGGACCCTACACGACGGTGTCGAGATAGGAGATGGCAGGTAGCCACAAAGTAAAATCCTTAAAAGAGGGGACATTTTTCCCTTCAGGCCTTCAGGTCTTGTGGGCCGCATGGGTCACACGAGCTCTCTACGTGTAAGTTACTGGCATGTGGGGAAAATGACGCGACGCTGTCAGAAAAATGACAAAGATAACATCGGTCCAAAAAGTACCCGGGATTTCGTATCAGAAGGCGACGCAAGAACTCGTCCTTTCGAGTCGAGAACAGTGGCACCAAGTATTATACTAGTCATCATGACTGAAAATACCGAAAGTCCAGAGGTGAAAAGCCGAATGCGATCGATGCGAGTTTTCTCTCTTGCTGCCAGTGCAAGGCAGGTGTGTGCGACGAATAGTATGTAGTTTGTATCCTCCGCACCGGGAAAGGGGACGTGATTAACGCATGGTCGCGGACAAACATGCACCAAAAATACACACTAGAATAGTGCTACATAGGTATGTTGGGGTGAAGCAAAAACCGAATGAATGAACGAATGAATCGCAAACTGCTCGTTGCATGAGTGCTTGCAATCGACGCCGAAACCTGGGTTTGTTTCCTCTACGCAGTTGCACTCGAGACAAGAGAGTGCTTGTTGACCAATTATTACTCCCTGGTGGGTGAAGGTCCCAAAGAAAAATATGGGCCGCGCGCGCGGCCCTGTACAACTGAACTACTAGTAGACATACATCAAGTCGAGATCATCGGTATTTAGCTCTGGCTTTTCTACTACTTTCGGCTTCCGGCTTTCATTTACGTGTCTCCTCCACGCACTCGCCATCGTCATGTCAAAGTCTAACTCTTCCTTTGCCCGCGGCACTTCGTCGAGGATCGTCGCGACGAGTCCAACGTAGGCTTCCAACACTTTGAGGTCCCGGGGCTTGTGGATATTAGACGTTTCCTTGAGCTCTGCCTGGAGGCCTTGTATACGTTTGATTATGGTGCTGAGACCCGGCATGCGGAAATCGTCAGTTGGAACTAGACCTATGGGCGAACACCGTCGTGCACCCACTTTAGCTTCGTTTGCCGCTTCATAAGGTCCTCGATTTCTTGGTGTCTCCCATTTGAGCGTGCTGATCGCTTCACCTTTGCCTTTTCATCCATCACTATCGTCCTCGTATGATCGAGGCAGAGGAGCAAATGGGGGAGAGCTCCCAGGAAAATACGCCGATACAGCGACCTTTCCGGCCATTCAATAGTGCTTGCCGCTTGCGCAAAAGCTTCGAACCGATCCTTTCGGGCCTTTGGTAGTCCCAGTCCTGCGTGTGCGATCTGATTTGCACGTTTGGCCTGGAGCCGA